>CM032663.1:14302460-14344511 GCA_019095985.1 Streblospio benedicti
TTTATGTAAATTGGATGAAGTCAGATACATGCACTATCTATATTCAAACAAAGCTGATGGGTTCCTGCATAGATTATGTAGAGCTAGAGTGCTGCCACACAAATACAGGAGTCAATTGTGATAGTTTGATTATTATTGAAAGTGGGGAAATCCACTCTTTACATAAGAGTTGATGAGTTTCGATGTCTACGCCGATATATTCGATGATTATAGCTTGGAAACATGTTTATAAGCTTACATGGGCAACGGTCATCACTTGAATCACCGATTGCATCATAGGGGGTAGATGAATACTGTACTGTTGAGCACATTTGTTTGCAGATTTTATAAATCCATCAGCTGTCCAAGTTGAAGTCATATATTGTATTAACAAGTCATGGCTTATTAATTTTGTGTAGTTCAAAAGTGTCTTATGAAATAACTATTACCGATAAGTGATTGTGTCATGCTGCCTTTTGACATCGTGCAGTGTGATATTGGTCTAGTCAAAGTGTTATCTAAAGCTAGGGCCACACAGTTCCGAATATCGAGACCGAATCACTCGTATTGGATTGTAGTAATGTGACATTGCAGCCGTTGTTAAATGTCACATTGTCCTGTGGTTCTTAAAGGTAGAATCACGTTTTCAACATATGTAGTTCTCATCTTCCACTTCACAGTAAAAAACAAAACAAAAACAAAAACAAAACAACAAAAAACAACAACAACAAAAAACAAAACAAAATACAAAAAACAACAACAAACAACAACAAACAGTTGAAAATTGGCATAGTGTCAGACAGGAACTTTTGATTATGCTAGTCTATCTATAATGGATACTGCATTGCCACCTAGCCATGTGTGACTGGTTAGCAAAAGGACAACTATACCCAGTATCCAGGGTCATTTACTCAGCTAACAAGTACCACTGGGAATATCGTGTAGGGGATTATAAAAAGGTTACATGGAATTTGAAGTAGATCACTTTGGAAGATCGCGGGACTTCTCAAAGTTTCTGATATCCCAGTATTGACATTGTTTATTAGGAACGTCCCATGGTAATGTGGAGAGCTTCAACTCTAGTTAGAGTTATACTGTACAGAGTCTAGAGAAGTGATACAGCAGTCTAGACGTAAAAATGTAGGGTATACAGAGTAATCCTGTCATGGGGACACCGCATTAATAGGAACACCTCGCAGATGTAAGGACACTTTTTAAATATGTATTTGATATGATTATGTATGGAAGAAAAATCAAAGCCAAATGGTAGGATCAGGTATTCCCTGTAACTGAATGGTATTATAGTTATTAATTGTCGAACACATCCCCACTGCACACTGTTTCTCCACACAAAATTAACTTATAGGAGCATAAATAATAATCAACAATTCTACTTGTAACATAGGACCAATTAGAAAGCAGGTTTATTTCAAGATCACATCACCTATGTGTTTAGAAATTATGTTTATTTGTTGTACTCAGGAACATATCATCATAACGTAGACACAAATATGTAAACGTTGCCGTATATTTAATTAAATATGATATACATGTATGTTAATATGTGCAATGACTTTATGACTGTAGTGGGACTCCAGAATTTTCGTTTACGTTGTGCTTACTAATTCTAAGTGCACAGAGGGGACAGTTGACATAAAACGATTTTCATCCACATTCATCTGCATATATCAAACGTATATATTGAGACACGGATTAGACAAGAAAAATTAATGGACATCATCTTAATATTTTTCCTATGTGATGCAAATCGATTTTTATGAATAAAATTACCGTTGACCACAATTTATATAGCCCCATCAAAGCGTTACATGTAAATATATCTCACAAGTGTTGTTGTGAAACAGAATCATCGTTTTCCCCATGCAATCATTTCCTACTTCATACGAATTTGCCAGAAATTAACATTTGTGAAAGCCAAACTGGGGCTTTACGAATGCAAAGATGGTCAACTTGGCTACCACTCGACACATGTAGTTAGAGTATGTTAATGTGAACACTTACAAGCAAGAACGTGACTTATTAAGAAAAGAAAACAATGTCAATCTAAGACATTTTGCCAACACCACAGTATAGTAGTTGCCATAAATATCCAGGTGCGTGTATTTTGTTTGCTATAAGGATGGTGAAACTGAGATGCACATGAAAATTTGTTTTGTAGAATATTACGACCACCCATCTAACTTGTCTTCACGTGGTCTTACTAGAGAGGTGGTATCTTAATGCTGGTTTGTGTTGGTATCCTTAGAAGGTGTCGGGACAGTAAGAATTGATATTGTCATAAATGTTATAGAAGTGCAGAATTAGAATATCTCTATCAAGATCACCTTTGGGACCAGTGTTAGGTGGTTTCAATAAAGATGTGGTCCCTATACAGAGGCTCACTTTGGTTGCTCAATGAAGGTTTTGGACCTTGAAAAATGGTCTTATTATAGAGGTGGTCTCAATAATGCGGTGGTTTTAATAGGAGTTTCTTCTGTACATGTAATGTATTCGGGTAAATCAGAACACATTTGTGTGAATTTGAACTTATTTTAGACTCCATTCTAGCTGTAATTGGAAAAGTATGAATATTTGACTACCGCGTCAGAAGAGGCCACAAAGTCATACTCTACAAGGTTGTGAATCTTACTAAATAAGTAAAAAAAATAAATCATAACATAACGTTCTCATGCTTATTAACTGTGCGATAGACGAGAATTGAAGCATTAATACCATTATAACATAAAGAAAGTGTGATGAAACCATTGAGACTATAGTAGAGAGTGGATAAAATTGATAATCAAATCCATACAAACAGCATTGCCGGGTCCTGTGGCCGTCGTCATCACCTTCATTCATCCATCTTCATCACGTGCGTCAAAATGACGTCTGCGCGGTGAGTTATGCGCACGCAGCGCCAACATGTGCAACCGAGTATTGAAAACAGGCGCTATTACTCTGGCTAGAACAAGTGCGAATTCCGGTTGATTTGGCTTAACGAATAACTTCCAACATCGGCTACATTTGAATACAGTAGCAACTCCTACCACTGTCCTTAAAGAGGCTACCAGTACAATTGGATCATTTCCACTGGCAGATCCAGATTTTCGAAAGGGAGAGAAGATCTCATGGGTTTCGTACGCGCGATCGATGGCGGACATATAAAAAAGACATGAAAATGAAATATCTTTCTGGAAAAAGGGGATGCACGGCCCCCTGCTCCCCTTGGATGTGGCTATGGCTTCTCGCAATGGGAAACCTATTATAGAGGTGATTTCCATAGACAGGTGACCTTAATTGGAGGTTTGTATCGTAATATCCAAAGAAGTTGCCTTGCTCTACTTATGTTTATATCATACATGAAGAATTATTGCTCTGTCTGATGAGAAGTTATTTCCTTGGTGTCATAAATTACGTCTATTTTGGTTCCGTTCGCTTTGATGACATCATTGCACAATTGTGCACACTATATCAATACAGGACAAAATAGAGCATATAGTCATCCCACATGACACCACCATTGTCTTGTGTTTTGCATCATGCTTGCAATGCTGAAGTCAGATATTGTCGATAATTGAACCCAAACAGCAGTAGGATGCACTAGTAGATACAGTTTTTTTTAAAGGGAGGGGAGGGGTGCAACCATCTGATTTGATGGGATTCATATGCGCAAAACGTCACAGACATGAAAAATACATAACAAATCAAACTTTTGTTATGAAAATGAATATTTGGTTGGGGTGTGGTTCTGGATTAGCCTATTGTATTATATAGCCATGGTTAACTGTTAATTTTCTCATTGTATTGTCAGTAGAATCGAATTCCCCACCAAGTGGCCATTGTTTCAGCGACCATGCGTACAGTTAATATCGTTGGATGAACATGTGTGACTCTCAGACTAGGACTTGAGATATTCCAAATAATGGAAGGAAATGGTGTGGTGTCCTTTTTTTTTACCAAACTGTTTCTTCTCAGACACGTGCTTAAGGGGCAGAATAATCTTTTAACTCGTGCATATGCAATTTACAATACTGGAAAAGTGCATACGATTATTATTCGTAACTGTAGAACTTGGGCTTAAACAGAGTTCTGTAACTTGACAATCAACCAATCAAAAGCGTGAATAAAGATAGCATCACTATACGCTCTTTCCTCCCACGCAGTTTAACTTATAGCAGCATAAACAATAATTAACACTTCTAATTGTAACATGGCACCAATTGGAAATGAGTTATTATTGAAATAGCACTTGATTGTGCCAACTGAACAAGTCATACTCACGCCCACACTTGTTGTAAATAACGTTTTCTGCCTTTGTAGCTTGAGAAGCCCATTGTCAGATAGGCACGACGGTTAAATCCATGATCATTTACCATACAATAGGAGGTAGGAAATACACAGAAAAAAGAGATGGTCCTGGGTCATAAGAACACGTCTGTTGAAGACGATAATTACCAATTAACAAATGTCTACAATACCAACTGATTCTGATTCAACACTCGTGATTGTTTAACTGGTTCCTTTTTTGTGGACTCAGAGCTGTGCTAGATGCATGTAGTTATGCATGACTTCGTAATTCAATGCAAATGTACATTATACACGTGCATATCTTTGATTATGATCGGAGTTCATTTGCAGATCCAGTGGATACGGAGGGGACGCATACCCCCACTTTCCCCACCAAGTGATATCCCTTATTAAGTCACAAAAACCTGGATCTGCAATTGCAAGTGACGTTAGCTAGTACAGTACTTACTCTTTGTTATGAAGACCCAATAGACAGTTGTGGTATATATAAAACTGATTTTATACTTGGATGTCAGTAGCATACGACCACCCCATCATTTTAGTATGAATAAAGTATGCATAATAATAGTGCAATGTTCGTCCAGCCAGTAGGTTTTCCAAAGCAGACCAATTCACACACACGCATCACAGAATAATACAGTAAAACCTCTCAATTAAAGTCATTTGAGAGATACTGGCTGCATGTGCATGTGGTTTCATTAGAGAAGGCACATTTGTTTTTATTATTGTTCGTGTTGGCCTTTTTATCAAACACTGGGACCAGGAGAAATGACATCTTCATCCATTCCATTTTCAGTATTCAATCCGCAAGTCATTGAACATATATTGTAACATTGTCTATTTGCAGTGTGAACAAGATTGCCGTGAACCGACCGTTGAGAAATGGTCTTTTAATAGACATGATCTATTTGTAGAGACTGTATTACTCGAAAGTTCTACTGTACTAAACCAGGTAGGAGATTTGAATGGACCATTCGGCAGTGGCGTATTCGTATCTTGCCAAACTGCACCATAACTCTTGGGGGTCACGCCCCTTGCCTTCCTGCCAAACTGTCCAAGTGAGGATGCATACATTTTCACACGCTCCATTATATGGGCTGGTCTTTGGATATTCATGGGGGTTTTGTTGGGGAATTTTGAAACTCTATGGGAGTCAAACTTTGTAGTCTGAATAAGGATACGTTTTCAAGTTTTAAGGTCATCGAGGTGAATAGAAGATCCAGAGAGCCAACGCCCCGCATCACAAAAAATAAAAATAATTTGCATTAGTTTTAACTATCTTAACTATACGATCTTTTGAATGCATTGCATGAGACCTCTGTGTGATACACCACCCCTAAAACCTGGATCAGTCAGTAAGGTGTTAAAGATCTGCAAAGCAATGCATTCAATAATAACTATTTTAATTGTCATTTTTAAACAAAACAACTTAAATTAGATAAGCGACCGATACTGTAAAGAGAGTCAGTTTCCGTCCCTCAAGCAGGCCAGACGAGATGATGACAGCTGTTGTTTAAAACCGTGGCATTGGCAATATACTAATATTGTTGGTGAGGCGTTGAGGCTACCAACCCACTAAAGATAAATACATCAAAATGCTCTGAGAAGTTGTAAGGGGATTAACGGGAGCGAGTAAAACGTCAACTCCAGCCAGTCCTCTCTGGGTTAAGGGAGTTGACAAATACACACTACTTTTCGTATTTCCTTTTTTTTCAAGAAACAATCTCATCCCGTTCGCAGCAATAGACATGTTTGTACACTATCATAATTATAAGTTTTAATAATAGCGCACATATGTCTGTTTTCTTCAATTGAGTAACAAACTAAAAATGCTATTTTGCCAAATGTTCGTACCCATGGTCACCTATGTACTGACTGATATATGTATGTGAGAATTATCCAGGAACGTAAACAAAATTAACAATTCACAACTGAACTCTTTCACACTCTACATACTAAATGGCCTTTCCTAGATGTCATTTCATGGTTAATCGATCAGCAATTAAGTGATGTTCTCAGTTTTGTTTGCAACATGGGCCTACCACAAAAGCGGGCCAGAACTCCTGAGCTTGTGTTTTTAGATGAGCACAGTTTATAACCGACATGTGATGGTATAAACACACTTCTGATGCACACTGCTGTACTTCGGTCGCCTATCGTCTATGTTGCAGAGGTGACAAACTTTGTGCGACAAATGAAATAGGAAAATATGGCATTCTGGCGTGTGAATGAATTGGACGAACACAATTGAATTGTAACTAAGAATAGTTCATTAGTTTGCATTTGCAACCAATACGGGTACATATCAATTATGCAGTCTGTGTGTTTCCATACGACTAATATACATTAGACCCTCATCTACTAAGACCACCCGAGATCTGGCCTCAACGGGTCTCAATATAGAGAGGTGGTCTGTTTATTGAACGTTTTGACTAGTATAGCTTTGTTACGAACTGGTACCTCTAAACTGCTTTGTAAAAAAGATGTCCTCTTTATAGAGGTGATCTTGATTGGATGTTGTAGTGTACAAACTTCAATATACACTCATGCCTCTCCAAGTGATTTCAGTTGAAAAATCACTTCCCTGCTGCCATCGTTGCTCTACTCTCAAAATATATATGAGTTTTAGGCATAGTTTTTGGAGAGTGATTCTGTCCGGAAGATCTACAGTAGAGCCTCTCTATACAGAAGCATTTTACAGATAATTGTCTTTCCTCACCACAGTGGTAAGGAAAGACCATTATACGTAAAATGAGACCTACTGCCACGTACATAGCACATAGAATAACTTTTATACAACTGTACAGAAGGAACTTGTTATTTAGAGTATCAAGGGATAAACAGCAAACTATTAGAGATAGCCCAGCTTTGAGATTAAACCCACTGCTATTTGCTCCTAATGAGTTTAGTAGAAAATATAGCTAACATCGAAATAACAGTAAATTCATGATAAGCAATATCTATATAACGAGGTTCTACTGTATTAGGACAACAGCTGGTCTCAGGTGCTCTCACTGGAGAAGTGATCTCTTTATGGAGGTTCACTGAGTTCTCGGTGTGAAGGTGTTTGAACCTCACATTGTATATTGGTTCTTTATAGAGGAGATTCTGCTGAATTGGACATGATGCTATTTGTGGCACTTCCAATTCTGGTATATACAAGTTCAACAATAGTTTCTAAACAAGGATAATAATCAGTTCATACACTGAGCTTTCGACAGCATCCGCCATCTTGATCACAGTGTCGAAAGCTCAGTGTATGAACTGATTATTATCCTTGTTTAGAAACTATTGTTGAACTTGTATATTTCATATCCAGGATAGATGAATTTCCATCAGAAAATTCTGGTATAGTTCAGTTTTTGACTGACCCACGATTTTGTTTGGAAACGGGTTCTGGAAGTGCCGGGAAGACAAAGGACTGCTTTGAATTTAACATTTGGGATTGCTTGACCCTAACATGCATAATGACCGTTCTTGCCTTGTTACTCACATACACACGGCCATAGCAGGAAATGTCAGGAAAACAGTCAAGTCGAGCTCTTTTACGAACTGATCTCCGATACTCTCATCTAGTACCACACCCCTAAACATACTGCAAGTATGTTACTATAGATATGTAAGACTGGCTTTGAAAAACAGAACACAAAGAAAACAAGAGAGGAAACAGTGAAGTAAATTCCGTAGAACCTTTTTATCAAGACCACCGGGCAGACTGGTCTCAACTGGTCTCAATACAGACGTGGTCCTAATATGAAGAGCCACAGCGGTCTCTTTATGCGGACATACGACCGCGAAGAATGATCTTGTTATAGAGGTTGTCTCATAAATACAGATGGTCTTTATTAGAGGCTTTCCAGTATTAGCCATTGTCTAATGAACCTGGATAAATGGAACATCCCCAAGGTGTGTTGCTCTTTTAGACAGGTCAAGGCGCTCTAATTAGACAAAAACTGGCCTTCAAATTCCATGCTTGCTATGCAGGTTTGAGCTGTTACATGAGTTTTGTGGAGCATCCAGATAAGATGTAAGTTTATGAGTCCTCATTGTGGACCAGTCAATATGGCATCAAGCGCCAGGTTTGCTATGTGCTGGCTATGAAAGTTTGTTTCTGGATTAAGATTGTTAAAATGCCTAGCATAAATATATTTTAATGGAAATTATTACTTCCTTTGTATGAGTTTTATTATCAGTACAGAATGGCTAGGGCCAGTCAGTCTTGAATGTTAAAGCCAAATCAGTAAAGATTTGGCAGAAATTGTGGTTTGGCACATTGTTTGTGTTTAAAAATGTAGAATAATGTCTCTCCCATGTATTTCTTACCTATTGCACACTTATGTAAACATTAAACATTCTTTTTGCTCTGCATGCGTACATAATCTTTGCCGAAATGTTAATTTCTTATTATTTTGTATTGTCACCAACTATATGGGTATGTTCATTCAACAATTTATTATATACGTAATAGACAGTTTCCCAGCATCAGATTTTCCTTTACCCTATCTCAAATTACCACTTTTAACGTTTGTCACATTATCATTCAAGCTTCACCCAGCAATTCTGTATAAATTACATATGTATGTAAATTAGATTATTAAACGGTGTGGGCGAAAAAAAAATGTCGGCCATCTTGGACTTTGGTAGCCATATTTAAAAATCGTGCTGGGCATTCAAACCAAATTTAAGAATGCCAGTCTTAGAACATACGCAAATATCGCATGCTTGTATCATGTCTTGCACGAGTATTCTGTTAGCTCCTCCATAATACGCTACAACTACCACAGTATTCACACCTGTGGGGTACAAAAACGAACATTCTTACTTTTTGTGTACACAAGACGTATTGCATAATCGCGCACAATTCGTCTGCCACGTCCCATGTGTCAAATGATGACGTCATCGACTACCAGTATATAACAGTCGACACGCGGGCATGGCGTATTCGTCTCTCGGTGAGTGAGGATCTGAAAACACGTCTGCTAAATCCAAAGCTTGGCAGATTTTGGCAGAGAGTTGAAACGAAGAAGAAAAGAGCAACCACCTCGAGCTATTAGCTTTCTGTGTTGGCTTGTTTAATTGTGTGGATCAGTTGAGGATAGTCGTCACTACCATGATGTGCTGAAAGGTACTTGTTTCAACGCACGTGATTATCAAAGTAATTTACTTCGTTTTGTAGGAAGTGAAAGTCAATGATTCTGTTTTGGGAGCTGACGAACTAAATGGCTGTTATTCATTTCGTCATGTGAGATAAATCGTCCGTCAAATGTGTCAATTCGACGCATATGCTGGTTGTCATTATAGTACGGATATTAGGCAAGCAGAGAGTGCATTTATATATGTTAGGCACGGATAATGTTGGTCTTGAATTAAGGATGGACTGGGAATCAACGATGCGATATCTTTATTTCAAACGATGAACTTTTACAGACGAAAGCATGAAATGACTATGACTATGATTATAGATGTTTAATTTTAAAGCCCAACCCATATGGTTGTCAACTTCATAGTTTAAATGCCTTTTGGGTTAGACAGTTCATGTTCAACAGGACATGTGCTGTATGTGTGACATGGTTTAGTCATTTAATTATTAAAAGTATGTTCTCTTTTATTCATTTTTTGCAATTAGTCAATGTGTTGATTGCACCACACACAGGAATGATTTTGTTAGAACCTTCAAACTTGGAAGAACTCGATTAAAGTTTATAAAATCCTAGCACATAAAATGAAAGATAAAGTAGCAACTGGATACGCACAACTTTTCATTGAATAGTTTTTGTTTTAAAGGATATCCTCTAATTTTCATCAAGTAGGTTTACTTTAAAGTTTTACTGTATGTTAACATCTCCCACAATGTTTAAATCTTGTGTGTCTTCTAAATCTGACTGCGCCAAGGAAGTGAACGGTAATCTTCTGGATACGAGTAGCACAAGCGATGATGTCGACGATGAGGATTTCATGACGTTTATAGGAGAGGAGAAGGACTTGATCAGAATTGCCGTCTTGGGGTCATCCGGTGTTGGAAAAACCAGTAAGTTGTGATAACGTTCTTGTACAGTGGAACCTGTTGATACAGACCACTCGAGGTCAAACCTTAAGTGGTCTCGATGGAAAAGTGGTCTCGTTAGTGAAGGTTTATATTGAGATTGTCGTGAGTCTCGCAGCCACGGGAAATGTCTAGTTACTAAGGTGTTCCCTTTATAAAGGTGGTCAAAATGGGATGTTGTACTGTATAGGCAATTGTAAGTACAAAACAAGTTCATTCCGATTTGATTCAATTTAGTTTGAACCATGTTGTTGGAACTATTAATTTGAAACATATTTTCAAGGAAGCATAGACACACAGTCTACAGCTTAAAATACAGGTAATACAGTATAATAGGCTATTTAGAATGTCGCCAGAAAATCAAGTCTAATAGGCTACTTCAAGTACACATTGTTAAGTGCTACAGTTACGTCCATAATTATTTACGATGCTGCTTAAATAAAGTCATGCGGATTAAAATGATTCACAACTATAACAACGCAGTGAAAGTGTAACAGTATTCAAACCATCATTAATATAAGCACTTGCTATATATGTATCTACAGCACTATTGGAAGTACAGTAACACCTCATTAATACGACACATCACTAATAGGGACACTTTGCAATTTGGGACACATTTTCATGCAGCTTTTGGCTACATACGTATCATATCAAACAACATGTCACTAACTCATACACCTCCGTAATGAGGACATTATTGGCTACTTCCACCAATGTCCCTATTTGCGAGCTTATACTGCATTTGTGTGCAGTTATTCCCACAATAAACTATCAAAACTCAATTTGTACTAAATGCGCACATACGCACCTTTGGCCTTGTTCTGGTTCTGAACAATACTCATCATTTGGTAATTACCGGTCATTCAGTGTGTGCAATTAAGTAGCATTAATTAGTATCAATGGACTTCAAAATGAAGAGCCCTGGGCATACAGCTTTTATAGCATGTGCAGTAGAACCTCTGGTTAAGACCACCTGTGTAAAGAGACCATCTCTATCATAAGACCAGATATTTATTAGCACACTTAAACATAGTTCTGAGGAAACCTTCATACAGAGACAACCTCTCTTTTTAGACCACTTGAAGCCAGTCCGCACCTGATCTTCATAGACAGGTCCTGCTGCAGTATGTAAAATACCTTAATGGCAATTGTACATCTGAATGAGAATGCATTGGAAAGTGATCTGGTTTCAAGCAGTGGATTTATGTGTTGCGGAGATCATCTATAAGTTGGTCTGTTATGTATAAACTTCATTTATTTGCAAGCCCATGTAGCAGAAAATGTGCTGTACATCAAGCAGTGATATAATATTCATTTCAAAAGTTATTGACAACTTCATACTAAGACTGCTTATAGAGAGTTATATCAATGGGGTTTTCCGTGAGACAACAGAGAGAAGAATAGAACAAAACTGGGTCTCCCCACCCCAAACCACAACTAAACAACGTCCTTAAATGACACGAACAATCAGAATACAGTAGAACACCTCTAATAAGACCACCAATTGCACTAACCTCAAGTTTTCTCAATAGAGAGGTGGTCTCTTTATTAAGGTTCATAATCATGTTGTTTTTATGAAGACACGCGGCCATAAAAAACGGTCTCATTTCACAGCTGGTCTCTCTATAGAGGTAGTCTAAAATTGGAGGTTGTGTCGTATTCATGTCTCCTATGTAAGTGCCCTTCAAAAGCCTGTGAGTTTCCACGGTACAGTTTCAATAGCCCGTCCGCGGTGGTGAATGGTGTATTGCAATAACTTAAGTCAGTCCGTTGAAATGCGTAAGTGGTTTCCTTGTTGGAGCATATAATAGATTTTGGATTAGCTTCACGTGTGCCCAGATCGTGTCAGTTTCTTTGTGTAGTTCTGAATGATGTGCACCTCGTTCACCTTAGTTTTAAGGACATTTGCAAAGGAACATGAATATGTGAATTTGATGACATTACAGTGGTGGGTGTCTTACTATGTAGGTTATTAAGTTACATGTAGGAATTGAGGAGTTTTTTTGGCAAGGTTTAATTATGGGGTACATTGAGGACAAAAATAGGGTGCTTGAAATATATTCATGGTTTACATAGATGATATTATTGGTCAGTGCATGAAAGCCCACAATGATAAACAGTATTGTAAATATTGTCCAAAAGTTAATGTTCCAGTTTCGTCAAGTCGAACCTTAGAGATCGCAATTGGGACAAGCTCCAATGGTTTGAATAGAGAGGTGGTCTGTTAAAAGAGGTTCATAGTCGGGTTCATAAAGGGCGCTGGTCTGTGGTGGTTTATAGTATTTCTCACATACTTGCACCTGCAGCACATTCAACACTCACACAATCACTCACCCACTCTTTCATTCCAATGACCTGTACCTAATTAACGTGCAGGTGCAACGGAGTTGTGTGCAACTGTTTAGGTATGAGTTCGCTCAACATCCACAACCAGAACCAGCGGGAATCGAGCCCACGATGTTCTAGTCACGAGTCCATCTCCACATCCACTCGGCCACAGAAGCACACATTTGTAGATAATTACTAGATATGGTCTTTTTATACAGTTTGTCTTAATCGGATGTTCTATTGTTTGTCAAATAATGACATTACGACAGACGTCACTGCACCAGCAACAAAAACAAAACAGTTGCAATAAAATAACATCCACGCTTATCAGGAAAAAACAAAGAGCTATTCTGGGAGTGACCTCATTTCAGTATTACTCGAGCAAAACACAAAATTCAACCACAACAAAGAGATTCCAACAACAATACGCGACGATACCGCGGGCACTGCTGAAAACGGACACTTGTCACTATGGCTACGGGGGAGAAGATGTAGTTTTTGTTTAGTCATCATCAGTTTATAGGCATACAAAACTATTCAATGTGTACATATGCATTGGTATATCCTGGGATGGTGTGTGTGTGTGTGGAGGTGGGGTTGGGGGTATGGGGCAGCGACCCTCTACACTTTAACATGTTATTTTTGTTTTTGTTATAAATCAACACAAGCTTGCTTTCGTATTAAAGTACAAAACACATGGAATCGCCAGACACACTCTCTCCCCCAAAAATCTGGTTCTGCCGATCTTATATTTTACTATTTTCCAATGAAATAAAGTTCTGAGATGTGAGTATGGTGGACATATGCGTTAAGCGGCTGTACATTGTTCTCATCATGAATAGAGACAAAGAAAGAAGCGTGCACTTGAAAAGTTATCCTTTGTTGAACAAAGAATGAACAAAACACAACATCCCTTTGTATGGACGACCAGCACTTAAGCCCCAGTCAGACAGTTACGATTGCCCATTCTCTCATTTTTTTGTGTGGCGTAGATGAGAAACACATGGAGGGAGATATGAGTCTTCTATCTTTTAAATATACGTATGTGACAAGAAATGTGCTAATTAAAAATGGCTACAATGCCACGACCAATTCTGCTTCAATATTCGAGACTGTGTGCCCATAGCTTTAGTCAGTGTGTGACGGTATATAGGCAGACCCTTTCACCACCTTAATATTTCATTTTTCATGGTGTTTTTGCTATGTTCGCCATTGATCATGCACATTTAGTACAAACTCCATCAGAATCAGATTCCTTATGTGCCCCCGCCCCACGAAAACCTGGATCCGCTAGTAATGGATTACTCTGGCACATTACAACATAAGGGATTCTTGATGAGTCTAAAACTCGTTCACTACACACGAAATGATGAGCAAATATTTTTGCATAAAATCCCCATGGAACAAAGATCAAAGCAAAATCACCTATAATTCTAAGATTTCATTGCGACAAGATAATAAAAACCAAAACACGTTGTCATAGTTCATTTTGTCAAATTTCTACCACCAAGTTCGTCTATAAAACACCTAAAATACAAGCAAATGTGAAAGATATTGTTCTGATAGATAACAACTTGAATAATGAGAAAATATTTCCAATCTTTGTACTTATAAACAATTACCATGAGGAATTCTAAAATAACCCATCACATGCCAGCTTCCAAAGGTAAACTACTGCCTAAAGCTGGATTGTCAAAAATGTGGCAACAAAAATTGGATGATCAATGAATTTTGTAAAGATCAATTGATGCCTTAGAAAAAATATAGATATAGTTTCATTTTTTTCCAGCATAGCGAAACATAACCTGAGGCTTAATGCATATAAACTATAGATCTATCTCCCAAAGGCAAGACTTTATAGTTTCCATTTGTATCAAGACAAAGTGTGTAATAATACATCGTAAGTCCCAAATAATGACTCACTTCAAAATACTACAGCTATCCTGGAGCTAAATTGTTCTGAAGTGTGTGCTCAAAGAAATTGCTGATTATAAATTGTACATCCTCCCCAGATAATCCCTTTTTTTTGGCCGTTGAGTGGAAAATAATTTCTCTGCTATTGCGTTTTGTGAGATGTGTCACGGATTATATATATAGTATTTAGTATGTTTGCTGCTAAGTGTCAGCTACATCAGTATCTGATGCAGGTATTTGGTATTCACAGATAAATAATATACT
The DNA here is from genome assembly GCA_019095985.1 of Streblospio benedicti. NCBI lineage: Eukaryota > Metazoa > Annelida > Polychaeta > Spionida > Spionidae > Streblospio > Streblospio benedicti. The sequence continues at coordinate 14,317,300 of CM032663.1, forward strand.
TTTACAAAGCACAAAGTGAATCAATGTTTTTAAAGTGTTCGCACAAGCTTTTAAATTCCAGCTGTAACTACAGTAGAACCTTCCTATTTAGACCACTGAGGACTGTATTAATACAAAAATACCATTAATAGGTGTCAATATTGAATAAAATCGACAGAAATAGATTTACACTTTAGATGTGTTTATAACAATGTTCAAAACATTTCAAGATGAAAAATCATCAATTAAAGTTATGATAAAAGCTCTTATAAAGCCAGGGTCAGAGAGTCCTGAATACCGAAGTTTAAACCAGTCGTGGTATTGTATGTAGTAGACATTGTTAATTGGTACATTGTCTCATCACAGCTTAGGTAGATTTATCCTTTCCACCATTAACGTATTGTAAAGTCTGCGATGGGCATTCATGACTGTCTGACTGGGGCTTAAGACCGTATCGCTACCTCGTGTATTATGTATCCCTCCCTGAGTGACATCTTCACAAATTACTTGTAAATGTTAGTGGCTAATTGAGACACGGACTATGTAAACACTAGTACAAATGTCAAATAGCCAATACATTCTTGTAACATGCCAATGCATATTCAAGGTGAACAATCATTAAACCAATAATCAAGTTCAATTCCCAATACTGTTATATAAATCCTAGAGCTAGTTTTGTGTTCATCATTTATGTTGGAATGCATTAGGATTCTTTCTCCTGAATAGGTGACGCAGTAAGTGGGCCAGGGTTCGAGTCTCGGCTGGCTACTTGATACGAGACTTGGAAAAAGAATCCTCTAATGTCATTATCTATTGTAAAGATGATCCAAACAGTGACAATAATTTACTATTCCATAGAAATTCTGGCTCTAGGCTATTACAAAGTACAACTTGACAAACATATAGCTTATAGGCATTCACATAATCTTTGGGAAAATTTGTCTTGGAGCAAATGATAGGTGCCTATAACTGCCATGGTGCATGGTGGTATATTGAAAGCTGTGCACCACTGTCTTCACCAAATGAGGGACCTTCAACCTTTGGGGTCTCTGGATACAGCCTACTCAGTCCCCCTCCATTAACAAGGCAGTGCATACTGGACCATATTATTACTAACCACTAATTACCTTTAAGCCATAATTTCTGATAAGAATTATCAGATTATCAAAATAGCCATCAGCTATTAGGTACATATATATGACCCAATATCCAGTCACGACCCATTACCCTTTACTGTGGTATGTCCATTACCATAAGTCAAAATGGATCTAATCTTCATGCCTCAGGTGTCTTTTACCTTCTAAAATGCTTTATTCTTTTCACAAATAGCAGGCTATAACTACTTCGTCTTTCAAGTTTAAGGTTATCCTGTGGATCTAAATATCTAAAGATCTTAAGAATTCACACTGTTCCATGTCATTATATAACCTCTATTAAGACCACTCCAGGGGCTTACCTCAAGTGGTCTCCATAGAGAGATGGCCGATTCATGGAGTTTTGCGGTGGTCTATTTTGCAGCCGAGCCTTTGCAACCACGAGAAATGGTCTTATTATAGAGGTCGTTACTTATAAGAGGTTCTACCGTATTACGTTCGCTTGTGCTAGATATTTTTATGTGCATCGTAATTCTGATAAGATCTGCAGAAAGTGTTTGGGATAATTTGGAGTAATATAGTGTGTACTTAGAATGCAATAACCTCATCATGTGATCCATGACCTCTCCTTGGTCAGTCATCCCAGTCACGTGGGTCAACATATCATTATACAGTAAAGCGTCTGTATTAAGACCACTTCGTATACTATTTTAGTATACTATAGTAGAAGTGAACTCAATATTGAGGTGGATATGGTTTACGTTGGTTTCTTTGTGAATAGATTGGACTGCTAGAAACTGTATATTTTATAGAGGTGGTCTCAATAGAGAGGTGGTCTTAATTGTCATGCAAAGCAAGGCCTCTGTAACGGACGTTTGTGTTTTTAGCAAAAACGTCCAATATGTGAGGTGTCCCCACTTTTGAAACATATTTATCAAGTTTATATAGAAGAAGAGATAAAACAAATGTGTCCCTAACTGTGAAGTGTCCATATTAGTGGAGTGTCCCTGTGGCGAAGTTTTGTTGTACTGTTGTTTTCATTAACCCGTCATGATCTCAATTTAGGTATTTTATGCCAAAGTATTGTATATACGTTTTATAATGTTGTGCCAGTGTGCGTGTACCACATGGCTATTTACTTTCTGACTAGACTGTACGCATCAAAACACCCGAAAACGGTGAAAGTTTCATATAAGATCTGACGTAGGCTTATATTTAATACCGTTAACATAACTCTGTACTAGAAATGCAGTTTTAAAATGTAAGACAGAATTGTGTAATTTTCTTTCTTTGTAGTTAGACATCCAGGATCATCATCGCTACCTCGTGGTACCAGTGTAGGCTAGGATATTACAGATTACGTAGAGTTTGCCATTCCAACATCTTTTTCTTAGCACCAGACATATAGATATGAATGGTGATAAAATGCGCAAAAGATCAGATGTACGTAAAACTTGATAGATTAGATAGTGCATATCTGAGCAAAACTCAGGTGTGCTGCTATGAAAGGTTAATTGGGCAGTGGTCCTTGCCTTGATGTAAGATTATGTCAATTTTAAAGAATACATATCTTACATCTATTTTAAAATATGCTTTACAACTAATTTGTAACTAAACTTTGATATGGACTGTGATATTTTACTATGCTTTTTATGCGAAATAAACTGATACAATACAATAGTGACCTTTCCGCTGGACCACCCAGTGGCTGGCCTCAGTTGGTCTCAATAGACAGGTGGTCTTTTTTACAGAGGTTCTAGTTGGTGTCGATATGACGGATTTGTACAATGATAAATGGTTAACATGGGAGAGGTGGTCTCATTATAGAGGTGGTCTTAATTGGAGGTTCCACTGTACGTTCTTGAGAATTAATTTGTTCACAGACACCTTCACTGCTAGTTCACCAACTCATATCAGCTTGACTGGTGATTTTTATGACTTTAGACGCTTGTCTTAGTTTGACTTCTATGACCATAGATTGTAGCTTAAGTATCTAATCGTTGGTATACCGCTTGAGAGATGATGAAATGGTGCCTAGTGCGCATGTGCACAATGACTGATGCGGAATTAGTCCTGGCGCAAAATAAAGAGACAACTTAAGTCCCAGTCTAAAGGTCAAGAATTCTTGATAATATCTTGGATTTCTTGCAACTGTCACAATACACATGCGTCACACTACGAAGATTGAAAAATGGTCGAAATGACGAAACTTTTGACCAGCGGAGTGGGGTCTCAGCACATGTCACACCTCAACCCCATGGATCTGCCACTGCGCTATTGAAGTAACATTTGACGATCTTGGTTAAGACTAGAAGGGAGGGGAGGAACCAGTGGATTTTATGGGTTTCAAATGTGTGAAAGCTGTTTGAGTTGCCAACGAAATGATTATTAGACATAAACAGATATCCAGTGTATGTGTGGGTGGGGGCACAAGAGGCACGCGCAACCACCTCTTATATTCCTCAAACTTTCATTTTCAAGGGCCTTTGGCATGTTCCGCAAGCTTTTGAGCGCAAGAAACTCATGTTATACAGTAGTTGCACTCCTCCGCCCCCTTTCGGGAAAACCTGGATCTGCTGGTGTTGGATGTGGAAATGGTGGGGGCAGTGAGCACCTTCCGGATCTGCCAGTGAGTGTGATGTTCAAAACACCAACACACGTGCCGTTGAGCTGAGAACCAGACGTTTCTCACATTGAGCCAGTGATTGGAAAACAGGAGATAGTGAGAAGGCGTCCAGAGGAACCTCTCTATGAAGACCACATGTGATCTGGCCCCAAAGTGGTTTTGAAATCGGGGTTATCTTTTTATAGGGGTTAGCTGTGGTGCGTTTTTGAATGTTTGGGACTTTGTGGCGTTTATAAATGGTCTTTTGATAGAGTTGGTGTATTTTTAAGTGGGGTCTTTATTTGCGGTTGCACGGTATTAACAAGGAAGGTAGATAGGCTGGCGTCGTGTTCCGTCCAGCCAGCTAGAGAGATCATGTGAAACATTGCCACAGCATAACCCTGTTATCTAGACTATGCCATGCCAAAACTTGCTTTTCAACCATTGAATCTTCTTATTCAAAATATGCACCATCCATTAGATGATTTTGACAGATCAAAAGATTCTTCGAATCATCGAGATCTTTGCACCGATTGCCTAGTTTTCTAGGTTACACTTGGACACAGCATAGACGGCCATTAAGTAAACCCTTGATTTATAAACTTCAAATCGCCAGCTATCTAAATTGTAGGCGACTAAAATTCGGAACAGTCTGACCCTACCCTAAAACACCTGCTGTACCATGGTCCACTTTCGTTGATCCGCGTCCATCTGTCATCACGTGATCATTACACGCGTGTCGTCTGGCCCGCGGTAAACATTAACACGTGCTCAGATCGTCTGCTAGGTGCTCTAGCGTAACATACTACACACGTACGTAACCCTAATCTTTATTTCTGCATTCTGTACAAAAGTGAAGACCGACCCCTATCACGGTGCAACTGAATACTAGTCATCGAAGTACAGTAAAACTTGTCTAACGTGGACAGCTTCCAAAGAAATGTAAAATTTCTACTAAAGTCAAGTGTCCTTAAATGAGAGGCTCACTTTTTATATGATATGTAAGGGAATGAGAAATCAAGTGTCCATAAAAGACAAATGTCCTCAAATGGGAGCTGTCCTTATGACAAGGTTTCACTGTGCAACAAATCCTTGTAATACGGACACCTCGCTGATAGAGACACCCCTTTATTCCCTTGTTGTTTCATATACTTTTATAATCAATGCGTGTTACTGATGAAGACACGTTTTCTACTCCACTCGTGTCCCTAATAGTGAGGTTCTACTGTATTCACACTGATTTGGCACCATGAGTCATCATTTCCAAATGATCTAGTGGACATTGTAGCATCATTTCAGTTTTTAAGTGTATGGGTGCACTATGATATTGACACTTTACTACAACTTTTACAAAACAAAAACAGAATACCCCATAAAACAAAAAGGAAATAAAACAACAATAGAAAACCGGGAAAAAGCCCACGCAAAAACAGACAGTTTGAGATGACCATTTAACAAATTAACTCTAATACAATAAAGAAGGACTTTCAAGTAAAACTACTTAGCTAAAGAGGCAATCTCCATTAATGCAGATTTTCTCGACCCCATAGCTATAAGAAGTTAACACTGTTTTAGTAAATCCCATTTTATTGACGCTACATGGAATTAGATCTAATTTCGTAGTAAAAAGTAGAACTCGGAGAGAGTGAATGTTTGTTAAATGATTGAATTAGCATCAGGGTTCATTTGAAATAAAACTTTAAAGAAAGAAAGCAAAACGGTATGAAGAAAACACAGCAGCAAGGAGTGTTTCCAATTAACAATGCCTGTTTGCACAATACGCGCACGTATACATCACGTCTCTGCAAGCAAGTGCAGTAGAACCGCTATATGTGGACCACTTCTATTGAGACCACCTCTATAAAAAGACCAGTTTTCGCGGTTTCCCAGCTCCACGCAAAGACCACCACCGCGAACCTCCATAACAGACCACCTCTCTAATGAGGAGATTGGTTTCAGTTTCTTTGTGAATGCTTGGGGTCGTAAGAAATGGTGCTATTAGGGAGATCATCTGTTTGTAAAGGTGGCTATTACTGTATATCAGGTCTCACGTGTCGATAGACATGCCAAAAAAGACCGCAATTGCGCCTCATATAGAATATCAGGTCTCTTTATAGACCGCAATTGTGGTCTAGAACTCTTTATAGAAGTGTCTACAAACAAGCCCAGTGAGCGTGCAATGGTAGGTATGTAGTAACAATCGCCACCTAGCTCTTGTTGTGTTGCAAAATAACAATGGAAAGTTTATCTGGAACGCTGATAGTATGTCAAAGTTGTGCCTAAACAGATATTGTACACTTTGTACAATGCATAACTCACAAACTTCCTATCCTTGATTAATCTAGTTAATTAGGAGTACGACCAATAGACATTCTCTATTAAGACCACCTGTCTGCTGGTCTCGCGTGGTTTCATCAGAGAGGTGTTCTTTATGCTGGAGTTCTGAAAAAAAAACACCCAAATGATCCTATTAGGCAAGTGGTCTCATTCAATGTTATCATGTGAATAAACTAGTATTATCATAATAATTGCAGCAAATCTTAAAATCATGACATTCCAAAATATTGCTGACTTCAGCGCATTACGCAAAAAGTTATTGTTCTTTGACTTTCTAGAAAAGTAGACCGTCAGTAAAATACCGTCTGTCACATTTTCTTTCCTCCCCGCCGGATATTTGGAGAGTTTGACACCTGCCACGTGAGTTTTGTGTCACTTTGGCAGACGATCTTCCACCTAATGACAAATAAACAAAGAGGTTTTGCTAATTTCAGCATCAGTATGGTTATAAGTGTTGAGAGCTTGGGGGCGGGGGTTGCAAAGAACCAAAACACCAACAGAGAGCTAAACGATCAGGCAGTCTGATAGAGCAGCGAATAGAATGCTTAGGTAGTCAGTCAGGTAGTCAGTTAGTCAGTCAGTCAGGCAGTCAACCTAGGCAGGCAGGCAGGCAGGCAGCCAGGCTTCTAGAGAAATATTAAGGCATAAAGAGGATGTGAGTGTCACTGTTCAAAAATCTTCCCACTCCAAACTTGAATTTTAGCTCATGTTCCGCTTCATTCTTAATCTTAAAGCAGATTTCCCATTTCACACTTAATTTTAGAGTCTTTTCCCTCGCCACACTAAAAGGGCATCGGCATCCTCAGATATGCATTGATTGACATTTTCAAATCAAAACATCCAACATTTTTTAAGAAAAAAGAGACACACACAAAGTGGGATGAAGGCGACAGTGCAGACTCTCTGTTTCTCATTAACGCAATCTATATGTCAGTGTTAACAATACATTATGGCATAACTGAGCAAATTAAACACGTGTTTTTGTTTGCGCAAAAATATTGTCAGTGATTACTCCCAGATGGCGGTGTGATTTGATGACGTAAGCAAACGTATTTCAATCTTCGCCAGTCTTTATGACCAAGGATTATATAGTATCAGTGTTCAATATCTCTGATATTACAGCCGGTGGGATTGACTTTGACCTTGATGTAATATTGTCATCAATACCCAGACAGTCACGAATGTTCATCCTAGAATGTTTACCATGTTGCTAAAGATGAGAAATTTATTATGTAGGGGCATAAATGGTTGACATGCTTTTTTGGATATTCTATTACATAGAGTGAAATATCTCCTCTCCCCCTCTTTCTTGGGGGGGGGCGTCGTCAACGATTTATAATATTTTTTTTCTCTTTCTAATAGGCATACCTCTCTAACAATGACACAACATTAATTGTCCTAAATAGAGATGTTCTAACGCATAATATCAACTCACAAACCGAACCAAAGAGCAAGAGTGCTATTTAACACAATGGTTTAAAAGCGTGTGTGGCTAACCCAAAACAAGACTAATGAACGTGTTAACAAGATGTCAAAGTCGTTACAATAAAACTCTCCAGTGCCACCAGCAAAGTGCTGATTGAAACTTATAAATCTTCCTTCAACTTCACCACAGGCAATATAACTTCTTGTTTTATTTACAAATTAGTTGCTTGCAGGTTTTATGTAGATAGACGAGCCTTCAATTAAGGCCACCTCTATTTAAAAAAGCCTACTCTGTATTGAGACCATTTTTCCCCCTAAGTTTTAATAAACAGGCTATCATGAACCTTTATCAGGAGACTACCTCTCTCTTGAGACCACATGAGGCTAGTCCTGTGAGTGGTCGTAATAGAGAAGTTCTACTGGATGACATTTTGTTTTATTAACAATCTGTTTGCCTGCATGTTTTATGTATATACATTTGCAAGGTCCGGCAAAGAGCTGGTGGGTCCAGTCTGTTTCTTCCATTTTATAATTCAACCAAATATAATGGGGATTTTTTCTTTCATCTCTTTTCAAAGTATGATATGACCGCTGTAAATTTCGATGTTATAGTTATAAATGTTTATTTTATCTTAACAGTGTTACTGCGTCAAGTTCCTAAATGATACATTAACATAATTAACATTTTAGCATCTCATATTACTTTTGATTTACAATATCGTGCATCCAGTTCAACTGACCACTTTTTTCATTGGATCGCTATTTGAACGACGTGAAAAAGTATTACTTTATAACACCAGATCATTGTCATTTTCTCTCAAAAACATGTTCAAAAACATATTTGCGAACTGGTTTCCATGGTAACATTTACCAATATGTCTGTCTAATTTATCCTCACTGTGTTCAAAATCAGTCTTGGTAAGTTTCAGCTTATTTTAGGCTGTATTCTAGTGTGCAATTTAGTATGCATAAGAAATTTTACAATACCAAAAAAGGATTAAATGTAAGTCTTAGTTAATGATGGAGCATAAAACCATCTATTAATCCTAGTCTACTTAGAATGTCTTTCTTTAAAGCAGGGTCGTCCTTACAAAGAATTACAGGGAAAGGGTGAACAATATAAACCACAAAATTGTAACAATCACCTTTCATGGAATAGCTTGTACTGAATTAAACCAAATGCACTTTTCAATCAAACCACTCATATTGGTAGGTAGTCTCTTCTATATATCTATTCCCCAGATATGAAACAAATAATTCCTTGTATGACACCTGTGCACTTGAAAAATCTCAAGGGCATAATTTCAGTGCTATAGAACTTTCAATTAGAACCCACCTCTCTATTGAGACCACCTGTATGCATACGATTATTTCTCGTTGTCACAAGAAAGCACTTCATACAGAAACCTGCATAAAGAGACCACGTCTTTATTACAACCACTTGACCTAAGTCACTCCGGGTGGTCTTAGTAGAGAGGTTCTAACTGTACCCAAAAATCTCACAAACACTCTACAACAATGGAGTCAAAGTTTATTCATATCAGTGGTTTTGTTATAAGACGGACCACAAATATTATCACTCCATGCCCATTAAGACATTTTTCTTTGTTATGGTGTAACCTTAAACTTTGGTACATATTAGTTTACTTCAGAAGGGCTTTCAGTTATCTTCATATTGGTAAGCCTTGTACTCGAAATCGCAGTTTTATTTTAGAAATGGTCATGCCCTGTAAACAAAAAAGAGTGTGGCATGGAATCGTTAGAATAAATATGAAAACAAAATTTACAGTAGAACCTATCTATAAAGACTTTTACTTGGAGGGGGTCTATCTATGGAAGTGCGCATATCGTGCTTTTTTATGGGGGTACTTGGTCGCAAAAAGTGGTCTTATTACGGAGGTTGTATCTTTATGGAGGTGATCTTAATTCAATGGGGGGGGGGGTGTTCTATTGTATATGGCATTTTTGGCTGTGATTGATATATACCGTGGAGATACTACATGACATACGAAGTTTAGCAAACACCATTCTATGGAAACAACAGATAAATGCTACAGTTAAACCTCCATTAGAGACCAGTTGGATATCAAATGAGGCCATATAATTCTACCACAATTCACCCACTTTCCTCTTCACTGTTTCTTGTAGAAGGTTTTGTTGTATTGTTCTTTTGTTTTGTTTCAGGTATGTGCTGGAAGTTTGCCTACGGGAAGAACCCGATCACAGATAAGATTCCAGGTGAGAACTTTCAATCACAATAAAATACACAGCAATGCAACCCAGTACAGTAGAAAGAGAGTACATTGCAGTCTCCATCAACCAAACCCAAGTTGTATGGCAGTAATGAGCCTGGTTGAAGGTGGCGTATTAATGTACAACATAGAACAGTACAGTTTACAACAATGCAGTACAGCAGAGCACACAGTATAGTACATATAATGATAAAACAATACATTTCTCAATTTATGTAAATGGTTAGCTCGTGGGACCATAATGTATAGCGTGTAACCCCCCCCCCCCCCCCCAAAAAAGGAGGGGGAGAAAAAAACAAAAGAAAAAACAAAACAACAACAACAAAAACAACAACAAACACAGCAACAACAGAAAACAAACAAAAACAATCAAATATGATACCCTAGATAGGTTTCCACCATCAACGTGCAGCTTTATTTCAGTATTTTAATGCGTACACACTTTATGCAATTCATTACTCCCCACAGTCCCCTTTCTGAAAAAAAAAAACAAACAAACCAACCCGAGATCCTTCAATGAGTAGTAGCTGAAGTGCAATCATTTTAGCGGATTTCAGTTGTGTCCAATATATATAGCTACTTAGCAGAGGATTGCCTCTTATCTCTGGATCGCTGCCTCTTCAGATTCCACGATTTACGCCAATCCTGCTAAACAGTGGATCATATTTTATCAACCCATTTCACGCTTCGACAGTTTGCTTGTTTTCGGTCTATAGGCATCGTCAGTTTACGGGAATCTCTTTAACACTGCGCCTATTCATTTGTTTAATGTCTACCAGTTGTTTAATGAAATGTTTCTTTGGGACATAGTTATCTCACAAATAAAATAACAGAAAAAAGATTTATAATTCTCGGCCGTGTAAGGACAGACGTGTGACGTTTCTGGAGGTTTCTTCAGTCAGCCCTCTGATTGGCTAGTCTTGAAACAACATCTACGATGGCTTTAAATGAGGCCCTATGTTCAGAATAACTTATTAATTGAATAAGTCAGATTTTAAGGAATACAGACCCCACAATTTATACATGGTCGGTCCCCAGGAACCTCTTTTACGCTACGTAATACATTCAGTGCTAAAATTATTTTCAATAACTTGTGAATTGAATAATAATCCTGAGATAGATGAGGATACAATTTATGCGGCTCTGGCAATACAGGCGATCATATGTTATCAGCCCATTTCATGCTTCGGCAGTTTTGAGAGTCCGTTATCAAGTTCTGCTGCCAAGAGTTATACTCACTGCAACCCCTTCCCCTGGATCTGCCTATGATGGAATATACTCTCTTAATTTTATCTATCCCCATTCAGTTATCGTTTGGTAGATTGTGAGTATGCAAACAATGTGCGGTGGTAGTTAGGGGCTGGGGTGGGGAAGGGGTGGATGCTGGGGGTTGGGGTGGGGGCAAAGTTAAGCTAGGTTCAGGCAGGTCCGAATATTGAGGTCAATTCAGCATTACCATTTTAGTCATTTTTGAATGAGGACATTGTTGTGTCCGTACACAAGTGTATTTAATAAAGTGTAGACTAACACCCATAGGCAGGTCCAGTGTGTGTGGGGGTGCACCCCTTTCACACCAAAATACATCATTTTCATATAATTTTCGGCATGTCAACCATGAATTGCACGTATGAAACCCATTATATCCTTTAGTTGCGCCCCCCTTCCAAAACATGTATCTGCCAGCGACACCCCCTCCCTGCATCTCTCATCACCAACGCCACTGTAAACATTGCACAGTTAACAATTGTGACTGTCAGACTGCGACTAAACACACGCTTATAATTTTAATTGACAAGGTGTTGTTTAAACAAATATTTTCTACACTTTTTGAGGAAACTTTGATATTTTGTCACAATATGTTACACGGCAGCGTGATAATTGACAGCGATTTGGTTTGCTGAATATGCCTTTCGCAAATATAAAACGAGTGTTGCAAAAATAGAACCGAGAGCGTATCTACAAGATCGCTATTTCCATGTATCTATGCAACTCTTATTTAAGAATGATATCCTGTATAAGCATTTCGAACAATCCTGTCACAAAAATCAACTTGCAATGTCGTAATGCTAGGATCGGGACTGTTGACTTTAAAGCGTATAGAAGAGACAAACAAGTTATTCTACATAAAAAATCATCCAACATGAGGCAATGAATGTACACGTCAAAGTGCTTACTATACTTCTGGACTCAGCTTCAACATTTGGAACTGTTAGAGCTTAGCGCTATCTCCAACAGGAGTCACATCGTCCTCATTTAAAGTGACAGACCATAGCTCCAATGGCAGATTCAGGTTTTTGGAAGGGGGGGGGGGGGGGTCACACTTAGGGGATTGCATGGGTTTCGTACACGCGATCGATGGCGGACATGCCAAAAACCCTACGAAAATGAAGTATTTTGGTGGGAAATGGGGGGGGGGGGGGCGCCCTCTGCGCCCCCTGGATCTGCTAATGGGATCTGAATGTTTCTGCCGGAAGTGTCCCCTAAATGAAGGTTGCATTTTCTGATTGTAGAGGGCGCATTCAGCGGCAAGCGTGTGGAACGCGTGGACGAGCAGACGTCAGTTGTGCACGTGCAGGACGTGCCCGCGCAGTTCCCCGTAAGTACTTGACATTTCCCTCAAGGTTGTGAGAATTGGTTTCTTACTAGATACAAAATCACAGGTTCTCCCATAGTACAACACCCTCCAATCAAAGCAGATTTTGATTAAAGTTACTTGGTTTTAGAAGAGCCCTGCTGCGTTTAGGTGACTGCATTATAACCCAAAAAAACATATTATGTATTCTGCAGTATCTATGAAAACCTGCAGTACCTTCCCTTGTTGTAATTCTTATGGTGTGAGCCTATTGTGTCACGGCAAGTGAAACACTTACTAAATACAAAGACATAATCAATATCTCAATTGCTCAGTCAACCACTAAGTTACTCACTAACCCACTCACTCTTCCTACACCCAGGTGAAGCACTCTCCGTCGACCTTCCACGCTGCGGTGGCGGGCGCCGACGGTTTTGTCCTCGTGTACTCAGTGCTTGATCGGCGCTCCCTGCTCGTCGTAGAACAGGTCATCTCCTACCTGCACCATGTGCGCAAGGTGCGCGACCTTCCCATTGTTCTTGTCGGTGAGTACTGTTTTTCGCACAATTTTACGCAAAGTATAGATAATAAAAAACATGTCTATTTTCGCAGAATTTTTTGCAGAGCATAAAATATAAAGTCATTATGTCTATTTTCGCGGATTTTGGCAGAGTATAAAAAAGAAAAAAGCCATGATCTCTTTTGAGACCAGTTGAAGCCCAGCCATTAGTGATCTAAATAGAGAGGTTCTACTGTAGTCAATTTGGCACCTTGACCTAGTGACTATAACTGCGTGTGTTTCAGGTAACAAGTGTGATGTGGCTCTGGGCCGGCGGGTCCGTCTTGAGGAGGGTACGCAGCTCGCCTTCGAGATGGGTGTGTCCTTCTACGAGTCCTCCTCACTGCTCAATGACAACCAGGTGGGATTAGCTTTTGAGTAGCATTGCAGTATCCATCAAATCCTACTTGATGTAGGCGGCATGCATCACGATTATTTACGCACCCATGCACAAACTCGCACACTCAATCATTTAGTCACTCATCCACTCACACATCCCACCCACCCAATCATCTTCTATGTATCAATCTGCCTATTTCTAGGGGTGTGTATCACGTGCTTATTCATTTGATAAATCAAATTTGATGCACCATTAAGAACAATCTTTCATTTTGATATCTAATAGTTTGTACAACAACTAAATAAACATTAGTCATTACTGAATATTTTCTAAACAGTGTAACTTTAAAATCCACAAAAACGAATCTAATGCATCTTGAAGATATTTTGTCAATTTAAACTCCACCATTTCTGTCCGCAGGTGAGGAATGTGTTCCATGATGTCGTTCGTCAGATCCGATGTGTCCGGCTGAGGAAAGCCTTTGAGAAGGACCAGCGCTCATCGGGAGCGCTCGGCATAGGGTTCTGTGGTGCTCGGGGACTCATTGACCGTATCAGCCTGCGGTCCAAGAACAGGCGGAACATTATGAAGAGGTGAAAGCAAATTGATAGAGGAAGTCTTTTTTTTATACGAAAGTGAAATGAGACCAGGAGTTGGAATATGCTGGGAGCAAGAACAGGAGCAACGTCATGGAGAGCTAAAGTTAGAAAATTCACTGCTTCAGAGACTTTTTGCATATCCATGGAAGTGAATTTCTCATGAGGAAGTGAAAGCAGATCTGCTGAACAGGAATATAAACAGTTGACAGATAATTCACAGCCATGGGGCTTTAGAAAAATGCAATTGAATCATAAACAGGTTGAAAATAATGATGTGAAATGAAATTCACTTACTTATCAAAGAATAAAATTATGTTGGATTAGGTAGTGTGAACTTTTGAGACAGTGTGTATTGAAATGGAATTGGAGAACATTTGTATGCTATTACGATGAACAGGAGCAGGACAGATTCTTGTGTGTATATTGGTGGCAGAAGAAAACAAGATGGTTGCGCTTCAATGATGAAACAATCATTTGTGAATTGTGAAAGAGTCCAGCAGAGGTATTTGATGTGCTAATTAAGAATGAACAGTAGCAAGTATGGGAGATGGGCTTTTATGGTACCCAAGTCATAGTTATTATATGGATTATTATGTATTATGTATCAGGTGATATTGAAACACTGTATTCGATGGGAACTTGCAAGTGTCGTAATGTATGCATGCCGATTGGCTAAATGTAAAGCTAACCAAGGTGTCAAACAAAGAAGATAGCTTGCTAGATGCAGCATATCATAATTGCATATTTATGGATAATCCGCTAATCATGGTACCCAGTGTCTTGGTGTATATACCAAATAGAAACCCCGCCTCTGGATATGTGAGGAAATGAAAGTTCAAAAATTTTCCCGAGGTAGGGTGTATCATAATGGACCCCCTTAAACACTCGGTAAAAAACCCCTAAAACAAATCCATCACTGTGTTAACGTGCGAGTGAGGTAATAATATAATGTGGTAGCTCTGTCATTGACAGGTAAATCCACGAGTGATACTTCATCAGAATGGAGGAAACGGAAACGTTCAATAATGTTATTTATTGTTGGATTCGTCAAAGATACAGCTTAAATGGGTAAAGTCCTGTTGTAGCAACAGTCCACTGCCCTGTCCATATTAACCTAGATCCTGTGCGAGAGCAATATGATAGATTAAACGCTGGCGATAATCATGATAATGAGGCTACCAACGCTTAAATATGGAATGATTAGTTTTCAGAATGTCACATAAGACTGATATTGAGTACTCCAAGCTATATCAAGCATGTCATGCTATGTGCAATACGTTCAATAAAACAAATAACATTATTATGTTATTGTATGTGCACGCTATTGAAATTTTAGTGTTTGTATGAATGGATACAATAGTGAATATTAAATCTAACACAGTACAAAAATCTCAAATGCAAAGCAGCTGCTGATTGGAAGAGAGAGAGTGTGTGATGCTATTGTCCTAAATAATGAAGTTGGATCAGTTGTAGCATTGCAGTTGTCTTGTCGCAGATGTGCTTCAAAAAGCTAGACTCGTGTTTCAACCCATGTGTTTCTCACATATAAATATAAATTTTGGATGAACACTCGTGACTGTCAGACTGTGGTGTGATAAATGATTTACATTTATCACAGCTGTAAACCAGTGTGATACAGAAGATGGAGTATGTGGGAGGACTGAGATAAATACGACGGAGGTTGAATATTAATAGTTTTTAGATTTTTGTACGGCTTGGTTTGGATGATAGAATGTTCGAAATACTTTTAACACACCACCTATTCCTATCTTAGTTCCAAATTGAATTTCAATTGCATTGTAGATGCGACGTTACTGTGGAACCTTCAATTAGGACCACCTCTATACATAGACCACTCCTATAATAAGACAATTTCTCTAATTCTCAAGTATTAAGTGAGAGATGACTACTAACACTCATGAAGAGAAGACCTTTGTGCTGAGTCTATTAAGATCACGATAAGGATTGGCCTCAAGTGGACTAGTCCACTTGAGGCCAATCCTTGTCGTGATCTTAATAGAGAGGCTCTACTGTAATCATTTGTATGCGCATGTCTATCAAAGACCTTAAATCTTACTTTGTGAAACATACAAACTATTAAAACATCTATTTGCTCAACACAGTATTACATGTATTGCTCAGTATTGTAAATTCACAGGCAGAACCGATGGAAGTCCAGAAGAATTCCTCCCAAAATGTTATTTTCACGGGGGTTTGGGGATCTTTGTTTTTTGAGCATATTAAGCCCACAAAATCCAGTGATTGTGCCTTCCGATTCAGCCCCCACACCAAAAAGAAAACAGGATCTGCTATTGAAACCAGTGAAATTAATACGTTCATATTATTTGTATTTATGTAGCATGAGGCTGTGAATCGCAAAGGTGCTTCGAATAAAGTTTGAACAATATCGTTGAGTTATGAATTACCCTAGCCTCGGCTTACGTCCGCACACACCTACGTAGGTTCCAGGAAACACTGACAAAATGAGTAGACAACTGATGGCTCCAGGATGCATTGGGTAAGACTTCAATTAGATAAGCGATTTATGTATTTGCGGACCAGCTCTTGACGTCTGCGTACCACCTATGGCACAAGTCGAGTGCATTATGAATAAATTCTAAAGCAAATACATAGTTGAGCTGTATCTTAAATTAATTAAATTTGGGGAAATGCAACAGACAAGAAGCATAATAAAATTATATTAAAACCCCACAAAATGGAAACCATATCATTTGTGACCGTGATTCTCATAATTATTCGACCAAGTAAAATTAAGAATTCTTGGGGAAAGTTTAATATTTAAACCTCTCTAACCTCATTTTCAAAATTGAATATAGTTTGGAGACAGATTACTATAGTATCAATATCTTGTATGAAATTTTGTGTGCGCCTGTTAGCACTGCGCATAGTTTTTACGTATCAAACCATGGACCCCGCCTCAATGGGTGGGGGGAGGGATTTGGGGAGGGGAGGCAGGGTATGATTACTGCTATTATTTCAAGGGAGATCCCTCCCTTTCCCAACCAAAATACTTCATTTTCATTTTTTCATGATATTCCCTTAGGTGCGCCCCCCCCTTTCCTTAAGTGAGCCACCACCCCCTTAAAAAAAAAAAAAAAAAAAAAAAAAAAAAAAAAAACGGGATCTGCCATTGTATTTACAAATACTATACCATGCATATTACACACAATACAAGTAGCATATTAGCAGATGATATACAGTGCCTATTAGTCAACTTTACAAATACTAAAGAAAGTCTGCAATAGTCTTTATAATATTGCAAACGTAAGCCAACCAAACACAATCTTAATCCTGCCAATTAAAAACAACTTCCTGGTTGATTTACTGACTCACGATTCTATGGAATATAGGTGAAAATATTTATTTAATGTATAGGACCCACACCTATTTATTTCATATAATCGTGGAAAATATCATTTCAGATTCTGTATAGAAAAATGTCATTGCAAGACCAAAGACTGACACAGAAGTACATTGTAGTGGCAAGTCTCTGTCTCTTTTATAGACTAATCATTGACAAATATTACATAATACAAAACTGGTGCAGTTTCCCCACGTATATTGAACTAACAATGAGTTTAATTAACAACTATCAACACCAAGATGAGATTTTAAACAACTGTTTGGTTTGTTTAGAGGTCACCACTATACTGAGATCACTTGGTAACATAACACATACTGAGATCAAATAACTGGGAAAAGTATACGCAGTAAAAAATTCTTTGCAGTACACTTAATAACAGACTCATCGGTTATTTTCTTAATAGAAAGGTACTCCTGTGTTTCCAAATATACCACCCACGTTAATCGAAAAACCTATCCATTAATTAATTAATATCTCCCTACAACTTAAGTCAGCTAGGTCATGAATCTGCTTGAATGTGCATTCAATTATTGTACGCTGAATCTTAAGGCAACATGAGAAAAGATGAAGTCATTGATTTATAGTTTGTTGAAAGTAACACAGACAGATATTAAAGTTTCTCAGGCTGAGGTGACATTTACCCTGTGAAGTTTTTTTGTATTTTCTAATGAAAGAAAAGAAAAAAAAGTGTTGAATGCGTTACACATATTGTCAGGCTTGTCAGTTACAGAGTTGCGCTGCTCTCCCATTTCTTACCCCCACCCCCTCGAAAAAATCGATACAAAAATATATAAAGAGCATGTCCAAGTACAGCTATGTACTAGTAGGTTCCACGCGAGAAACACCTGTAAAATGAGCAGCCAACTGATGGCTCAAGGAAGCATCGCATAAGAGTTCAATTCATGTACGGGATTTATGCATCTGCTGACCGGTGACCAGGCCTTGACAACCGTCGATGGCACAAGTCGAGTGCATTATGTATAAACATTAAATAGAATATACATATCAGAACTGTGTCATAAGTTTATGAAACTTTGGCAAATGAAAAAGAGGCATTTTGTACTTTTTATTAAAACCCCACAAAATGAGAAGCAATATAGTTTGTGGTCGTGATTCACACTATTATTTGATAGAGTAAAATTAAGATTTTTTTGAAAAGCATGATATCTAAAGATAGCTAGTCCAATATTTTATATTGTGTAACAGTACTGGTATAATAATACCATATCAAAACCAATTTTGTATGCGCTGCTCTCAGCAATGCGCATAGATTTTATGTATCAATCCCAAGAACCCGACATTAGTGGGTTGGGGAGGGGCAGGGTATGTAAACCACTATGACTTTACAAATACTATTCCATGCACAATATACTACTAGAAGGGTAACTAATAAGCACAAAGACCATGGGAGCCATGCATCCGTTTTAGGTTTGATTTATGATCTAGCATAGATTTTATCACTTCACATAATTGAAATATGCTGACACAGTGCTGTATGCCATTACAACTTAAAGTATTTTGACAGATATTCCATTTCTTCATTTGATTTAATTTGATTTACTCTATATATGTGGTATAACAAGCCATATGAGCATCATATTAGCAGATGATATACATGTACAGCCCATATCAGTCAACTTTACAAATACCAAACGAAATCTTCCATAGTCTTTATGTTAGTGTAAACGTAAATTGTCAACCAACTACAGTCTTATTCCAGCCAATCAAAAATAATCTCCTTATTATTTTACTGACACATGAAACTATGGGATATAGGCAGGAATATTCATGTAATCGTGGAAAAAATCAGTTCAGATTCTAGAAAATAAAGTTTTGTCAGGCTATGGGTTCCGTAATTCTCCTGTTTTTACCCCCGCCACAGCCCCCAAAAAAAAAAAAAAAAAAAAAAAAAAACAAAAAACAAAAACAAAAAAAACACACACACACAAAGAAAATAAAGAAGATAGATGAAAAAAAGCATGTCAACGCAGAGCCTACCTTGGTTCCACATGCGAAACATTGCCAAAACGAGTAGACAACTGATGGCTCACGGATACATCACTTAACAATACAATTCCATGTGTGATTCATGCCTTTACTTACCATCCCGTGACGTCCGTTGACGGTACAAGTCGAGTGCATTATGTATAAATTTTAAAGCAAATATATATTTGAACTGTATCTTAAGTTAATGAAACTAAGGCAGATGCAAAAGAGGCATGTTGTGGTTTTGTATACAAAAACCTATAAAATGCAAAGCAATATAATTTATGGTCGTGCTTTACATAATTATTTAATCAAGTCAACTTGAGAATTCTCTGGAAATCATGATAGGTAAAGGTTGCTACCCCAGCTGCTAGCATTACATTGCACTAAAACTATCAAAGACATTTTGGATTGCGCTACTGGCAGCATGGCGCATAGATTTTATGTGTGTGTGTGTGTGGGGGGGGGGGCATGTTTTACTACTATGATTTATGCATCCTATACGATACACATCACTGCTAGAAGGGCAAATAACTGGGGCAAATATGATGGGAGCCAGGGTGTATGTATTAGGCTTGTTTAATTCTACGATTTACTGGACGCTATCATGATGTATTGGACGTAAAATATATGAAGTACGTCACCCCTTCAAACAACTGACACTTGTCACGAACAAAAACACTAAACACTAATGAAATTATTGATTATAAGTACCTTTGTTAATGTGTCGATGGCAAATGTCGAGTGCATTATGTATAACTTTTAAAGCGAGTATATATTTGAACTGTATCTTAAATTGATTAACTTTAGGGAAATGCAACAGACAAGAGGCATATTGAGATTTTATTAAAACCCCGCAAAATGAGAAGCAATGTCGTTTGTGGTCGTGATTCACATGATTATTTCATCAAGTAGAATTAAGAATTCTTGGAGAAAACATGATATTTAAAAAATGCAAACTTCATTTTCAATATTGCAAATAACAATACATGTACTGAGACCTAAATGAATTATAACATTTTGTGTGCGCCTGTTAGCACTGCGCATAGATTTTACATATCAAAACATGGACAAGTAATCCGGTACAACTAAGTACGTTCCACTTGAAAGACACTGAGAAAATGATCAGACAACTGATGGCTCACGGATGCAAGACTTCATTCTATCATTCCGTGCAAAAATCACCGCCAATAACCCACGCTGATTGGTCAATCTCCGTGCTCAATTTTGCGATGGAAAACACGCTCCCAAAAAAACCCACGGCGCTAGTCTAATCTCCTCACAATATCAACACAGCCGCCACGTATAGCAAGACGTGTTTCGTTGTAGACTAGGAAATCAACAGTTTAGACTAAACGCCTGATTATGAGGCGCGCTCAAAAACTGTAGGAATTGACGTCTCCGGCGCTCAAAACAAACGAAATTGACTTGAATGTTGAATGTTATAATATGATTTATTTTAAAATAAAATGGATTTTTAGTCATGATAGAATGGTGATTGACTAGATGTACCTTTATTTTGACTCGATTGGTCAAACACAAAATTGAACTTGCTGAGTCTGGGATCCCCTAATAACAAAGTGAGGGTAAATCAGACGTCAGCATGCTCAATTTTGCGATTGACACTCCAATCTCGTGGTCAATTCCTACAATCTATCATTCCGTGCAAAAATCACCGCCAATAACCCACGCTGATTGGTCAATCTCCTTGCTCAATTTTGCGATGGAAAACATGCTCCCAAAAAAACTACGGCGTTAGTCTAAACTCCTCACAATATCAATACAGCGGCTGACGTAGTAAAGTGTGTTTCATTGTTGCGGAGAGCAACAGTTTAGACTAACGCCTCCGCGCGCTCAAAACTGTAGGAATTGACGTCTCCGCACGCTCAAAACAAACAAAATTGACTTGAATGTTGAATGTTATAATATGATTTATTTTAAAATAAAATGGATTTTAGTCATGATAGAATGGTGATTGACCACTCGATTTTCGTGTCAATCGCAAAATTGAGCATGCTGACGTCTGATTTACCCTCACTTCATTCGGGTAAATCAGACGTCAGCATGCTCAATTTTGCGATGGACACTCCAATCTCGTGGTCAATTCCTACAATTTTATACGTGATTCATGCATTTGCTGGGCAGTCCTTGTATGTACATTACTATGATATAAAAATACTATACGACACACCATACTACAAGAAGGGTAACTAACAGGTGCAAAGATCATGGGAGGAGGGCATCCGTGTTAGGCTTGATTTATGCTCCTGTATACATTTTATCACTTCACATATTAAATTGAAACATGCTGGCACAGTCTTGCATGGACTAACAATTTAAAATTTGCATATTTTGACAGATATCCCATATCTTCATTTGTGAGTAAATCAATCAATAAGTTGTTTTGATTTGCTGAATTTAGTTTCGTTTGCATCATGAATGATTTTTATTTGATTGAATTTGATTCACTCTATTTCTGTGGTATAACAAACAATCCTACTATGAAATACAAATACTATAACATGCACATCACCGCTAGATTTGTATCTGACAGGTACAAAGACCATGCGAGCCAGGGCATTTGTTTTAGGCTTGATCTATGCTCTCTTGTACATATTTTATCACTTCACATAATTGAAATATACTGACATAGTCCTGTATGCAATTACAATTCAAATATTTTGACCGATATCCAATATCTTCATTAAAATTTTGTGAATAAATAAATCAAGAGTTTGTTTTGATTGTTTGCATTTATTTAAGTGTGTATTATGAATGATTTTTATTTGATTTAATTTGATTTACTTTATTTCTGTGGTATAACAAGCAATATGAGGATCGTTTTAGCAGATGATATACAAGCCATATCAGTCAACAAATACCAAACGAAATCTTACAAAAGCTTTATGGTAGTGCAAACTTGCTAATCAAATACAATCTTAATCCAGCCAATCAAAAACACCGTCCTGGCTGATTTACTGTCACATGAAGCTATGGAATATTGGTGAAAATATTTATATGATATATATGGCCCACATCTATTTATTTCATGTAATCATGGAAAATATCAATTCAGATTCTAGAAAAAAAAGTTTTGTCAGGCTTGTCAGTAACAGGGTGCCGCTGCTCCCCCCACACACACCATCAAAATCAATATAAAAATAGATGAACAAATATTAAGCATGTCAGCGCAGAGCCTACGTAGGTTTCACATGAGAGACACTGACAAAATGAGTAGACAACTGATGGCTCACGGATACACCACTTTTAGGAATACAATTCCATGCGTGATTCATGCCTTTACTTACCATCCCTTGACGTCCGTTGATGGTACAAGTCGAGTGCATTATGCATAAATGTTAAAGCAAATATATATTTGAACTGTATCTTAAGTAAATGAAACCAAGGCAGATGCAAAAGAGGCATGTTGTTATTTTGCATCCAAAAAACCTATAAAATGCAATACAATATCATTTGTGGTAGTGCTTTACATAATTATTTAATCAAGTGAACTTGAGAATTCTCGAGAAAAACGTAATACGTAATTTTAAGCGTGCTACCCCAGCAGCTAGCATTGAATAGGATATACTAAAACAAACAAACATTTTGAATGCGCTGCTGGCCGCTAAGCGCATAGATTTAATGCATCAATTCATGGGTCCCAGCATCGGTGTAGGGCAGGTGGGGGTGGGGGTATGTATACTGCTATGATTTACACATTCTTTCACATTTTTAATAGAAAAGTACTTCTGTATTTCTAAATAAACCACCCACATCAAGAAAGAAAACCTCTCCATCAGTTGATTAATATCTCACTACAACTAAACTCAGCTAGATCATTAATCTGATTGAATGTGTATTCAATTATTGTTCGCTGAATCTTAAGACAACATGAGAAAAGATGAAGTAACTGATTTAAAATGTGCTGAAAGCAACACAAGCAAATATTAAAGTTTCAAAGACTGAGATGGCATTACCCTGTTCAGTTTTTGTATTAAAAATAGGTGTGTTGAATTTGTGACACTTATTGTCAGTCCTGTCAGTTACACAGTACCGTTGCTCTCGCAATTTTTTCCCCATTCCACCCCTCCTAAAAGTATATACAAAAATATAAAGAGCATGTCAGAGTAAAACTACGTAGGTTCCATGTGAAAATTACTGACAATATGAGTTGACAACAGATGGCTCCAGGATGCATTGCGAAAAACTGATCCATGTATTTGCTGATCAGCCCTTAACTGATGACATCGTCACAAGGCACAAGTCGAGTACATTATGTATAAATTTTAAACCGAATATATATTTGAGCTGTATCTTAAATTGATTAAATTTAGGAAATGCAACAGATACGAGGCATATTGGGATTTTATCAAAATAAAGCACAAAATGAGAAGCAATGTCGTTTGCGGTCGTGATTCACATAATTATTTGATCAAGTAAAATTAAAATTCTTGGGGAAAGCACAATATTTACAGATTTCTAACATAAATTTCAACACTCAACACAAAAATACTGAAATCTGAATAAAATATATATATTTTGTGTGCGCCTGTTAGCACTGCGCATAGATTCTACCTATCAAACAATAGACAACTAATTCACTTCTGTAACTTGGCGGTGTGTTTTGTAGATCTTTGGTTTGGGGAAGCGCCTCGCTGGAACGTGTATTCAATTATTGTACGCTGAATCTTAAGGCAACATGAGAAAAGATGAAGTCACTGATTTAACGTGTGTTGAAAGTAACACAGGCAAATATTATAGTTTCTAAGGCTGAGGTGACATTTACCTTGTTGAATGCATTACACATATTGTCAGCCTTGTCAGTAACACAAATGCGCTGCTCTCCCATTTCTTACACCCCCTCCTAAAAGAATAGGTACAAAAATATAAAAAAGCACATCCGTGTACAAAAAGGTTCCACGTGAGAAACACTGACAGGATTAGTGGACAACTGATGGCTAAAGGATGCATTGCGTAAAACTTCAATCAGCCTTTGCCTGTCGACGATTCATGTCACAAGTTGAGTACATTATGTATAAATTTTAAAGCAAATATATATTTGAGCTCTATCTTAAATTGATTAAATTTAGGGAAATGCAACCGATAAGAGGCATATTGAGATTTTATCAAAACCCCACGAAATGAGAAGCAATATCGGTTGAGGTCGTGATTCACATAATTATTTGATCAAGTAGAATTAAGAATTCTTGGGCAAAGCATTACATTTAAAAATTGCTAACCCCATTTTCAATTACTTAAAAGGTTCAATATAAACAATAAAATTTTGTGTGCGCCTATTAGACCTCTAGCACTGCGCATAGATTTAACATATGAAAACAATGGACAAGTAATCTAGTTGGCTGTGTATTGTAGACCTTTGGTTTGGGGAAAGGACCCTTCCATTGGAGAGGGTCTCCACAGTGAGGATAGTTAAAACCAGGGCACTGTCTCCTTCTAAGAGATGATAATGTACTCAAATAAAGAGATCACCTCTGTACTGAGGCCACTTGGTAACATAACCCATAGTGAGACCAAAGATAGTGAAAAAAGTACAAGCAGTACCAAGAACTCTTTGTATTACACTTGGTAACAGACTCATCGTTTTTTCTTAATATACTGTCTTTCCAAACATATCACCTACATCAAGAATTAAAACCTATCCATCAGTTAAATCAACATCTCCCTGCAACTAAAACCAGTTTGATCATGAATCTGCTTGAATGTGTATTCAATCATTGAAAGCTGAATCTTCAAGCAACATGAGACAAGATAGTCAATAATTTATAGGCTGAGGTGACATTTACCCTATTTATTTTTTGTATCAAATTTTCTATTGACAAGAAAAATTGATGTGTTGAAGGGGTCACACATATTGTCATGCTTGTCAGTTGCAGAGTTGTGATGCTCTCATAAGAGTGCTCAACTATGGCGGAGCAAATTGATACTACATTGTCATGCCCCCTCTATTATGTTCATATGCTCATATGCTTCCTGTGTTCTTACCACTTTGTGACTGATGATTGCGTGTTAAGCAAGAAACAACGTTGTATCACAACATCATCTAGTTCCTTGTACTTTCTTAAAAAAAAAAAAAAAAAAAAAATATATATATATATATATATATATATATATATATATATATATATATATATATATATATATATATATATATATATATATATATATATATATATATATATATATATAAATAAAAAAAATACATAAAAAAAAGCACGTCCACGTACAGCTACATAGGTTTCATGTGAGAGACGCTGACAAAATGAGTCGACAACTGATGGCTCAAGAATGCATCGCGTAAGACTTCAAATAAAATTTTATACTTGATTCATGCATTTGCTGATCAGCCCTTGACGACGGATGATGGCAGTAGTCGAGTGCATTATGTATAAAGGTCACACCTGGCTAAAAAGAGCGCGTTCCTTTTTCCCCATCGTGCATTCTAGAGGGGTTTTAGCTGTCTGAAAGGAGCGCGCTACTTCCGTGCCTGGTGCAGAATTTGGAAATTTTTCATTAGTATTCATAATAATTTTTTGACACCCCTCTAGAACGCGCGATGGCGAAAAAGGGGCAGGGTTTTTGGAGTCGGGTGCAGAAAACCGGCATGCGTAAACACTACAGAAATGATCAGAATTGTCTAACCCACCCACAGTGCCGACACTGATAACCGTAATGTACATTATGGTTATCTTGATGACGTTGTTGACATTTTGTGCAGTGCTTAATGTTGAATTATCAATCGTTCGTTTTGTCAAATCAAAATGGATATTTATTACAATCTTGTTGATATATTGATAAACAAAGGATATACTATGATTTATGCATCCTATACGATACACATCACTGCTTGAAGGGCAAATAACTGGCGCAAATATGATGGGAGCCAGGGTGTATGTATTAGGCTTGTTTAATTCTTCGATTTACTGGACGCTATCATGATGCATTGGACGTAAAATATATGAAGTACGTCACCCCTTCAAACAACTGACACTTGTCAGGAACAAAAACACTAAAGCCACTGTCACATAGAAAAAACGGATGAAACACGTATGTACCACGGATAGATTTTTTGGCATTTTCTTGATACTCGGGGGTCCGTGGAAAAAATGGCAAAAACTGTTGGTCTTTCCGTGAAAGTTAAGCAGATTTAACACGAATGATATTGATACACGCACAAAACATTTACAAAACACGGATGATACACGGATTGTTCACGTACAATCACGTAAACATGATATTTTGGTTGCAAAGTACTGGAAAAAAATACACGTATGTCCGCGGATAGTTAACGTACTTTCCACGGACGGTCCGCGCATGTCCCCCCCTGTAAAGTCCGCGTGGTATTGATCTTGATTGATCACGCACTCACATATACTACAGTGTACTTGGCGCCAGAAGCTAAGTGACGAAGGGTCAATGCCACCTGAGGCCAGGGTGGGCAGGGGTATTCTCCAATTGGTAGTTCTCTCGTCAGTATGGGGTCAGCCCTCCACTATCTCATCATACATGGCTGGCGGCATTCTCATAAAGTTATGGAATGCTCTTGATCTTCATTCCTGAGCTAAACCATCAGCCTGTCATAAATTTTGAAATCCCCTCTTCTTAGCAATCCATGGACGGACCCAGACTTCCCTTTATGTCTTCTGTTCTCCCTCCTTCTTTCACGACGATTTGGGGGCGGCTTGGAGCTGGATCAACTGGTTGTTGTGGTGCTGTAAGAGAATGACAGCCATCTCGTTGTTGGGGGTTCATGCTTAAGATTTCTAGGTGCTTCAAATGAGTATTTTATAAGAATCATAGATGTGTTCTCCTCGGCAGCTATTCACAGATTGAAGTGTGTAGAAAAGGTTTAGCCGATTTATAGTCACAAACCAGCAGCACAGATGAACAACGGATAGATAGCGTATTGCACGGACGTTTTACGGACAAAGTACGTTTGTATCGCGGTAATATCACGCACAGTCCACGTACAGTCCACGTATGATATGAACTTATCCGCGCAAACCAAAATTTTTCCCCAACCCAAATTTTCCCAAAAAAATGGGATTTGGGGAACATCGA
>CM032663.1:14344611-14482939 GCA_019095985.1 Streblospio benedicti
CATAGAAAAACGGATGAAACACGTATGTACCACGGATAGATTTTTTGGCATTTTCTTGATACGCGGGGGTCCGTGGAAAAAATGGCAAAAACTGTTGGTCTTTCCGTGAAAATTAAGCAGATTTAACACGAATGATACACGCACAAAACATTTACAAAACACGGATGATACACGGATTGTCCACGTACAATCACGTAAACATGATATTTTGGTTGCAAAGTACTGGAAAAAAAACACGTATGTCCGCGGATAGTTCACGTACGTTCCACGGACGGTCCGCGCATGTCCCCCGTAAAGTCCGCGTATTGATCTCGGATTGATCACGCACTCACATATACTACAGTGTACTTGGCGCCAGAAGCTAAGTGACGAAGGGTCAATGCCACCTTGAGGCCAGGGTACAGGGGTATTCTCCAATTGGTAGTCTTCTTGGTCAGTATGGGGGTCAGCCTCTCCACTATCTCATCATACATGGCTGGCGGCATTCTCATAAAGTTATGGAATGCTCTTGGATCTTCATTCCTGAGCTAAACCATCAGCCTGTCATAAATTTTGAAATCCCCTCTTCTAGCAATCCATGGACGGACCCAGACTTCCCTATGTCTTCTTCTGTTCTCCCTCCTTCTTTCACGACGATTTAGGGTGGCTTGGAGCTGGATCAACTGGTTGTTATGGTGCTGTAAGAGAATGACAGCCACATCTCGTTGTTGGGGGTTCATGCTTAAGATTTCTAGGTGCTTCAAATGAGTATTTTATAAGAATCATAGATGTGTTCTCCTCGGCAGCTATTCACAGATTGAAGTGTGTAGAAAAAGATTTAGCCAATTTATAGCCACAAACTAGCAGCACAGATGAACAACGGATAAATAGCGTATTGCACGGACGTTTTACGGACAAAGTACGTTTGTATCGCGGTAATATCACGTACAGTCCACGTACAGTCCACGTATGATATGAAACTCTATCCGCGCAAATACTTTTGAACATTCCAAAATGATTTGCGCGGACATCTCGACCCGTAAAAACACTCCGCGTAATTCCCCGTATAAAAACGGACGAGGCGCGGATGGTCGGCGTATCTCCACGGATGATACACGGATGAACCAGGTACGACAAAAATCTATCCGTGGTACATACGTGTTTCATCCTTTTTTCTATGTAACAGTGACTTAAACACTAATGAATATAATTAACTTTTAGGAAATGCAACAGACAAGAGGCATATTGAGATTTTATTAAAAACCCGCAAAATGAGAAGCAATGTCGTTTGTGGTCGTGATTCACATGATTATTTCATCAAGTAGAATTAAGAATTCTTGGAGAAAACATAATATTTAAAAAATGCAAACTTCATTTTCAATATTGCAAATAACAATACATGTACTGAGACCTAAATGAATTATAACATTTTGTGTGCGCCTAGATTTTACATATCAAAACATGGACAAGTAATCTGGATTTGTAACTTGGCTGTGTGTATTGTAGATCTATTTGGGGAAACAACTCTTCCATTGGAGACCACTTCTGTACCAAGACCACTTTGTAACATAACACATATTGAGACCAACTAAAGTGGAAAATGTACAAGCAGTACCAAGAACTCTTTGTAATACACTTGGTGACAGACTCATTGATTTTTTTCTTCATTGAAAGGTACTATTGTATTTTCAAACATACCACCCAGATCAAGAAGGAAAACCTATCCATCAGTTAATTATTATCTTCCTATAACTGGAATCAGCTAGATCGTGAATCTGCTTGAATGTGTATTAGATTATTGTATGCTGAATCTTAAAAAGGTGACAACATCCTGTTCAGTTTTGTTTGACTTTTTTCACTGAAAAAAAAGTAATAAATTGTTGAATGCATTGCACATATTGTCAAGTATGTCAGTTACAGAGTTCTGCTGCTCTCACATTTCTTACCTCCCCCTCCCTCACCCCCTTCGTAATAAAATAGATACAAAAAATATAAAAACCACACGTCCGAGTACAGCTACGTACGTTCCGCTTGAAAGACACTGAGAAAATGATCAGACAACTGATGGCTCACGGATGCAAGACTTCAATTTTATACGTGATTCATGCATATGTTGGGCAGTCCTTGTATGTATATTACTATGATATACAAATACTATACAACACACAATACTACAAGAAGGGTAACTAACAGGTGCAAAGATCATGGGAGGGGGGCATCCGTGTTAGGCTTGCAACAGTTTAGACTAACGCCTCCGCGCGCTCAAAACAAACGAAATTGACATCTCCGCGCGCTCAAAACAAATGAAATTGACTGGCAATGAGAATGTTATAATATGATTTATTTTAAAATAAAATGGATTTTAGTCATGATAAAAATGGCGATTGACCACTGATTGTCGTGTTAATCGCTGAAAATTGAGCATGCTATTCAATTTTGGAATTGACACATTTATTGTCAATCTCGTGGTCAATTCCTACAGTTTCAAAGGCTGAGATGACATTACCCTGTTTCAGTTTTGCATTCGATAAACTATTAAAAACAGCCGCTGGAATGTGTATTCAATTATTGTACGCTGAATCTTAAGGCACATGAGAAAAAGAAGTGTTCATGAAAGTAACACGGGCAAATATTATATCTCTATCATTCCGTGCAAAAATGCAATAACCCACGCTGATTGGTCAATCTCTTGCTTAATTTTGGCGATGGAAAACACTCCAAAAAACACGGCGGCTCTAAAAAATATCAATACAGCCGCTGACGTAGTGTAAGGCGTGTTCATCTCGGAGTGCTGGCTGTTTAGAAACGCTCGCGCGCTCAAAAATGTAGGAATTGACGTTCCGCGCGAAAAACAAACGAAATTGACTTGAATGTTGAATGTTTTATGATTTATTTTAAAATAAAATCATGAAAATGGGTTTTAGTCATGATGAATGGTGATTGACCACTCGATTCAGACGTCAGCGTGCTCAATTTTGCGATTGACACTCCAATCTCGTGGTCAATTCCTACAGTTTCTAGGCTGAGGTGACCATTTACCTTGTTGAATGCATTACACATATTGTCAGCCTTGTCAGTAACACAAATACGCTGCTCTCCCATTTCTTACACCCCCCTCCTAAAAGAGTAGGTAGAAAAATATAAAAAAGCACATCCGTGTACAAAAAGGTTCCACGTGAGAAACACTGACAGGATTAGTGGACAACTGATGGCTAAAGGATGCATTGCGTAAAACTTCAATTTTATACTTGATTCATGCATTTGCTGATCAGCCCTTGACTGTCGACCATTCATGTCACAAGTTGAGTACATTATGTATAAATTTTAAAGCAAATATATATTTGAGCTCTATTTTAAATTGATTGAATTTAGGGAAATGCAACCAATAAGAGGCATATTGAGATTTTATCAAAACCCCACGAAATGAGAAGCAATATCGGTTGAGGTCGTGATTCACATAATTAATTGATCAAGTAGAATTAAGAATTCTTGGGCAAAGCATAACATTTAAAAATTGCTAACCCCATTTTCAATTACTTAACAGGTTCAATATAAACATAAAATTTTGTGTGCGCCTATTAGCACTGCGCATAGATTTAACGTATCAAACCATGGAGAAGTAATCCAGTTGGCTGTGTATTGTAGACCTTTGGTTTGGGGAAACGACCCTTCCATTGGAGAGGGTCTCCACAGTGAGGATAGTTAAAACCAGGGCACTGTCTCCTTCTAAGAGATGATAATGTACTCAAATAGAGATCACCTCTGTACTGAGGCCACTTGGTAACATAACCCATACCTAGACCAAAGATAGTGAAAAAAGTACAAGCAGTACCAAGAACTCTTTGTATTTCACTTGGTAACAGACTCATCGTTTTTTCTTAATAGAAAGGTACTACTGTCTTTCCAAACATATCACCTACATCAAGAATTAAAACCTATCCAAATTAAATATGCAATAAAATCAGCTTGATCATGAATCTGCTTGAATTGTATTCAATTATTGAAAGCTGAATCTTTCAACATGAGACAAGATAAAGTTAATTCATAGGCTGAGGTGACATTTACCATATTTGATTTGATTTTCTATTCACAAAAAAAATTGATGTGTTGAAACACATATTGTCATGCTAGTCAGTTGCAGAGTTGTGATGCTTTGCCAGCTAAAAAATGTATACATATATGTATACCACGCCCATAGGTTTCATGTGAGAGGTTGACAAAATGAGGTGACAACTGATGGCTCAATATATATATATATATATGCCTTGTGCTTCACTCACTGCTGTGCAGTTTGAGCACTATATATATATATAAGTATGCACGGTCTGGTTTAAATACGGATGATGGGTATATATAATGGGAGCTTATAAATAAAATTATATAGGGGGGCTGGGAGACGCAAGATTCCCTGGTTGAAGTGAATCCTGAGCGTGTCTAGTCTCAGCTATGTGGACTGATGAGTCTTGCACATTAATAGAAGACGAAACGGTACTTGTCATATGTAGCTCTTTATACCCTGCAGACATATATTTTTTTGGGGCTGGGAGACGAATTTAGATTCTATACTTGGTTGAAGTGAATCAAAGATATGCTATACTAGATCAAAAGTGTTCAAAGAACACTGCGTCGCTAGAACAACGTTGACTTATATGCAATTAAGATATATTCTGAAAATAATGTATAATTTACAATCAAGAAATTTATGAATTTGACGAGAAAACATCAGAATGAATCAGAATCAATATATCCGACAAAAAGATATTTGTGTTGCCATACAATAGTACTGAACAAGATGATAATCAATATCAGTTTCAAATCCAATAATCAATTTTGCTGCTTGGTTGGAATATGGATGGTTTTCTTGCTGGCTAAGTGCATTGAATATCATTAAAAATGTCATAAAAGCGCTTCTATATAGCTCAATTTAATTGGCAGATTGCCTAAAATCGAATCACTTCGGTGTCGCCTCATACCTCATAGTCGTGTAAAGTTTGACCGAAATCAGTGCTACGGTTAAAGCTCTACCTTGTCCGGAGACATACATACATAGTTGAATAGTTACATAGTTAGTTACATAGTTAGTTACATAGTTAGTTACAAACGAACGAAACACAATGCTTGCTTCAGCAGCTGAGCTGAAGCGACGCAATAAGGGTTTTGGGCATTAAGCAAGTGCCTATGCGTACATATTATGATATATATGGCCCATATCTATTTATTTCATGTAATCATGGAAAATATCAATTCAGATTCTAGAAAAAAATGTTTTGTCAGGCTTGTGAGTTCCAGTGTTCCGCTGCTCCTCCTCCCTTCTAAAACAATATAAAAATAGATGAAAAGCCGGTCGGTCCAGAGCATACGTAGGTTCCACACAAGAAACACCGACAAAATGAGTAGACAACTCATGGCTTGGATACATCACTTAAGAATACAATTCCATGCACGATTCATGCTTTTTCCTGACCAGCCCTTGACGGCCGTTGAAGGTACAAGTTGAGTACATTATGTATGAATTTCAAAAAGCAAATATATATTTTAACTGTATCTTAAGTTAATAAAACTTAGGCAATGCAAAAGAGGCATGTTGTGATTTTGTTTACAAAAACCTATACAATGCAAAGCAATATAATTTGTGGTCGTGATTCACACAATTGCTTGAGCAAGTAGAAATAAGAATCCTCGCGAAAGAGTAATATGTAAAAGTTGCTATTGCAGCAGCTAGCATTCCTAACAACATATCAAGAATAAGACATTTTGAATGCGCCGCTTGCCAGCACTGCGCATAGATTCTGTACATCAATTCATGGGTCCCAGCATCGGTGTAGGGGACAGGGTTGGGGGTATACATGTATACTGCTATGATTTACACATATTATACCATACATATTAATATTAGAAGGTTAGCTAATAGGCACAAATATCGTAAGAGCCAGGGCTTCCTATTTAGGCTTGATTTATACTCTAGTATACACTGGAGGATCGATCTGCCATTGATATTGGTGAGTGCATTCATATCATGTGTATTTATGTAGTATTAGACTGAATCGCAAAGGTGGTTTCAATAAAATTTGAAAAATTACCATGAATTCAGAAATATTTTATCAAAATGTTACCCTCATTTCGAGTTGATGTGTGTGCGTCAGGCCATTCCTCAAGCACGCGTGAAGTCAGGTTTTCTACATTCAGATGGCCAGTGTGGAATCTAACCAAGTTTTCATTATCCAAATTTAAGCAGGCCTAACCGGCAATAAAAATAACAATTTGCAGCTATGAGTATAGATCTAGACTGCTATTTATTTATATGATATTTGTATTTGAACCACACAAAGAAGACACTTCCTAAATAGGTACTCTGATTCAAGTGACACATTTTCAATCCAATATGCTATTCAATGTTCCTAATAATGGTTTATAAATAATGAAATCTGGCTATAAAACTTTTTCCTACTCCTAATACAGAGATGTCTCGAACAAAGAGGTCTGTATACAATCAAACTATACAAATATGAAACTATATAATTCATTGTTAAGTGGTAAACAGCATCAATATGACATAGTGTGAGTTTACATGGCCAAACATCGCTTTCAAATACTAACAAAACCCGGAACCAAATACCCAGCTAATTTTGGGCAGTGAAGGACTAGTCAAAGCACTCAATATTCGTGGAAGTTTGGTTACAAAATCCAACGAACCAAAAATCCCTTAGCTGGCATCACTCACAACCTTGGTCAGGCACATGTCTGTGCACGGGTACGTAGGTTCCAAGTGAGAAATGCTGGCAAAATGATCAGACTTCAATTTTATGCGTGATTCATGATTTCACTGCCAAGCCCTTGACAGCTGTTGGCGGTACAAGTTGAGTGCATTATGTATAAACTTTAAAGCGAAAATATATTTGATCTGTATCTTAAGTTAATGAAATTTAGGCAAATGAAAAAGGCCAATATTGCGAGTCTTGTTAAAAACCCACGAATTGAGAAGCATTTTAATTTGTAGTCAGGATTCAAATAATGTTTGATCATGTAAAATTACGAATTATCGGGAAGCGTAATATGCAAGAATTGCTACCATTAATATTAGATGAAAGTTTACGAAAAACTAAAACTTAGCAACATATTTTAGGTGCGCCGCTGCCAGCAGTGGGCATAGATTCTATGTATCAATCCATGGGCCCCGGCAATAGGGGGGGGGGGAGCGGTATGTCTATTGTTACTAGTATGAATTACAAGTACTATTCCATACACATTACTTCTAGAAGGGTTACTAACAGGCACAGAGACCGTGGGGGCTAGGCCATCTGCTACAGGCTTGATTTATGCTCTAGTATATATTTTATCACTTCACATTATTGAAATAAGCTGACAGTTCTATGTAATCACAATTTGAATATTTTGATTAATACCCCATCAATTCATGTGCCGGTAAATAAATCAGGGGTTTGATTTTGATTTGGTGGATTTACTTAGGTTTGCATTTAGGGTGATTCTTTATTTGATTCAATTTGATTTACTTTAATAACGTGGTATGAATATTGGTGAGAATATTCATGTCATGTAATCGTGGATATTATCAAATCAGATTATTGAAAAACAAACAAACATGATGTCATTGTAAGACCAGGGACATGGGACTGACACAGAAGTGGTGGCAAGTGACGAAGGCGTATGTAGCTATTTTATAGACTATTCGAATGAATCACTGACAAATATAATATAACATAAACTGATGTTTTTTTCCCTGACATATACAATTATTGTACACTGAATCTTAAGGCAACATGGGAAAAGATGAAGTCACTGATTTATGGTGTGTTGAAAGTAACACAGGCAAATATTAAAGTTTCTCAAGCGGATATGAGACTTACAAATATTGATAGAAACTAAGCAGAAACAACAACAATAAAAATATTTTCATTTGGTTTTTGGCATCTCAGCAAACGCATGTTTTTTTTTCTTTGGTAGCACCCGGTAACACCCTCCCTCCCACTAACTGGTTGCTCTCTGCTTTGCTCTGCTTTTTTCTGAAAACCCAAATCTGCCAGTAATTAGCTATATATTTATTTCAGTGTTTGTTGCAATGCACACTTTCATTGCTGTCTATTGTTTATACTGAGTTCTTCTGTAAAAGCTAATACAAAGTAAGTAACATTGGAAACAAATGGAATTCTACGGTGGTAGACAGAGTCTGCTACAAAAAAAATGGCCTAAAAATATCTACGTTCGGACAGTCAGCCTTTTCATAACGCAAACAGTCAGCGATGTTCTGACACATGGCATAGACATCAGAACAATCTTCTCTAGGCCTTAAACGTGATCTTGGACATGTGTGTGTGGGTTAGAATAGGTTGGTGTAAGTGTTAGTGTTTCTTTTGGTTGCTCTCAATTTTCATTCTACCTACTATATATAGTCACACTTATCTCGATTTTTGATTTTCAGAGTGCATCTATTAGATGATTTTATACAAATTTCCATGCGAAATGTGAAAGGGCGAAGAATAATAGACATGCAAGATGTAGGCGTTTGATAATAGAAGCGAACATGATATGTCATACAATTCCTAGCACTTTACCCCTTTCATACAATTCTTACCCTTTACTTAACAGCTGTCTTTGTAGGAAAATGTCAAATGCTACAAATGGCGTGACTTCTATTGACTTGTAGTAAGGGGACAAAAGATCTTGTTTATCAATTATTACACATGATCTTTTTTTTACCGTGAAGTAGGATATGAGCAAAACACGTGTCAAAACATTGTATATTTTCTCCCTATAAGGGTTCATTCACAAGTGACATCATCGCATTTTTGGGCATTTCTGACGCCTCACCCCCCTATTGTCATCATCGATCATTACATCATTATTCTTCGCCCCCCCTCCCCCCTCCCAACACACACACACACACACCATGACGCATGCTCTCCTCCGGTCCTTACTATTACCCATATAAATGGTGAAAGACTCATAACACTTTTCACAAGCATATTCACACCATAATGATATTTTGCATCTAATAAAATTCCACTGGATAATTATTAAAAGGATCACTCTTGACGTCTGCACCCCACCCCCAGTCCGCGATTACATCATTTTTCTCTGGACCCCCAAGCCCCTCTGGTCAACGTTCGTCATGTTTCTCCAACTCCCCCCCCCCCTCCCCCACCCCGCCCCCCCACACACACACTCCGCGATGACGTCATTTATGAACTATCCCTTAAACCTATATACAACAATACACTAGATCTACCTTAAACCTATGTTTGCTACAAGACAACGTGCCAGTTGACAATGACCACCACACCGCGACTAATTCGACCATAATGTTTAGAATTGTCTGACACTAGCATTACTTTAATGAGGTCATGAAATAATATCTGGGCAATCCAAGTTCACATTGCAAATACGTAAATCATATAACCCTAGATGCCCAATTTTGGTCCTCAACGATGATCGATATGATGGGATTCCAACCAGTTTCAGTGCTGCCACCTAACTACAGGACTCACTGTTGCTGCAGCAACTTACATAGACTATTCCCATTATATTTCACAGGGGGTCTGTGGTGTCTTCAAAAGTTTTTGCATGTATCAAACTCATGAACTCCACTATAGTTATGCCCCATGTTCATGAAAACCTGGATCTGCCAGTGCTAATAGAGCTTTCTTTTATTACTTATTATGCGCACAAAATATTGTGCATCTAATAGGTGACCTCCCACTTGCGCAAAGACGCTGCCGAAATGCCCTGAATATGAAAATTATGCAAACGGCAACTGGACTGTAAAAAAGCTAATGTGACACAGGCAGCGCATTAAGCAATGAGGGGGTCCGCATATTGTGTTGTCAGCTTTAGTGAAATGAACAACCTCAGATAATGAGGACCCTACAGGGCCAATAGATTGCACTTAACATGGCAGACGGCAATACCTAGGCTAGGGTCAGAAAACCTCGAATATTGAAGCCGATTTGGTCGTGGTATTGTACCCATTGTTAATTGACAACCTGACTCTTTTCACAGAGGTGTTTTTAAAAAGGTACCCTCTGTTTCCACCATTGTGGTTTTCAGCTACAACTGTGCAGTAGAAATTCTGAGGTGACTATTCGTGACTGTCAGACTGGGGCTTGATTATTATCTTTTCCTATGTAAATATCTCTGCATAGGATTATGCGTATGCAATGAAGATGTATTGCATGCAATCAGACGCAATAATCACAGGGAGCCCTGCGATTGCTTTATGTTTCCCATTGTTGCAGTATTTCTGACAATAAGCTTGGTAAAGTTTGATGCTAGTTATGATTGAGCACTTCAAAGTTCGCCAGGAATGTGCATGACTCTCTCCCATTTTCAGCCTTGTTAACCTATTACTCTAAACCTCGCTGTCCTCACTAAAAGAGGACGTTGTGATTCCTGCCTGGATTTTAGTGTCAACTGAACAGATGAAACAGGTGCATTGATTTGAAAATAACAAAACCCAGATTCCAAAACAGCAAAAAGTAGCTAGATCTCTAAAAATGAAAAGTTCAAAAAAAGAAAAGAGAGAAAAAAATAACAGCAACAAAAAAAAGACAACAACAACGACAACATTATTTTTATGCTATTTTGGGAATGATATCAACACTGAGGAATAAATTTCATGAAATATGCAAGACAAACTGACGCACACCACCATATATGGGCCCCAGCGTCCTACTAATTTGAATAGCATGGTAGTAAAAGTGAGTAAAGTGGTCCGGTGCACAATTAACCCATCAAGTATAATCAGCATAATTTGACAAATTACAGTACTAATGAAAAGTATAACTTACAAGCTACAGTCTGACAGTCACGAATGTCGATCTTTGGATTTCACAATAAGTGTGCATTAGATGAGAAATACATAAGCAAATGATGTTTCTACGTTTTCAAGCACGCCCTTGATTACATAGGCAGATCCAAGTGTCGCAGGGGCCGCAGGCACCCCGACCCCTCCTTTCACCCAAAGTATTTCATTTTCATGATTTTTTGCATCTCCGCAAATCCATGCATAAAACGTATGAAATACTATGGGAGCGTCCCCCTTTTCCAAAATCCTAGATCTGCCAGTGCTTCTTGAAAATGTATCTTGCACTTGACAGCTGATTAGTATGCTACGCATGATCCAGCTACACTATTTAATGGGACTGACCCCATTCTTATTAAGCATATAAATTTACGCTCATACTTTTATGGGGTAGATGCACTCTCAGGGATGTAGACCTTGGATACGGCCATTATGTTTCCCCATTTACTGTTCACTCATTTATCCTAGACTCTATAATATGTAGGTCATGGGAAGAACAATGGTCGCAACAATGAGGGCTATATATGTGGGAGTAAACCATTCACAGTCCAAGTATCTATGTTATCAAGTACGTATACTATACTAAGTCCTAATATCACAGCTTAAACAGATGGTAGCCGTGCAGCTATACATTAAATGCCATGAACTAGATCATGGGAGGAGTTTAAGTGCAATTACATTAAATTATAGGCTGCTATGCTATTGGGTATAATTGAAATAACCTCACATGGGTCATATTGGACAGTACAGAATTAGAATAGTTTTGTTGCTGCTCGTTTAGATGTAATATTGAATATAGGTAGTATAGAGCGCACGTCTTGTTCTTATGGTACCCTTTATTTTTCGTAAGATCTTGACACACAAAACTGGTAATACAAAAAACAGACACATGTCTGACGTTTTTGTGGGTTATATGGCTGACACCAGGATATATACATTATAATACTGTTTCATAATGCACACATTGATGTCGTAAAGACAAAAGGATATATTTATGGAGATTAGCATGGACACCCACCTGGATCTGCCTATGCTAGTTCATTGAGCCATTCACTGTCTGGATCAAGCCCCAGTCTGACAGTCACGAATGTGTATCCCCTAGAATTGTTGCTGTGCTGTAGGAGTTGAAAAATACTTTAGCAAAAGTTTACTAGTATTGTACCTTTTAAAACTCGTCTGGGGCAAGAGAATGTGCCAATCAAAAATTGGCCGCAACACTGTTACTGATTTATCTTCAATATTCGGGACTGTCTGACAATTCAAAGCCTCATCAGTAACTCATAGTGTCTATAGAAAATTGCAAGATTCACTGATTGTAAGTGTTGAATGTAATATATTTTTCCATTTTCAGCAAACCACCATGATAATCCACCAGCATCTTGTGTGTCTAACATTATTAACTTCGATTGTCAACGCCCTCCAAAACAATGCAACCGAAGACGAAAACTGTCCTCCGCCAAACGAATGTGTCTGCAATAAAACCATCGATGAAGATGAAAAAGTGTCATCCCCAACCAAAGCACCCGTGGCTTTTACCGTGGAAATGAAAAATAAGTATTTGACACCAAGTTCCAGTCGCTTTGTATTTGACCACATTCTTAATGACTTTCAGGACAGTTTCGAAGTTCCTGGAAGCTCATTCGTGTGTCCGGATGATGATTTCTATGTATTCATGTGGACACTATTTGCAAAGAAAGGAGAATTCACAGCGATGCTCATGAAGGATGGTGAAGCGGTGAAGTATGGTCCTACGACTGACAAGTCAGACTCATCAGACAGTGGCAGCCTTTCCATGACATCCACGG
This sequence comes from Streblospio benedicti, assembly GCA_019095985.1. Lineage (NCBI taxonomy): Eukaryota > Metazoa > Annelida > Polychaeta > Spionida > Spionidae > Streblospio > Streblospio benedicti. The sequence continues at coordinate 14,357,212 of CM032663.1, forward strand.
TCCAGTGCACTAAAGAATCCAGAATCTGGGTAAAGTCAGTTGGTTCCCAGAATGTAACATTCCTCGGTAGCTATTCGTCATTTACTGGTTTCAAGATCATGAAGAAACTTGAGAATTTCGATGAGAACCAAGCGGCTTTCACTGTCGAGCTATCAAAAGAACAAAAGTATGAAGAGAGAAAGCAAATATGCTATGACCAAGTTGTGTTGAATAAAGGCAACTTTTATAACACGTTTACTGGCGAGTTTAGATGTCCAGCTAGTGGAATGTTCTTGTTCACACTAAGTGCCTTTGTAAAAGATGGCTGCCAGGCGTTCAGAATCTTTGATGGCGACTTTCCTTTTTATGACCCAGCCACATATAGTGGCTTCTCCGGTACTGCTACAGGTACTGACATTGGATACTGTCGAGCTGGTACTTATTTGACAGTACGTCCTGAGAGTAGACGAGTAGAGTGTGACGACAGAGGTTATCTTCCCAAGCTTACAAACTCACTCACGGCCTATATGCTACATGACCCAAATCAGTCAACCGTGTCATTCAAAGCCCAGATACTGCGTAGTAAGTACGTGCTAGCAGGAAATGCAATACCATTTGAAAGTACATACATATACGGCAATGGAGCAGGGCAGTTCTATTTGGGTGGATATGTGTGCCCGGACAATGATGTTTATCTATTCACCTGGAGCGTATGCACAAAGTATCATTCATTGGGAAGAAAACGGAAAACGAGTTCCAATGTGGAAGTTTCTTTGATGATGGATGGCAATGGCAGGAAGAAACTTCTGAAACGCGGCGCCAGAACAAAGAAATGGAAACGGGAGAATAGACATGGACCGCAGGTTAGACACTCATGATTGTTTTTTTATCGATTCATAAACGAACATTTGGTTCTATGAATATTTTTTTCATGGCTGAGAGAAAAAGATAAACAATCTTAAAATATTGGCATTTGTTGAAATGTCTGCATTATGCTAGCTTTGGACATTTTCCTGAAACAGACAAAAGCATATGGCCCAATATGTTACCGAATCACCATGGCAGGTTATGTCCTGTAGATAGTTTCAAACATTATTGATTTCGATGTCAATGGCCATGAATATTCAAATACCTTGCATAATTATTGATATCAATTAGACACATACAATGCACCTAAACAATAACAAATTCCTAATAGTTCAAAATTATATCCACCACGTCATCCAAAGGCTGATATGCATATGAGATTTTGTCATTTAATGCTATATTCTAACCCAACAGGCTTCAACCCAGGCTGTGGCTAGGTGTGAGAAAGGGGCATTGTGTACGTGGAAGCTGTCACTTTCCGTAGATTTGACATCGTCTTGCTTGATGAGAAATGCACATCATTTGTTGGATTTCGCCTTCCAGATGTGTAAATATTGTTGCTTTCTAGTTGGTGTCTTACTTTGGATGAACACCATGACTTGTTTTTCCACCATGTGTTGTATGTTACGAATATTGTCCAATAGTGGGAAAAAATAAAAGTTTTTGGCCATTCAGAAAATTTATTAAAAAAAAATGTGGATATGTTAATGTTGAAAATATAAATTTTTCACAATTATATGTTGTCTTTTGAGATTAGAAGAGTAGTCCAAGCACAAACCATGAAATATACAGTAGAACCTCCAATAAAAACCACCTTTCTATTGTGACCACCTCTATATAAGACTAAATAAGACTTTTCTCGGTCCTAAATCTTCATAAAGCTAACAGAATCAACATCTTTAAAGGGACCATCTCTCTATTGAGACCACCTAACACTGCTCCTAAAGATGATCCTAATAGATGGGTTCTACTGTACAGTATAATTGAAAATATTGTATCTATCACAGACTATTACACAAAACACAGAGATTAATACACAACAACAACCATGTTTTACTCTGTAATAAATACAGCCCATCCTGATTTGATGAGCAAAATCTGTCGATGTCAATATATCAAAGGATGTACGGTTGAAATTGTTTTGTAATAAATGATCAAGCATGTATGGCATCATACCTAGAATTGAATATACAATCAACCTCAGTGGTAGAAAACAAGCATTAGAATACAAATTAGAATGATATGGCAGTAGGGTGAACTGTTTTATGTACTGTGTACATGTACTCAATGTCGTATCGTGTATTATAGTTGATTTTATAACTGTACCTAATGTGATCACTCAGCAGCTAAATGGACTGTTTCCTTGGAAACAAATTTGTGTGTTTTTAAATTAATAAAAATCATGTTGATGCAGTTTCCCGTCTCTTTGTGTTTACATACATAGATGCAATTCGTTGCACGCATAAACCATAAACCATAAGTGGAAGAGTAAGGTATTAAACCTCCTTCGTTTGCAGCCATTTTCCTCACATTCAACTTCCTCATAACCCCCCCAACCCCACCCGTCCAACTCCCGATTATGATATTCGATTTGTTAGCATTCAGACGAGAAATGAAATGCGAATGCATCACAATATTATAGATGTTGTAGTGTCGGCACTCAAATATAATATTACCCCCAAAGTTCTCTTATCCATGTTTAATACCACCAAAGAATTCTTTCTTAGTATAAAACATCATTGTTGTCGTACAAAGTCCTCTCTCACATTTATAAGCCCCAATTCAAATTTCATTTATTGGAAATCTTATTGCATTCATTGTGTTGTCATTGGATGTATTGAGTCAAAGTTGTCATTAATGCTATGCATTTGTGGAAATGATGAAACGCTGATGTATTTCTATTATACAAAACATTTATTGAAATTGGTAAAACGAAAAAAAAAAAATATTGACAAAGCCCTAGTCTGACTGTAACAAATGTTTATCCATATAATTTTACTGTGTGGTAGGACACGAAAAATACAGAGGGTAAGGTGATTGTCCCTTTTCAAAATAAGCCCCTGTCGCACGAATGTGTAACAACGTGTGAATTAACAATGACTACGGCTGATTGGCCTCCGATATTCAGGACCGTGGCTTTACTCATATAGGCAGATCCTGGGGGGCGCCGCCCCTTTCCCACCAAAATACTTCATTTTCACAGGTTTTTTTCATGATTGAAAAGCACTATATGTAACAAACGGGTCACATTACTGTCTATATAAATCTCTAACCTTTAGTTCCCAATTGCATAAATTCACCTTCTTTCGTGACATCGTCACACAAAAAAGTGACGGACACTTCCTTTCTACCACAAACTTTAAAAATGTGAAAGTCTATATTGTTCATCACGGATCTTTGCCATTCCATCATTCCAGAGGCACATGGCTTCAAAATATGGGCTTGCTGCAGCCAGGACGGCGCGGTGACACTGGATGTTGTGACCTTGGGAGGAGACAATGAAGTCAGTGGGTAGGTCGATGTGTTGACGATGTCAGAAAGTTCTGTGGTTGGTTGGGCACAAATTAACTTATTTTATCTAAACAAACATTGATCTAACATATTATTTTAGTCAGGGGGCCCTGAATATAATTGCAAAAAGTTTTGACTGTATAATGAGGGGGGGCAAAAAAGTTTCAAGATATCAATAGGGGGTCAAAGAAGTTTGAGGTTGATTTCATCCTCACAGCAATTTGACGGACGTCAGCTATAATTAACAGTTCTTTATACATAAATTCAACACCGTGAAAAATATCAAATTTCATATCAAAACTTTATGAAAAATGAATCTTATTTTGTTCAGAGGTTTAATATTCAGAAAATCGGCCTGGTGATGACTACTATGGGCAGTGCAGATGAACAAATTCCATCATTCAAGACCTGAACGGAAAATGATGAATATTTTTAATTGATATGTTTTAGCATGTATATAGCAGTTGCTATGATGGATAACTTACATACAATGCACACAATGTATTTGAAATTGTTGTAAAACTAGAAATGTTTGAGTACATCGCGAATCGCTGTGGTCCAAAACCAGAATGTCAGCGAACATTAGAGCAAATGATAAGGGCCATGGATGCCCCAAGGAGACAATGAAAGTCAATGAAATAATGGGTAGGCTAAAAATCGCAAAATTTGGACGATATTCTAGAGTAATTAAATAGTTATTTTATGGTATTGGTTTAGAATCACTTTACAAATAGTTTGGAATGTACTAAGTTGTCTGTAAATGAAACTTTTATTTACAATTGGGAATGAAACTTTACATGTTGTACAAACATGTTGCTGAGGGGGGGTCAAAAGTTTTAGTGACGACCCCCTTGACTCAAATAATGTAGTGTGACAAATACTACAGTAGTGGTCTGTTTTGTTCTAAATGTGTGTTTGTGTGTGAATATTCTGCATTCACCAATTATTGTTGATTATTGCAGCATTGCTTGAGTATTAAAATAAAATACAAGTTATAGATCTAATACAAATTAAATGAAGCTTAATAGAAGTATTCCATTATAGATCAACAATAGAAGAGTACTTAGATCTATATCTTAATAATCTGGACAGTCTGGGAAATTTATTTCACTCAATAGGTTACACCGAGAACGAACTAGAAAGTCATGTTCCTTCAGTTTGTCTTACCATGCAACATAAAAGAATGTTCGACTTTCTATTTGAAAAGCAACCTGTGGCAGTGTGGGTTTGAAAACATGTTAGATCTAGCAATAAAATAGAATTTTTGATCACGTTTTTGAACTATATTTTGGACATTCTTTTATTTTGCATGGTAAGACAAACTGAAGGAACATGACTCATGAGACCACATGCATGCTATATACCTCATAAATTCTAGTTTATGTAGAACTTGAAAATGATCTTAGAACATCTATGATTACGAATATTCTAGAATGATCTAAGGTACTATATCAGTAAGCTAACGGTATATTAACTGTATTGATTGTAAATAGATTACTTTACGTAGCACGTACGCAGCACATATAGATTAGATCTACATATGTGTAGGTGCCACGGAACAGTGTGCAACCAGAGATAGTTTTAGGTAATGCTCTTTGCTGCAACCTGTTAGAGGTAAGTTTGCTCAACACTTACCACCAGACCCGACCGGGAATCGAACCAACGACCTTCTGGTCACGTGTCCAACTCCCTATCTGCTCCGCAACGGAAATTGATGGCTGCAGAATATCCTGACACACACACAAAAACAAACAAAAAAACAAGCAAACAAACAAATAACCAAATAACTAGAGTATTTGTGTACCTAAAAAGATCTATCAATATCTAGATAAACCAAAAAAATCAATGATTCTTTTTCCCAATCCAGAAAAGTGTTTAAAACAATATTTACTACATTTAACTCCGGTATTAAACCCAAAAAAAAACATATATTCTACTGTGGTAGTTGGTACGTTGGAATATTAAAAGACATGAACAGGTGAATTTCATGTCATATTTTATGCCACCATAAATAGTGCTTATTTTTATTGGTCCAAAAACAAAAATGTTTTTGGATTTTTACTCTTCAATGACATAATGACCAAACTTGCTCAAAAATATTTTTTTCAAACAATATACCCACGCTCCAATTGAAATTTTGCTGAATCGGCATTTTTTTTTTGGACACAAAACAAATTAATATAGATCAAAAAAAAAAAAAAACAAAAAAAGACAAAAGAAAATACTTTTTAGTCCACAGCAATATGCGTTAAAGGGTTTCCCTGTTTAGATTAGGTACCAGTGCCTATTCTCAACGAGGATTTCCAGCATCCCATCGACATTTCTAGTAAAACGAATGTAATCCATGATTGATTTAAATTGCGCCCAGCACAAAACAACAAGCATTGATCTTGCTACTTGGTATGCTTTGTAATTGTTGTCTTCCGTCTGGACTTTATTAGTACCTTTTCTGCCAACAAGTACAAAGAAAAGCCAAAAGTTATGAATCTTGATAAATGGCTTTCCTGTCCTACCAGAGATAAAATATCTCAGTTTTTACTATCTGCAATAGAAAAAGTATTTGAGAAAAAAATAAATGAAATACCGCTGGTAGTCACATAACCAGCTACAAAGTACCCATGATCTAGTACATACCTGTTCAAAGTGTCCACCTTTTTGGAGGAAAATTATAAATAGCTTTGGGCTATGGCAATCTTTTCTATTGCTGAGCCATTTGAATTTAAATCTATATGCAGCTTTTCATTTCTTCATAATTAATCAGTTTCCTATCCCGGTTTATTGAAATGTACCCGGAAATGTAGCCACCCAATTTTGTAAACAAAAGAATTCCATATCATCCAGCCTTGATAACTATTTCCGACAGTCGAATTTCGGCTTACGGCGCACAGTGATAAAGGCTACTGTCCTGTTATTAGTACGGAACCTCCCAATGTCAATCCACTCGTTATTCTCTCTGTTTTAATTTATTTATAATTTTCTATTAAACGTGTGTTTATGATTGTAAGATTGGAAGTTATTAGGTGCAACATGTCAAGAAAATAGAAAAATAAAATTATTAAGTGAAATTGTCAGAGGAGGTGTTTGCTGTTCATGTCCCTTTAAGTAAGTACATCTATTTGAAGCGTGCATTCTTCAATATAGTGAAGTTGTCAACTTTTTTCTTCACTGGCTGTCTGCAAATTTGACCAAGTACCGGCTTTTGCTCATAACTTCGTCAATTTTTATGCTAACTAAAATCCGATTACATATTCGTAATCCTCATGAAAAATACTACAAGAAACGCTATTTGAGGCATGCATTCTTCATAATAGTGAAGTTAAAACGTTTGTATCATGCACAAACTACACAGGTCGTCTGCATTTTTTTTCACGAAGACTGGTATTCTTCCCATATCTTCGTCAATTTCAATGTTAACTAAAATCCGATTACAGATTCATAATCCTCGCTCAAAATTCTATTAGGAAAGTACTTTAAATGAATGACATAGGATAAGTGATAGCTGAAAATTACCTTAGAATATTTAAAGTCGTGTTAGTTTACAGTGACGCGAGCGACCGGAAGTAGTCAATGGACTGTTTGGTTTGGATTAATTCTACTGCGCAACACGTCCCGCGCAATTGGGAACTGAAGAATGAGGTCTAAACTATAGATCTATATTAAGAGCCAGTCAAACATAAAATCACGTCCACCTCACGTAAAAATAAAATAGGGAAATCTTGTGAACGTGGTTGTCAGTGTTAATTTTTGATCAATTTTAGACTCCACGATTGAAGCACTGTCTATACACTGCTAACCACGTCCTAGCCAAGTGTAAGAGGACATCAATGCAGCGGCCAATTTGCTGCACCATTAGCTTTATGTACAATCTGAATGTAGCCACAGTAGCACCTGTTGTTTTCGCTAAGTCTTGTTGCGTCCTCCTACGTATTGAACACTGTTGGAGCATGGCTTGTCACTTGCGTTTCACTTCTGCTCCACGTCTCAATCACGTCTACTCTCCTCGGTTGTGCATGGAATAAAATTTTGAACAGCTCAAAACTTGTTTCCGCGTCCAACGACGTTCTGATGTATTCCCACATCTATAAATCAAGTGTAACACATCTTGAACATGTCAACATCCCTAACAACCACGCCCACAATATTTTCGTGATGTGGACACCGAACTCAGTGTGACTGCTCCTTTAGCCGTGTCCTTTAAATACATTTACTCTCTTCTATGACTGTGGAGGCTTTTATTTTAAAATATAAACTATTTGTTTCTTTTATAATACAGATTATAATGTTCAATTAACCTATGAAAACTGAATATGTTATTTACCTTTTTGTATTTTCATCTTAACACGATGCATATTATGTGACATGTACGTGGCCTATAAATTCACCCCAGAGATGCCGCATCTTCAACCTCGCTAATCTTTAACAAAAATAACATTGAAAGGCACTGTATGCAAAAAAAAAAACAGGATTTTTCCAGAAAGTGTGGGTGAGTGGGGTTGTGGTGGGTGGTACGTGGTACGTGTAGCAAACTTACTCACCCCACGATCTTCCTGATTCGTGATATTGTCAAAGGGATAAAAAATATAAAACACTTTGGTCGGGTATTTCACCAATAATAAGGAGGCTCCTGTTTCTCATTTTTCATGATTCATTGGGTTTGAAAAACAAAATAAAACATGGGAGGGGGGGGGGGGGCCTGAAAAAAGTTAACTTGATTTGGGCGATGGGATAGAAAATCTTGGGTCCATTCATATGGAGGCATTTTCAAGCAAAATTAGGGAAGGGTGTGAAAATCCTACAATAATAGTTTTATTTTTCTTATTTCTCCTTTTGAGCGAAAAATGATAGCCACCTACTACAACCGTGCACTGTACTTTTGACATTTATTCATAGATTGCAATAATAGCGCTGTAATTTGTATTAAAAGGCCAAAAGGCCATACAGAGAATCCCATTTAAGAGTGGCATAATCGTACAACAGCTCACTCTTTGATACCATTCGGTCATTCAGGCCAATTGCATAACATATTTTACATTGCAACAGAAATTGCCTATTTGGTTTTATGTTTTGTATTGGATCTCTGGGAAACATAGAATAGCCTTGTGCGATTTATGACATGAGAGTTCGACAAGTTTTGTTTTCCTGTGATGTTTTGGAGAGGTAGCTATATCCCCATGATAACATATCAGTATGGTATATTTTCCTGAATATGTATATGTAAGCATATGCTTAAGAACCAAACCCCTCGTGTTATGTCTGGTTCATGTGCAGAAAATTTAAGACATATCCTACAAGACAATGTCACACAAAAACAACAAAAAACAAAACAAAACAAACAAAAAACCTGTCAGATTGGGTAGTGGGCTACTGTGTTTGAACAGTGGTGGGTAATTCACTATTCTCAGGTGACAGCTTGGGAGTGTCAAGATAGCGTGGATGCTGTAGACCTGAGCTATGCAAGATGAATAGTGGGTGAGGATCGGGGTATGATCGGTGTTTATTTCAGACGGTATGAAACTTGAGCCCGTTATCAATTTTTCGTACCCATGGCTAGTCTTGCATGCAATTGCCTAACAACTCAAATCAGTAAAATATAAGCATAGTAACCACTGTTACACATATAATTAACCCTCGTCATTGCATGAAACCTTAAACAGCTTTGTACATCATAAATCTAAATTATCTACACTTGATCACGGGTTTCATACAGTGATATTGCTGTCAAAAAGTAGGTCACTATGCAGGTATGGGATAAAAAATTAGGCGAATGACGTACTTCCATAGTAAATAAAATAGCTATGAATAAGAAGTCTTTCATTATACTATGATCTACAATATGTAGGCCGTTTCGTTGTATGTATATCCAGTTGTATAGACTAAATATGATGTATACATATATAATTGAACCTGGATGTCTAATCTTCACGTTATTATCCATGATTGAGTAAGTAGGTGCAGCAACCACATTTATCAACATATGTGTGACGTAGTGATTGACAAACGTGTGACGTAGTTATCTGAACGTGATGTACGTCATTCGTTCAAAACCATGGGGCCATCCGGTGCGTTTGGCTGAATTTTTGGCTGAATTCAGAGTTGAGTTCTTAGCCTACAGACCTCGTGTGCATAGTCTTAAGCTTGGGTATTATCATTAATTATTGAATTATTCATAAATACAACCAGGGGTAATTAACTTTGATTGTTTGAAGATGCACATTTCAATGCAATAGACAATTTTAGTGACTGTTTCATTAAAAAAAAGTTACATGTTACTATATAATGGTAGGTAAGAAATATGGGATTCAAAAATGTATTCACGTGAGATGCATTTGAATATGGTGTCTCCCTAGTCCCCACATGAACGTAATTAGTGTTTTTTTCCGGATACAGTAGAACCCCATCATGAGGAAACTCTCTCATTTGGAATTGGTTGCAATTAAAAACACAATTCCTTTCTGCGATATGATGATAGCACTGCTTCGCAGATGCCGACACTTCTCAAATTGGCATATTTTTCTCTTCTCCTATTAAGATGATCCTTTCCCAATCTTCCACAAGTGTCCACAAGTGTCCCTGTTAGCCAGGTTTTACTGTAGTTTGATATTATATTAAAAAAAGCACTATTTACATAAATATGAACTATGCCAGAGAATATATAGTGACCCATTTAATTAAATTGATCTAAAATTATACCTTAGCTTCACTTCATTCGACGAATTAACAAACTAATTCCTAACAAATTGCGTTGGGAATCAAACTAGTCTTCCGTCCAAAGCTACGGTCTCACTTTCTCGAATTCTCATCCCCAATTGAATTTTGCTATGCAAAACAGCAACAAATGTTGAGGGTTAGCCGCAACTTGATGACAAAATTAAATGAGCTTTATGAACTCCTTGAAGAAATTGACGTGCCTCCTATATGTGCAATCTAATTATACATGCATAGTGTTGATACATACCTACTAAACCACAAATTTTAGTTCCACAAATTCAAATAATGAACAGAAAAACATTTTAATCGACGGACTATGACCCATCAAGCTGGGGTAACTCTGGTAGTCACCCAACCGCTTTATCCCGGTGAATATCACGGCTGATTCGTTTTCAAAACGCAGGACAGTCTGACGCTAGATTAATCCAATTGAAGAATGTCGGGTGACAGAATAATTTCCTATGCGTGTTTTTTTGTCACCAAACAGTGCCAAATCGATGCATAATGCATTATTAATGAGCAAACACAGACTGCATAATAGAATACTTCATATTTTATGGTGTTATGATTGGCATGTCTGATATTGATTGCGCATACAAAACCCATGAGATTCCGCAAGTGCCACCCCCATTTACAAAAGCTTGCATCTGCCATTGAATGGATATAGCTATCTCAGATCAAGATACCATATACTTCACATGCCGACCGCAAAATAAACAACCTCCGTGTAGGATATTTGATAAATTATAAAACCATCAAGCACCCCAATCCGAGGCCTAGTTTATGACTTCATTAATCCAAATAATGATCATCATTAAGCCTCCAGCAGATAGATGGAACTTTAGCATGCCAAGCAAAAGATACTGTAAACATCCACGAGACTGAGGCATAAATAAGGACCGCAACCAGCAAAACATTGCAATGGGGACACCTCAAGGGTCGAGACATATCCCAAATTAGGAACACCTTTTCCCGCCCCTTTTTGGTATATAGTGTCATTGAAAATGCTTCGCAAAAGAGAACACTTTGGGAATGGACACACTTTTGTCCACTACCACGAATGTCCCTACTAGCCAGGTTTTACTGCACAGTAAAACTGGATGTTAGGGTAACAAATGTGGCTCGACATTGGTGGTTCAATTTCAATTATTTGTTGTTGTTGTTACTTCCCTAATTAAAACCTTAATTGCTTTCCCCATTTCCCACACATTACAATTAAGGTGTTTTCTGCATATCACACTTCCTTGACATCCCACTTTTCTCTTTTCTTGGCCTTTTTCCCCCGCCCCTTCAGTAACATCATACATTCTTACCAGCGTGACTTAAAGAATGAGGCGGTGTGCACTATAATTGGGAGGTGTCGTAAGGTTTCCTAAGCGATTTTTAAAAGTTCTACATACTGGAAAAAAATTAACATTTCATGCGTAATTCGTATTTATTGAAATGATATTTTAAAAAATACATATATAACATCAAAGTGCTAATTTATCTATCTAAGTCGACCTCGGTCACAATACTTTCTAGATAAACCTCTAACATATTCTTTAGCTCATTCAATAGCATATAATCACAAGCTTTTTCAAGCTGGGTGAAATAGACACAGCAAAGTGACGGACACTTGCCATACATAAATTCCACCACAAACTTCATAATGTGAAAGTCTATATTGTTCATCACGGCCTCTCCTTGCTGTGCTTCCATCATTTCTGAATCGAACATGGCTTCAAAATATGGGCTTGCTGCAGCCAGGACGGCTCGGTGACACTCGATCTTGTTACCCTGGGAGGCGACAATGAAGTCAGTGGGTAGGTGGATGTGTTGGACGATGTCAGAGCCATAGTTCTGTGGTTGGTTGGGCACAAATGGTCTGCAATCACAATCTGCAAAACAAACATTGATGTTAGTGACAAATACTTGGTCCAGTAGTGGTCTGTTTTGTTCTAAATGTTTGATTGTGTGTAAACATTCTGCATTCATCAATTATTGTTGATTATTGTAGCATGTCGTACAAGGGGGGGGGCGGTCAGAAAAAGTTTCCATAGGTCCGGGGTGGGAGTGTGGGGGTAAATAAAGTTTTTATCAGATCTGAAGGGGGTCAAAAAAGTTTCTATTTCGCATCCCGAAAATATTGCGACCCCCCCTGACTCAAATAATGAACACTCCCTTATCAAGAGAGGGGTGAGGTGGTGGTGGAGGTAAAGGTGACGAAATGTGACAAAGGGGGTGGGGGGGTAAAAAGGCAATTTTTTAAAATACATGTATCCACGATTCAGACATAATTTTACAAATGTATTTAGAACATGATGCAAACATGGCAATGCGATTTGATTAGTAGATATATCACAATTAACCTTAAAATATATGTCAATGTCTGAAAGTAAGTTAAAATACTATTAAATAACTACAACTTTTTTTCTTCAAACAGTGACATCACCCAAGTGCTAGACCCCCCACTTGTCAGCTTTCGTCATCTTTCGCTATCCCCCCAAATTCGTCCCATTCCCCCGTTCCCCTTAAGGTGACGTCATTTGTGAACGATCCCTCATAATCATCAGAAATTAATGACTGCAGAACATTCTGACAAACAAACAAACAAACAAGAAAACAAACAAATAACCAAATAACTAGAGTATCTAATATATATAAATATTCTAGTAACTTGGTAGACAGCATATGGATTCATGTTAGTTTGTCTCTTTCATTTTCTTGCTGTTAGCTATTCCAAATGATAAAAAAACTTTTCTTTATGTATATTTATTAGACATGTTTCAAGTCAACAGACCCCTTCTCAAATACAAATGTTGATGTTATCTAACATCAACGTAACATCAACGTAATATTAACATTTGTATTTGAGACGGAGTCTGTTGACTTGAAACATGTCTAATAAATGTATATAAAGAAAAGTTTTTGTTATCATTTGGAATAGCTAACAACAAGAAAATGAAAGAGACAAACTAACATTTAATATATGATATTACTGGAAATTATGTACATTAAAGCAGACGTTTCATATGACATCCGCCATATTTCTGTATTGTGACGTACGATGTAGACCCCTCTAATATCATATACTATATTGACGTAACCCCAAGATGGGCGGGGTTACTTTGGTGCTGCTCTGCCAGGGCAGGGTCCCACGCGGAAGACGGTTCTACTCTAAGGGAACGATCATAAATAACGATACCGGGAGGTTGTCCATTTTGGAGGGCTCTAAGAAAAAGTTAACCGACCCCCATCAACATTTTAAAAAGTTGAGTGACCCCCCCACCACCCCGCTAAAAAAGTCCTCTATATAGTCATTGCATTGCTAAAAGAAAATATTTGAAAAAATATACCGTAGCATGATAAAAAAGTTCAGCGACCCCCCCAAAAGGAATCAGAAAAGTTGGAAGACCCCCCCACCCGCACCTTTTTGGACGAGCCCCCCGGTATCATTATTTATGATAGTTCCCTAAGTCCCCCATTTCTGTCTAAAATAGGGTAATGTCTGACTGATGAAGTCTCTCATAGACTGCCTCTCTTACGCCCCGCTCAAACTACGTAGGTTCTCTGTCCAGTATGTCTGTTGTTTCCATGCTGAAAGTGTTAATGTAGATCTACATAATTTCCAGTAGTATAGATTAAATATTATATATTACATATTAACCTGGATATCTAATCTTCATGTTATTAATTAGAGTATTTGTGTTCCTAAAAAGTATCTAGATCTATGAATGTTTGACGACCAGAGAGTGTTTAAAACAAGATACTACATACTTGATTAAACCAACAAAAAATCAATATCTTGGTATGACGTTTAAACTATAGATCTATATTAAGCGCCAGTCAAACATAAAATCACGTCCACCTCACGTCCAAAAATATAGGGAAATCTTGTGGAAAGTGGTTGTCAGTGTTATTTTTTTTAATCAATTTTAGACTTGGACGTGCTTTGTACGTGATATAGCTGTCGGCGGCAGTTTCACAGCTGAAGCACTCCCAGCTGTCTATAGACTGCTAGCCACGTCCCAGACACGTGTAAGAGGACATCAATGCAGCGGCCAATTTGCCGCGCCGTTAGCTTTATGTACAATCTGAATGTAGCCACAGTTGCACACTGCTGGGGCACGGCTTGTCACTTGTGTTTCACGCCTGCTCCACGTCTCAATCACGTCTACTCTCCTCGGTTGTGCATGGAATAAAATTTTGAACAGTTCAAAACTTGTTTCCGCGTCCAACGACGTTCTGATGTATTCCCACATCTATAAATTGAGTGTAACACATCTTAAACACGTCAACATAGCTAACAACCACGCCCACAATATATTTGTAATGTGGACACTGAACTCAGTGTGACTGGTCCTTAAAATTTAGCCGTGTCCTTAAATTAAATTTACCCTCTTCTATGACTGTGGAGGCTTTTATTTTAAAATACAAACTATTTGCTTTTTTTTATAATACATATTATAATTTTCAATTAGCTTATGAAAACTGAATATGTTATTTACCTTTTTGTATTTTCATCTTAACACGATGCTTTAATTGTTGTTTTTTCATTACCTAGAATGATTACTTTATGCGTTTTATATTAAACGTTAAATGATTGTTTAATATTACGTATTATGTTTAACTTTATACGTCATACGTGTGCTTGCTTACGTGGTAACTCGTATATGACATATATTATTGTTTGTTTCACTACATTGGTCAATACAAATATAACATAATACAAAACAATATAATGATAATAACAATAATTATAATACAATAAAATTATGATAATAGAACAACAATAATTATTCATTAACAAAAAAAAAAAAAAATATAAACCAATAAAAAAACCTAATATAAATTGTTTAGATTTTTTTTACATATTCGTTGGGACTGCAAACCTTGTGATCCTTTATTGAAATACTTCAGATATAATATTACTTCCAGCATTGACTAAATAAAAAGTTTTTTGAGAACATGATAAAGACATGAAATTATGATTTGAAGTTGTTATAATATTAAATATGAATACTTACTTGTTTATTTACAACTGAAGAAGCTCTGATAGAGCGAAAATTTGTGGAAAATAAAAAGTTTGTACCTATTTGACTTTATTTGGACTTGTGTTGTATTTTATTATGGTACGAGCAGCACCTAGAACATTTTGTAGTACTTACTTTCATATTTTTCAAGTATCTCCCCCTCTCATTTTAGGAGAACACTGGACACCCAGGTAGCATACATGTATATTTACTTAGAATTTTTTAATTTCAGAAAATTTTATAGGTTGAAATATATTATATTTTGACTTCTTAACCACAATATGACTTCAAACACGTTTCAACTACTGGTATCCTGTGAATATTTACATTGAAAGTTGACATGCATTTGCAAATGATCTTTGCTCCGATTGGTTGCAGAGATGGGTTAGTTTGTCACCGACTATGGCATTGATAAGTACGGGCACCTTACATGGGGATGGTGTCTAAAATAGACCACCTCTATAATAAGACGGCATATTATGTTCTCTAACCACCATACATAGACCAAAATCAACCTCCATAAACCAAACACCTCTCTACTGAGAGCACCTGAGGCTAGTTCTCGGCATATATTAAAGGTTAAGTTCTACTGTACGCAAAAAGGAAGTCATGACATTTTTTTCACTGTAACCTTGGTAATAAAACATCAAAGTATGTTTCCGAAGGACAATTTCCCACCAATATTCCATTACGTGTGAGTATTGCACATGAAAGTTGACCATGCAAAGAGTAGATGAGTAAAATGCAAGTTAATGCGCTTTTAAATGAACTCCCCCACAGCTAGTGCACTTTCATGAGGGTTGCTACAAAATCGTATTGAGTAAAAAGCTTTTTTCTTATTGCATTTGATATTTTTTTCTCAAGGACATGTGTTTTATATTACACTGATATGATAAAACATGCTGTCAAAAGAAATGCAAATAGGTTTTATAGCTAAGACCAGACAGACAAATAAAATAATTTTAGCGGGTATCACTTCATTTTGTAACACGGATACCCTCTAAATAGGGACACTTTTCCATTTTGAAATACCCATTTTTCTGTATGATATTACCACAAATGTTCCATGATTGGAGACAACTCAGGTCTTGTGGACGTTATTTGAGTCTGATGCATGTATATATGGACGTATTAGAATTTAGAAAGTATAAACTTTAACAAAAATGTATTTAGCTTGAAACAAAATTACTAGATCATATCGCCTAAACTCGATTAATCTATAGCAACCACTGGACAATATTGGCGAATGTGACCCAATAAAAAATCATGTACTCACATCACATAGTTCTATTTGCTACCTAAACATTTGAGTCAAATGTGTTTGTGAAATTCATGACATCATGCAATCCCTATGTATTGCTCATGGCCCACCACAAAGTATAAAAGAAACATTGTTGACAGTCAGACCACGGCTTTGGTAGCAAGTCATGATTAAAATGACCGCCTCTACTAAAGCCAATCACCGAATGACCACCACATTAAACCTGCAATTCAGAACTCTGACATGACGCAATCAGAAGAACTTTGACTCATAAAATCTGCTCTACATTTTCTCTGGAATACCTAGCTTTTCTAGGATTAATGTTTGCCCAAAAGGCTGACTTATTAGCATAAAGAAAGTTCTTGCTTCCATCGTTCGCAATTCTTCTATGAAAAGCCTACCACGTCGCCCGTGCTGTGAAGTATTCATGATCTCTGTACCAGTTTTACATGTACAGTCAAGTCAAAATGATAGCAAATAGCGTGAGTTATAGGCATTAAAGGTTATTATAGGTGAAAATACACATTTGTTTTGAATGGAGAAAAATAATACTAAAATCAAATTTTGATTCGGTAAGGGTTAGTATTCATTAATCATTTGGAACTTTTCAAATTACATACATCTACCGATTTTAAATGAGCTTATTGCATATATATGAGAGTTGGAATGGAATACAAAAATCAACCTGTCTAATGTAAATATTTTTGGTTGAAGCCAGATGGGTCCACATGCCTAATACAGCTAGCTGTGTACTACTGTCTTGTATATTGTGCCCGGATAATTGTGCATAAACAAAAAACATGAAAACTGGATTATTCCGGGCAGTGTTTGTTCGTTCATGTTTTCATCACTGGGTAAAATGAAATAGAAACGCTGTAAAGTGTTTCAGTAGCATAAAAGAAATTTCAATCCATAATCACTATTTGCACCAGTATATACTTAAGATAGATGCAGTTATAAATGATGCATCTAAAATACATCTGTATACACATAAAATTAATTTAGTTAATAAAAAAGTAAATAAAATAAAATAAAATAGAATAAAATAAAAACTTGAGTCAAATGTCACATGAAAATCACCAACCTTATTTACGACTTCAATTGTTGTTGTTTATTATTGCAATGTAACATATGTCAGACGAATAGCTCAAACATGAGCATTTCCCCAATACTATCGACAAGCGATCGTATGGCTAAAACCAATGCTATACACCATGAAGAATGGGAAACCCTGTAGTACATGGCCGCAGCTATGGGCTTTTCATCTACTTGTCAAAAAACGTCATCTGAAACGTTTTAGGTAGAAAATGTATGCTTGTGTGTATGCTTGTAGTGCAGCACAGTAGTTTGGACTGTTTATACATATCTAATATTGATGTATAGAAAACCAAACACGGCCTTGTGTAAATGATATTTCATAATTGTCACCCAGCAAAACCAGCGTCACATCACTATAGTTCTTATGACCCTGGCAATATCATTATATTACCACAGAACTAGGGTGATAACTGTATGTTGTGCGTTTGTTTGAAAGCACTGTTTCTGCTAGGCTATGTGTTTCAGGTATTGGTTTGGCTTCTTATCATATACATGCTTTAATATGGCTTGATTTTGAATTGGAATATAGGTAATAAGGATGAAATTAAAAGTTGTCAGTGCTGCCACCTAAACACAGGAGCACATATTACCGTTTTACTAATTATGAATAGATGAGAATTACCGGCAACATAACACACTTTTTATATGAGGCTTGCTGGACTTTGGTATCTTGGACTACAATTATAATCTATGTGCATATGGGTGCAATGGATATAGATAGTGTCGCGTGTTTACTACAGAACTTATCGTTAACATCATGAATGCTTTAATCAACTCATATGCAGTCGTATTGTTGAACATTAGCATATCCATCTCACAACCGTAACAAATAAAACCTTCTTGTTCTACATACACTAGCAATGTACGACTTCTTGTCCTCCGTCCAGGAGTTGCTAGAACACAGCCAGCAATATGACGCCAACGCATTGCTGCTGTACCTCACAGAGTTAAGTGTGCGTTTAGCACGTGTTCTGGCAGTACTGGCTGTATGGTTTTGCAAGAGGAGTGAATTGCACCAATCAGAACTCTCAGCTGTCACCCTGAAAAACTACATCAACACCACCAGTTCGTTAACTACCATCGCTTCGACCAGACATTGGTCAACACGGTACATCTCCATTGATGAACTCGCCTCGCCACCATTCTACAGTATTGAGAGGAGAGCTGATCTCTCTCACAAACTGAACCTTTGTGGAAAGAAGTGAAGAATCTTAATGGAAAATGGGATAGGTATTTTACAAAGCTTAGGGGATATCACGAAGAGAGAGAGAGAGAGAGAGAGAGAGAGAGAGAGAGAGAGAGAGAGAGAGAGAGAGAGAGTGCAGGTTATTCATAGAGAATTGGACAATACTGGCGGATGCAAAAAGGGCGCTGGGTGCATCCACAGGATTTCATAGGCTACGTATGGGCAAAGCCTAGGGAAGATGCCAAATACCCTATGCAATTTAAATGTTTTGGGTGAAAAGGGAGGGGTGCATGCCCCCTGCCACCCCCACTCACTGCTTACAAAAGACCATTTTGTAGCAAACGTGTATTGTGACATAATGTACCCGTGTGTGAATACACATTCATCTCATGAAGCAATGTCCCGTTGGGGATCATTTCAGCCGGGCAGATAAATCATATTGAATGTGTTCGTGTTAAGGAAGCATGATGAGAATGTATATGAAACCTTTAGGAGAAAAATGACATTTCATTCCATTTACATGGCATTTGTGTCACTGTTGTTGGTGTGTGTGCTGGTGCTGCGGCTTCCATTATGGTCGTCATCGCCGCCACCGTAGAGTTACATTTAGGAAATCTATGACATTTCCTTCAATTTACATGGGACGGGTCTCGTTGTAGTCTTTGTTGTTGTTGCAGTCTTTGTTGTTGTTGTTGTTGTTGTTGTTGTTGTTGCTGCTGCTGCTGTTGTTGTTGTTGTTGGTGTTGTTGTTGTTGTTGCTGCTGCTGCTGCTGCTGCTGCTGCTGCTGCTTGTACTGCTGCTTTTGCTTATGCTGTTGTTGCTGTTGCTGCTGTTAAAACACCCTTCACATAATTTATTGTAATACCTTATTATGGTCGTAACGTCTATTTAAAAGCATGTTGCTCTTAGTGAATAGTGAACTACTACAGTGGCATCCTATAAGCAATATGTTTGGCTTGCATTTGCATAAACGAAAGTTCCTTTGGGAAAAATACGGCCACAACTAATACACTCCCGCTATTACCGTACCTTTGCACAGTGGAACCTTTCTATTAGATATACCTGAGAGCTGACTTCAAGTGGTCTCAATGGTGAAGTCATATCTTTATGGAGGTTTGGGAACCAAAGAAGTGGTCTTTTGTACAGGTGATCTCTTTGGTGGTTTTCTTTACAAATACTTGAGGCAACAAACACAAAACAACAAGAAACAAACACAAACACACCAAACATACACAGTCTTATTCTAAAGGTGGTCTCTTGAGAAGAGGTGATATTTATGGGAGCTTTCAGAGTACTCGTCCTTGTCACAACCTACTCATCATCACACTGACCGTGCCCTTGGTGACCACTGTTGACTCTCAAATGCGTCAGCCGATCTCAAGGGTATCCCCGTCTGCATATGTTGTGCCATTATTCATTGTAATCTAGGAGAACATTATGTACTGCCACTGGTGAATAATGTGTGAAACATGAAAATGAACCATAAGAAGTGGCATCTCTGATGTCACCTAGAGCCCTGGTCTGACAGCCACTAATGTTCTTCTGGGATTGTTTGCTGTGGGGTGGGAGAAAAGAACAGGGAGCTAATATTTACATTTCTAAAATTGGTCAAAGCATTCTTTGATGTGGACGGTTTTTACAGGCAGAAATAATTGAACAATATAATTGAATATGCCATTCTACATACCTATTTATTGTACTCTTTTACTATATTTTGTAACAGTTTATCGGGCTTAATAACACACATCCAAGACCATTGTACAAACATCAACAATAAATATAAATGTCACTATGTAGATCTATCCATCCCGATTTTTAATGAGTTTTCCCAAGTTTGCTTGTGTATAGAATTATGTTATTTTCTTTCTCTTTTCTATAGCAAGCAAGCCCCTTCCACTGTTCTGACATAGCTGAAGACCGTATAAGTTTTCATTTGATAACATCGAGTAGTCCCGGCTGAACTCGAACTGACAACCCTAAGGTTGTGAGACCAGAATGATACCATCATCCCAAGCAGCGGGCTGTTAAAGAATAGTTTATTGAAAACCAATGTCAAGCGTTCACCCTTTCTCTGTCTCTGTCAGACCAATCTGTTGTCTAAATAGAGAAGTTTTACTGTATATCTACTACATGTTCAGCAGCCAAACATGTGTTTTGAAAACGCTAAATTACTCTAATTCTCACGCCCATTAAAAAGTTGGGGATGGACATTTGTGACTGTTAGACTGGGGCTTTGGTAAGTATTAAGTTTTTACCGAATAATTTTAACAGAAAGAAATGCAGCTGTGCAGTCTACCTCTATTTTCAAGGCTGAATGTAATTATCAATACAGAGGCAGCAATTAGTCTACTTTTAGGTGTCAACATTCTGTTGCTGCAATAGGTGTTCAGGCGTCTAAATGGGTTAAAAATGACATGGCGACTCGGATGTTTTTGGCAAAGTATGTGTGACGTAATAAAACTAATCCTTGTCCTTATCCAAGCGCACAATCCACATGCACATATAATATGTTTTATACATCCTATATGATGTTAAAAAGTGGTGACGGGATGCAGGGCATTCCCCACTCAAAAAATGCTATTTTCATTTAAATTTTGACACATTGTTTGAAGCCTTTGAATGCACACAACACACGGAATAACTAAGTACAATTCTCTAATTCTTTCAAAAATCTAGCTCTGCTAATGCATATTTTGCACCCCATGTTTGCTCCTCTGTTTTTCATCCTAAATTTCAGACAAACGTCTAATCAGGACAAAGTAAATAACCATTGCGTCTGGGATCAACGCACTGCATATTTGACAATAAAATACCCAAAGTAGGCAATACCCCGTGTACAAAGCTTCATCATCACCCTGTCATGCTGCGTTTGGATGCGGACTGATTGAAACTGTAAGTCAAGCAATATGATGTGACCTTCATGCAACTGAGAACAATAACAACACTGATGGCCGCCTTATACGTCCAATAGAACCTCTCTATTAGGAACACCTTTGAGACCAGTGCTAAGTGGTCTCAATAGAGAGGTGGTCTCTGTACAGAGGTTCATTTTGGTACCTTTATGAACGTCTGTGACCATGAAAAGTGGTCTTATTACAGAGGTGGCCTCAATAGAGAAGTGGTCATAATTGGAGGTTCTACTGTATATTTACAGTAAAACATTGCTTTTAGAGACAATAATGGGGTCATGGACAGGTTCCAAGTGTATAGAAAAGCAGCACCCGATATCATGCTGAACGTTTGTGTTCTCATAGTGTAACCACCATTTGGGGTATTCAGATTATTTGAACAAACTATTTGACTAAAAAAACAACAACAAAAACAAAACAAAAACAACCCCCCCCCCCAACAAAAAACCCCACAAGAACCATACATATATATATATATATGACATGTGCATGTTCTATTTGCCATTTGGTCAGTATGCTCGCCAACAGAGCAGGCATCCGCAAGTTGCAAAAAGCTAAACATCCGTACATGAGTCAAATCCCCCAATTTTCAGGGTAATTGGTGAGCTGTGATGCCTGGCATACGAAACACAGTAACAAGACCAGTGGGTCATTTGTCTCGACGTATGACACAATTTGAGAGTGACTGAACTGAACACAGCATTTTGTTATTTGGTAGGTTTTGATAAGCCCTTGTCGGACATTCATAAATGTCCATGTCAGAATATTTATTGTATGCTAGTTGAAGAGAAATACGTTGGAAATAGTATGAGTGCACTTCATTTTTAAATACATATTTGATGACTCTATGTGCGCAAATTCACAGTATGATTTGACTTCAATGTGGAAGTCTGATTCTAGGTTTAGCACGATTTTATCTGGTTTGAAATATATTTCACTTCTAAAATCTAAGAATCTGCAACATTCCTAATGACTGGTGTAATAACCTGGACCGGGACAGAACTACACAAACAACAAGTTTTAGCATTACATCCCAGAAATTTGCTATATTTTTATTTATTGAAGATAGGTATCATATCTCTATTACAGATAGTTTGGCGAGTTAATCATCATTCCTTTGGGTTCTTCTCTTAACTATTAACGTCTAATATTAGATGTTCAGATACAAAAATTCACATGTTTGATTATCCTGGTGAGCGTGCGGGCTAGTTTGATGCTTGTTTTTGGTACCACCAGGGAGCTCTTGCTGCTGCTACACGAACTGATCCAGCTCACCCATGCCAAAGCCCATGCTGGTGTCGCTATATTCGCTATATTCGCCGCCGGCTGCAAAGTTCAGTTCGTTCAGTTCGTTGGCATCATCAGTAGTTGCGGGGTGTTTGCGTCTGGCCATGGCGACCAGCAGTATGATGATCGCCGACAGGCACAAGCACGTAAGCGGGACGCCCACGATTCCGCCCAGCGCCCCGGCGCTCAGGCCGCTGAACTGCTGCGGTGTTGTGCTCGAGGTCTCTATGTTGTGGGGGGAAGTCGTGGTCTCTGACTCAGGGGTGGCAGCGGTTGATCCAGAGACCTTGACAAATAGTATTGAGTAGTTAGTATAGTTTCAGTTCATGTAATTATCGTAGTATGTCATAATACTTGAGATATATTTTCATGTTTTGTTTAAAAGTTAGTCTGATGGTACAACGTCCTTGATTGGTTTATGTGTTGTATTCAAAAGGAGTGTAAATGGGAATATAGTGCAAAACAGTTTTGTTATATGCCGTTTTTCATGATAACTAATGAAAAAGATCAAAGTGTCTAAAGAAAAAAAACCAAAATACTTCATTTTCATGGTGTTTATGGCATGTCCGCCATTGATCGCGCCTCTACCCCCCCCAAATTTGAAAAATGCCAGAATTGTATATATATCTTTGCACAATCATACAAGATACATTTATGTGTAAATCTATATAATGTTTACAGGCTATTTCAGGCCTATGAAAGAGTTTCTAAGCGTATGCTAAGCATTATCAAAAAGCATTTGGAATAAGTGATAGTCTTGTAGCTTGTCAGTGAAGACAGGTACATGTACTTATCGTACATAATCAAAGTTAGTCATAATGCAAACTTAAATGGTCGTATATAGTTTAGCGAACATTTCTTCAGGACAGGTTTCATATATATTAAATAACAATTCATAGTTAATATTCAAATATATTTACTTTTATGTTGAGACTTTTGTATTAATGATGTCATCCTTCAAGGACATCCCTGTCAAGTTTCAGTTCCAAAGATGTCATTGTGAAACGATGACGAAAGTCTCAACGTAATAAAAGTATATTTGGATAGTAACAATGAATTGTTATTTAATATAGCTCATAGGAAAGGTTTTGTTAAAAAATAATTTTAAAAAAGCATCATAAAAATTAATATGTTGGAATCTTATCAATTGATTAGGCTATGATAGGCCTATGTTGTACAATGCAAACAACAGAATAGAAAATTCGGCACAAATGTTAATATGACATATATACCGTGGTGGCTGTTGCAGCTTCTGGGTAGGTGGGTGCTGTGGTGAGTGCTGGGGTGGGTGCTGGTCTACAGTCGTTACAATCCTCAGCGCAAGGCCCTGGCACCACACTGAGATGGTCGATCGCAACCACGCCGAATGATCCCTGATCCATTGCGATGGAGGGATAAAACTGGATGCGTTTGAGGTCCGTGGCTTCGGCAGTTTTCTGGTAAAAGTACCAACGTTCTTCAATATGAGCGGGTAAGTGAATATATTTCTGCCTACTGTCCGTTATAAACCAAGCATACCGTTAATTGTGACTGGCTCGGTGGTGAAGTGTAAACAGCTAACGAGACAACACGTTTGCGTTTGGCTCCTTTAAGCGAGTAACGTTCAATCGTGGGGTTTGTAGGAGATCAGGCCCGCGGCCGCAACACCGCCCTTAAGGTACGCAAAATATTCACCCACGGCCGCCTTCGGGACTGCTTGCAGAGTGAGTTCCTCGGTTGAATTATTTTCGGGCACCGTCACTGTGACATTCGTCGATCGGTTCCAATCGTTTGGGTCGTATGTTATAATGGGGGATTTTTTGTACTGTGATGTGCCGCACAAGTCCACCTCAAAATCGCATAAATACGGCAGTGCTGCATCGATGGGATCCCCATTCTTCGGATCAGCCTTTAATTCAAGCGTGTCATTGTACGGCTGGCCCGTGGTTGGTGTGTGGTGGCGGCAGCTACAGCTAGCAGGCAGAGGGTCGCTCCTACGAGGTGCCGTGGCCACCGCCCGAGGAGGCCCATCCTCTGCACGTGGCTGGCTCCTTACGCACACACAGTTCTACATTATGTAGTACTAGTTTTAGGGCGCTGTTGCTCCACTTATGGGACGTTGTTTGATCTCAAAATACCAAAGCTGGAACAAACGGAGATTGTTGTTCAAGGCCACCAACGCATTACGTTGAGCGCAAACGAGATATACGTTGAACGTGATGTGCACGTGGTAAGCATGTACGTTGAGCGTATAGTAGACTGAAGCACAGTCTCGATCAACCAGATCGTCTCAGACACACCACTGCTGCGTTGGAGAGACATGTTGTTGCAGAAACGCTAACCTTGAAAGTTCAGGGCGACCTGCCACCATGAAATAATAAACTAAGGTGTTGTGTACTGGGAAGAACATGAATGTGCTTGCAGATGATGGGAAGTCAACATGTAGTGGGAGCAGGAAGAGTTTGTGAATTATAATAGGTTATTATACGTGTGGGGGTGAGATATGAGACATCAAAACACTCTATCTGTGAAACACCCCTAAATCATGCATTCTGGTGGGCTTATAGCCGAAATCAGCCAGTCAATATGTCTCCATAGAGACCGGGCAATACTGCCCTCTAAAAGTGGGTCACACTTTCGGCATCTATTCAAAGAAGTAAATCAATGTATAATTAAATTGGTCATCTGTACACTCACGAAATGTATGCCAATGCTAAAGAATTGTGTACGTTTGATTTTCTGCAAAATTTACTTGCAAATTAAGCGTAGATGATCGACACAAGAAAAAAATGCTTTCTGCTTACAATATGAAATAACAGAATGTTTTCAAATTTTCACAATAAAACTTGCAGGTCCATAATAGTAGGCCTACATATTTCCAAGTAAGACTGACATGAAATAGTACGCTTGACACTATTTCTAAACATAATTGTACGACCCCTTCTCTATAGATACACCGGTCTCAATGGTGGTCCTAAAATAGACGTTCTACTGTGCAAGTCATTTGATTGAAATGTAACTTTGACACTTAACACTAATTATGTGACAGTTTCTGGTCTTGCAATGACGCTTTTCTCGAATCAAATTGGATATTTTACACGTATACATGAAGTAATTACATGTAAGCCAGGAGTATAATGATATGATATGTATGCGCCGCAACGCACCCAAAATATATTTCAAACCTTCTACTAATGCATTCAAAATTGGTAATGTTGTGCGTGGTAGAATTCTTTATATTTAGCGCTTTCCCGAGAATTCTCAATTTTGCCTTCTCAAATAATTACTTGAATCATGACCACAAATTATAGTGCTTCTTATGTCGTCAATTTTAAAATAAAATCACCAAATAATGATTTTTTATTTGCCTAAATTCCATTAAGATGAGGCACAGATCGAATATGATTATTTGGTTTAAAATTTATCCATAATGCACTCCACTTTTTACCAGTGACGGCCTTCACTGCAATAGATCAATAGATAAACTAGATCAAAAGTGTTCAAAGAACACTGCGTCGCTAGAACGACGTTGACTCATGGGCAATTAAGATATACACTGAAATAATGTATGCTTTACAATCAAGAAATTAATTTGAGGGGAAAACATCGGAATGAATCAGAATCAATATTTTGCAGCAAAAAAATATTTTTGATGCCATATAATAGTATTGAATAACACATAATAATCAGTATCAGCTTCAAATCCAATAATCAATTTTGCTGCTTGGTTGGAATATTGATTTTTCTTGCTGGCTAAGTGCATTGAATATCATTAAAAATGTCCTAAAAGCGCTTCTAGAAAGCAAAATTTAATTGGCAGAGCGCCCTGTTTGTTGAAGCCAGTAGATGCCAGACTACTAAATAGGTTCGACTGTACGTTAGAAACAAGGTGAGTGAATATACACATTCAACCATGTTTATATATAATTAACAAAACACCCAGTAGAATATATCCCCCACTGTGCAATGATTAAGATGTTTTTGTCATAACACGATAAACACTCAAAGATGTCAATATTTCACAACAAATG
This sequence comes from Streblospio benedicti, assembly GCA_019095985.1. Lineage (NCBI taxonomy): Eukaryota > Metazoa > Annelida > Polychaeta > Spionida > Spionidae > Streblospio > Streblospio benedicti. The sequence goes on from CM032663.1 coordinate 14,384,044, forward strand.
AACAAAGTATTTTTTGAAAACAGGAAAGTTAGGACACCATGCCATATATCTGTGAAGTGCAACAAGCGCAAATTGTAAACGAAGGTTCTACTGCATTTGAATAATGCAAAATGTATCAGCTGAAGGCGTGGTAGAACATTCCTACTTCCATCACCCACTCAAGTGATGTCATATTGTTCACCTGATCACATGTAAACATTATGCAATGCAATATACTTGTCTGCACCATGACAATAAGGTGCAATAAACGATGTAAATATTATGAATTGCAACTGATAAGATTTTTTGTTCTCAATGACTCATGATGAACATTGTCACCCACCTAACTGCATGTACTTGATATTGTTGCAAATTCATATTCATATTATGTGCACATCACATAAACAAACTATATACGTGTAGAATAAAGAAGGTGCAGTAGAACCTTCCTTTAAAATCACCTCTGTAAAGAGATCGCCGTTTACACATTCTCAAGCCCCTAGGTCTACATATTCGGAGGGCCACCGCCACCTCCATAAAACGACCACCTGTTTGTTGAAGCCAGTAGATGCCAGACTCTCAAGTGGTCTCAATAAAGAGGTTCGACTGTACGTTAGAAACAGGGTGAGTGAATATACACATTCAACCATGTACATTAGAGACTACCTATAATGGCTTCCCATTAATAGGCACTTACATTGAGCCACTTTTCCCCTCTCTTCCCCAATTTAGTATACACGTATGTTAAGTCAAAACTGCTTCACTCTGATGGAATTCTCACTATTCCAATTAATCACCCCAATAGCTGTTAACAAAATGAAAATTCTTCGTCAATATCAAAAAAAAACATGAGTCACAGGTGTTTACTAAAGGTTTTGAAATCCATTCTCGGATGTTCCCATCTCCGGGCAATGACCAATAAATAATCAGTCCAAAATGATGCCAGAGTCACACAGTCTGAAAATAGAAACGGAACTAGTTGTGGTATTGTCCGCGATCACTTGGATGTACATGTACAAAGATCAGTATATGCCTTAAGTTCGCCCCTTCTTTTCCCAAAAGGCTGGATCTGCCAGCGGTATCATACGCCCCACCACCAGGTTTATTTTTCATATGTTACAACACAGTAGCAATTTTGGGATGAACACTGAAGCTTGCAACTGTCAGAATAGGGTTTTATGTCTAATTGGTTATGGAAAAGATGGTTCTAGTTGTGAAAAACCCCACACCTGTGCCAATAGATATCGTAACAATACAACAAACTGATTCGGATTCAACATCCGCGAGTCTGTCACCCTAGGGTAATGTTCCTTCTCGGATGTTTGAAGACCAACACAGTGCACCTGTAACTATGACCGACTGACCGTCCACCTTAACCTAATATTAGTCACCTGATAAGGTGATATCATTATGATTAGTAGACATCTCTAACAGTCACCACAGCAATATTCATGCACACAAACACATGATAACATGTGATAAGGCAACAGTGTGTCTGATCATTTATAAGAAGCACCGGGCTAAGAGAGCATCAGTTATTGTTTTCGTTGAAAGGAGTTGTATAAAAAGTGTTACTTTTATTTTGATGTTATTTCGTGAACATTTAAAAAAGCAAGATGTGTGGAATGATCAAAGGACTGTTTAAGTTGACCTTATTCGTCATCAACATCTTCTACTTTGTGAGTATTCTATGAATTATTTTTATAATTAGTAGACAAGAGCCAGAATTTTTTCTTTCAAAGTTAATATTTTCGAATATTACGGTCATCTTCTGAACAAATATTGGACCGATCAAATAGTTAGAAATATCACACCACTTTTAGAACTGTTATTGATCGAACAAAAAGGCGAAAAAAACATTGATTTGTTGTGTGACTTTCCCGCCTACTAATTCTAGAAATCCATTCCTTGCGCTCCACTTTTCCTGAAACATAGATTTCCCCATGTGAGTTTCACAGACACTGACTCTGAATGACAAAATATTTGATCATATATATCACTCTACTTATTTGGAGCTGGGGAGTTGGTCGTTATCTTGCATTTTTTTCTAATCTATAGTGGCAACAAATTCACAATTATACAGGAACACAACCGTTCATTTGAATTAGTTTTAGATATTGACAGTTGTAGTTCTTACGTTGGCTATGGAGATGTAAATCATATACCGGAAGTTCATTTGGAGAAAGACTGTGTCTATGTCTATAATGTAGATATCTAGACATTTATTTAGTATAATCATTCTCTCATAATTGATATGACCGTAGTGCTATGTAGGTTAATAGTGTTAAACATGTCTAAAATTACACGAATATTCATAATGGATAACTATCATGAAATTTATTACTTGGAACACCATTATCATTGGATGAGCAAGGCCACCTGACAACTTGTGCCCAACAGAGATTATTACGATGCTGCACTTGTTAGGTCTATGTGACATTGTACTGCAAAGCCTTTTTCATAAAAAGATGACTGGAATATGATCTCTATATGTTTGTAAACTGTAGACCATAAACCTCCTATTAAGACCGATCTATAAAGAGACCACCTCTGTGATAAGACCCTTTTACACGTTCCTAAACCTTTATAAAGTGACAAGTGCAAATTTCCATAATGAGACCACCTCTCTAGTGCTACCAATTATGGTTATTCCTACATATGGTCCTAATGGAGAGGTGTATATGCAGGATCACAGGTATAGGCTATAGATGTGAATATCTCAAAACATCTTAGAGCCATCATTCCTCACATAACAGAGAGACTAATCTACATTTCTGTATGAACGTGGCGGAGGGAGGGGATATTCCATATGGTCAAGTTAGGATTTAAGTGGATACCAATTTTTGTTTGAAGCGAGGAAGTCGCATTTATTTGAGCACAATTTAGGGTTTAAGTTGATTTATAATAGCCACTTTTATTAAATGACTATTCTAATGCATTCTTTCTTTTGTAAATAAGACGTCATTGTTGCAATTTATCTTGTAATGTGCGATGATATGATGGCATATTTTCAGTGCTATATCAAATACATGCTTGAATAGAAGGAACAAAACTAGAGGTATTGATACAGTATTATTTGTTCGCTCAATATTTGTCTGTGGAAAAAACATCAGTTTACACAATAAGTCAGTGATTCATTGAAATATTCTAAAAATAAAAGATCCAGATACGCCTTTGTCACTTAACAATACTTATGTGACAGTTTCTGGTCTTGCAATGACGCTTTTCTCGAATCAAATTGGATATTTTACACGTATACATGAAGTAATTATATGTAAGCCAGGAGTATAATGATATAATATGTATGCGCCGCAACGCACCCAAAATATATTTCAAACCTTCTACTAATACATTCAAATTTGGTAATGTTGTGCGTGGTAGAATTCTTTATATCTAACGCTTTCCCGAGAATATCAATTTTGCCTTTTCAAATAATTACTTAAATCATGAACACAAATTATAGTACTTCTTATGTGGTCAATTGTAAAATAATATCACCCAACAATGATTTTTTTATTTGCCTAAATTCCATTAAGTTGAGGCACAGATCGAATGTAATTATTTGCTTTAAAATCTATCCACAATGCACTCCACTTTTTACCAGTGACGGCCTTCACTGCAATAGATCAATAGATAAACTAGATCAAACGTGTTCAAAGAACACTGCGTCGCTAGAGCGACGTTGACTCATGGGCAATTAAAGAAATTTATGAATTTGAGGAGAAAACATAAGAATGAATCAGAATCAATAAATGGCAGCAAAAGGATATGTTGCCATATAATAATACTTGAATAACAGATAGTAATCAGTATCACAAACAATCAATTTTGCTGCTTGGTTGATATTTTTTGTTGCCATGAATAAAAAATAGAAAGCAAAATAACAGATAATATCGAATCAGTATCAGTTTCAAAGTTTGAAAGAAATCGGGTGCAACGGTTAAAGCTCTAGCTTTGCTGCTTGGTTGGAATATTGATTTTTTTCTAGTTACAAACAAACGAAACACAATGCTTGCTTCAGCAGCTGAGCTGAAGCGACGCAACAAATGCACAAACAAACAAACAAACGCACAAACAAACTAGATCAAAAGTGTTCAAAGAACACCCAAAATCAAATCACTTTGGTGTCGCCTCAAACCTCATAGTTGTGTAAACTTTGAACGAAATCGGTTCATCGGTATGCCCGCTAGCTTGTCCGGAGACATAGTTGGTTAATTAGTTAGTTAGTTGGTTAGTTAATTAGTTAGTTAGTTAGTTCGTACGTTCGTTGGTTAGTTAGTTAGTTAGTTAGTTAGTTAGTTAGTTAGTTAGTTAGTTAGATAGTTAGTTACAAACAAACGAAACACAATGCTTGAGTCAGCAGCTGAGCTGAAGCGACGCAATGAATAAATAAACCAAATAAAAAATAAATAAACAAACAAACAAATGCATAAAAACTAAAATGGTATTTGGTACCGTTTTCTGAAATAACTGAAGGCAATATCTTGGCCATGGAAACTCAGCATGTGTCCCTAATGTGGCAGTTTGCTACTTAATAATGGATATTCAAAATGGTAATACGGGTATTGTTATCATACAGGTTTGTGTGCATTATACTACTGCTCGACAACATGCCACATATGACCTTGGGAATAGACTAAGGACGATGGAAAAGACCACTATGTTGAGTGTTTATAAATTGCACTTTATCCCTAACCACGCCTAGCAATTGAGATGATATGGCATAGATGCACTGATAGTGATAACCAGGTTGATAACCGACGTACCAAGACATTCAATGTAGTTAAATCATCAATGTGATTAATGTCATAAAAGCACACATTGAAAAGGTTGCCTCATTATTAAATACAAAAACTGTTAAAGTCAACAGTGGCTGTATAAGACTCCTGTCAGACAGTCACGTATCATCAGCCCCACATTTTAACCGTTTAGTGGGAGATGAGAAATACGTTTGGTAAATGGTAATTTCATAATCTGGTAAAAACACTGCTATTTAGATACAAGAGAAACGTGTCAATGAACAATTACATACATGTACAACGTAACAACGACTAATTCGGGACTGTTGTATTGTATTTGGTCGTAGGTTGATCAACAACACAATCAAACCATCGATGAGATTATTGTATTTTCTATTGACATGGGTCAATGAAAATGAGAGAGGGTCAAGCTAGCATCATACATTCCAGACACTTGAAGCCGAATCAGCCATAGCACAAAGAATCCTTGTTAATAGTCACATAGTCTCAACACCTAAGCGTTGTTCTAATCAAGAGTCATGTTTCCCCATGTATTTTTCCTCTCCTACTCTGCTGAGTGTACTTAGTCAGGTTAACATCCTTCATTGATAGGGGACCTCCATGTATTATGGCTCAGAGGGGTATGACTCAATTGGTTATGAAACAATTATGATATGATTTTCACCCAAGCCCTCACCACATTTTTTTAAAAGCTCTAAACCCCAGTCCATCCACTTAAATGCATAGAATTTTTAAGGTTCCACTTTATGTTGATGAGTTCAAACCAGAGTTGTATACCCCCACCTCCCAAAAAGTAATGAAAAAAAGCTAATAAGTAATTATATAGGTAAAAACAAAACAAACAGATTAAAAAAGAAGTATAACATCATGATGTATTTTTCAGGCGCCCTCCATTAGTTTTTTTTTCATAACCATCCCCCTGGATAATGAGGAATGCCAGTCCCTGTTAAAGACTGGGGTTTTATCAATTTAAGTTTCACCTTGAACAAATGATGTTAGCTTGTGATAAAAATACAGCAAAACGTGATTTTACGTATTCACCATTCACTGAAGAGCTAGGGCTAGGTCTCTGTGACTGATAGTGAAATGAATAGTTTAGTCTCCACCATTGTTTTAACAATATGTCAGTCTGATAAGATTTTTTCTTTCTTTTTTTTCATTTTTGCGTACAAAGTCTGATGCAATATACATTAGTTTTTTTCGCCCTCTGTCATTGATCAAGTTAATGATTTCACGATTGGCAGTCTGAATATGACTGTTGTTAAACTAGTTATCAGTATAAATAATCATACCACAGAACTTGATTAATTGTTGGTTGTACAGTAGAGCCTCTCCATGAAGAGAACCTGGCAGCTGGTTTTCAACTGTTTTAATGTGGAGGTACTGTGCAAACTATATAAGGGAAACATTAAGGTTTGTGTGCACAAAATCATATATCCTAACATCAAAAGCGTAATTGAAACTTTACATTATAAGCGCACTATAGTAATCTTGGGTATATTATTAGGATAAAATATGCCAATATGTTGATAGGCTATAACGTGTAGACATGTTGTTAGACTATTTACAGTAAACAAAACAAACCGGAGTTTAAAATCCCATTTTCGTATTGATTATTTCGTAAACTATAGTCTTTGATGGTTCAATATATGCCACAAAAACATACATTTGTATCATATTTGTCATTTGGAATATTCTGCATATAAATTTTTGGCAGTAGCCACTGTCACTGGTACATGTCGAGAGCATAATGTATAAATTTTCAGGCGATTAAATATACTGAGCCTGTATCTTGCGTTAACTTTAAACTTAAATCATGGATTCAGTGTGCGCAGCTGCGCACCCAAAATATGCAAGACCTTTGAAAGTCAATTAATATACATAAGCCTTTTTGAAAACGTTGGGAGGTAGAATCTTTAAACATTACCCTTTCTTAAGAATTCATAATTTTGTGTGATCAACTAATTAGTTAAATCTCGACAAGAAATGACATTGCTTCTTTTTTCTTGGATTGGTAATTACTACATTGAATGTTGCTATTGTATTTGCCGAAATTCCGTATATTACAACTGCAGTTCAAATATAATTATTTGTTATAAATTCATTCATAACGTACTCGACCTGTGCAAGCTACAGCAGGTAATGCCAAAAATAAACAGGGTATCTAGGAGCATTGTCTTTGGTATTTGAACGTGAAACCAGACTGTGTTACATTCAATTTGTTTACAGCAGGACACATATTAACAATGAATATATAGGGTCGTAATTAATGTATAATAGTTTTGACTGTATACCATCAATTGGATTGTGACTGTGTGTTAGTAAAGGTAGAAGTGTTGCTTCTGAATCAATGTAAGACCGTACACCATCACTAAAATTACTGCCATTTGTCAAGTCCACCATTTAAAAAGTAATTTCACGCCAGATATTCAAGAATATAATAGCTTAATCTACTTTAGCGTGTTAACAGAATTTAACCTGTAATCATGCTGATCTACCATTTACAGTAAACAAACCAAACCTTGGTTTAAAATCTCAACTTGCTGTTGAGTATTATATATTAAACTTCCTTTTAGTTATATATATTCAGGAAAAAAACAACATCACCATGGAATATTCTGTAATGGCCGCCACTAGAGATCCCGGAGCCTGTGTTCCCCTTGGCCCGACTTATTAGTCCTGCTTCAAAATGAATTCCTTATGGTACAGGAGACCGTACGTGTGATCAGAATGTTCTATTGTAAAAGCCGGTGTCATTCCGTGGTCTTACACGGACACATTTCTAGAGTCCGAAATTATATTTTACGATAATATGTGAATCTCTAATTGATTTTGGACAGGAATAACTTAACTTATGGATTCTATGCGCAGCAGCGCACCCAGAATTTGATATCATGAAAATACTCAATAATATGCACAATCATAGTTGTGGTGTTATACTGTATAGTGTAAGGATGTAATAATCTTCACATCTTGTAGTTTCCTAAGAAATATTAATTCCAAGTGATGAAATAATTACTTGAAACTTGCCACAAATGACGTTGTTACTCATTTCTTGGATATGTAAATACATGACTGGATGCTTCTTTTGCTTTTGCCAAATTCTCACTAATTTAAAATACAGCTGAGAAACAATTATTTTCGCATTGAAATTAATACATAATGCACTCGACGTGTGCTAGCGACAGCAGTTACTGCGCAAGCCAAAAACTAACAGGTTGTTTGGGATTATTGTCTTGCATATTTGAAAGATGTTCTTTGGCCTTGGAAAATCAGACTGTGTCAGAGTGAAGTGGTTTACAACTTAACAATGAATATATAGGATCATGTTTCATTATATAAAAGTTTTGATTGTATACCATCAATTGAATTGGGATTGTAAAGAGCTGTCTATCCGGGACACCTGTGTGGTAAAAATAATAAAGAGTGTTGTGTTTACGGAGTTTTCTGAATTAATGTAAGACTATACCACACCTCTAAAATTATTGTCAATTTTCAATTCCACCAAATGAATTGTAAGTTCATGCCAGATTTTCAAGCAACCCCGCCCCCAAAAAAAAAAAAAAAAAAAAGAAAGAAAAGAAAAAAAAAATCAATTAAAGATATTGAACTATATTTTCCAGACACCCCCCCTGTGTAGTGTTTGTCATACTATACCCCGGGGGATGATGTTTAATGATAACCCCCTCAGACTGGGTCTCTATCAAGTCAAGTTACACTTTGAACAAGTGTTGTTAGGATTCTGATAAAAGTTTCTGCAAAACGTGAATTTACGTTCCTAATACCTAGGTGTAACAGTTAGGTCTCGATGACCTAATATTAAAAAAATATATACATATATAGTTTAGACTCCATTATTCATTTAACACAATGTCATGTTAATATGATTAGAGTTTTTGTATACAAAGTCTGATCAGATATGCAAAAATAACAAATGGCAGTCTGAACATGGCTGTTCTTGAAGTAGTTATCTAAACAATTAATCATACCACAGAACTTGTTTAATTGTCGGCTGTACAGTTCAACCTCTCATTGAAGAGAACCCGACAGCTCGCTTTGAATTGTCTAAATGGGGAGGTGATTTTTTTAACAATGTACAAATAAGTGAGTGGCGTCACATCTGTGTCAATCCCTGGTCTTGCATTGACGCTTTTCTTGTGTCTTACTTAATGTTTTTTTGTTTTGTTTTTTAATAGTATGATAAATATACACATTGGCAAAAAGTGGATTGATATGAATTTAAATCTATGCGCATCGCGCACTCCAAAAGATCGCCAAATAAATGATGTATTTTTGTTGCAGTTGTGGGCTGGCAGCAATTTTATTCAGTTACGTTTTCCCAAGAATTCTCAACTTTATTGACCAAATAATTACTTAAAACCATGAAAAATCATGGCATTGTTTCTCATTTGTTGGATTTTAAATTAAAATCGCTGGATGAATTTGTTGCCTTTGCCTAGATTATGTTCACTAATGTTGTGGAACAAATATAATTATTCTCTTTTAAATTCATCCACAATGCACTCAATTTGTGCCAGCCACCGCGGTACTGCCAAAGATTACCTGGATATCTAGCAACTGACATACCCAGGTTTTTGGAAAAGGGCGGGGACAACTTGGGGACCATTCAGTATTAGTTAAGGGAAGGTATTTCATGGGTTTTGTGCGCACGATCAATGGCGGACATGCCAAAAACCCTGAGAAAATGAAGGATTTGACGACGAGATTGGAGTGTCAACCATAAAGTTAAGCATGCTGACGTCTGATTTACCCGAACAAAGTGGTGACCTACTTTAAATTGTGCCATAATTTACCATGCATTCAATCGTAAAATTGAGCACGCTTGTGGACCAATCAGAGTGGAGTATTGGCGATAATTTATGCTCAGAGTGAAAGAATTAAGTATTTTTCCCCCTCCCCCGGATCTGCCTATGATGATCATTGTCTTTATATTTGAAAGTGATTTTTTGGCCATGTACTCATCGGGTAACATGCCTATGGCTTTGCTTGTATACACTATAGCAATTGGATGGTGATTAAATAACTCTCTATCCGAGACACCTGTGTAGTAGGAGTAGGAAAAAAATATCCTCATTTAGCGAGGGCCCGTTATTTACGAAGCTGTATTAGTAACATCAAATATCATGGTGAATAAAAAAGTGTGTCTCCTCCCTCCACTACCTAGGTGTAACAGTTAGGTCTCCGTGACCCAATATCGAAAAAAAAAAATAGTTTAGTTTCCATTATTCAATTAACAATATGTCAAGTTAAAATGTCATGTTAAAATGATTAGCGTTTTTGTATACAAAGTTTGGTCCGATTACATGCAAAAGTAGCAGCTGGCAGTCTGAATATGACTGTTGTCAAAGTACTTATCAATGTAAATAATCAGACCACAGTACTTGATTAATTGTCAATTGTACAGTACATCCCGTGGTGGAAGAGAACATGCCAGCTGGTTATTAATTGTCTAAATGGGGAGGTGATTTATGAAAGTGAGTGCCGTCTCATCTGTGTCAATCCCTGATCTTGCCATGACGATTTTCTTGAATCTAACTTAATGTTTTCTTTGTTAATAGTATGATAAATATACATGTGGGCAAAATGTGGATTGATATGAATTTAAATTTATGCGCATGGCACACTCCAAAAGATCGTCAAATAAATGATGTATTTTTGTTGTAGTTGTGGGCTGGCAGCAATTTTATATTGTTGCGCTTTCCCAAGAGTTCTTAAATTTATTGACAAAATAATTATTTAAATCATGAAAAATCATGGCATTGTTTCTCATTTGTTGGATTTCAAATTAAAATCGTTGGATGAATCTGTTGCCCTTGCCTAGATAATGTTCACTTATCACTTATGATGTGGAACAAATATAATTATTCTCTTTTAAATTTATTCATAATGCACTTACAGTGTCGTGCCAGCAAGAGCCATTGCTGCCAAAAATTACCTAGATATCTAGAAACTGACACATCCAGGTTTTTGGGGAAAAAAAGGGGGCACTTAAGGTATTTCATCTGTTGATTCCGCCCCAATCCTTTCTGCAAAAGCCTGGATCTGCTAGTGTATATTGTCTTGAATAGACGACTATAAAAACGCAGAAACTTTGTGATCATACCCTAGGTTTATGATGTTATTCCTTCAGAGTGGACTCGTTGATATATATGCCGCTTATCATTATGGTATGTTTGCTAGTCATATCAGCAACCATGAGTGTTGTAGCATTGAATCATTTTGTTATCAGCCATCTAATCAGCCATAATAAACCACAACATTCTTACACTTTTCAACACTTGATGACGCCACAAATAAGTATATGGTCAATTCTTCAGTATATATCTAAATATTGAATACTATGTATACAAAAAGATAACAAATCCAATTAGGCCTCGCAATGTCGTGCTCATCGTTTATTTAGTGCGTGAAAATGTTCAGTATATTTCATGAATATTCACATACATGTATTCATGACAATTAGGCCTACTGGGGGTAAATGCGGACTCGGTACCTCTAAAATTACCCCTGTGCAAATGCGCCAGAGAAAAAAGTACTTCTTTAAATGATCGCATTACAGGCAAATTTTTTTGTACTGAATCTGTTTTTATTGCACTCCTTGATACTGTTCATTGACCAACACAAGGATATTTCTATCTACTAAGAATCTGATATGATTGCTCATTTATGAACGTAATTGCATGGCATGTCCTGGAAATGTAATATCTAGTTCTGCACACCAAATACAAACACTTGTATGTCACACTGCTTGGCAATGTCACGAACCTGTCTATGAGTTGTCTGTTAATTACTTTCAAGGAACCCGATCTTATTCTTTCACTCTTCAGTCATACAACGGATTCACAATGTACATTCTAAGTGTTGATAAGCGTTATTTTTTTTCTATGCGTTGCTAAGGAAAGACAACTTGATATTAACGACTTCCCTTTTTGAAGCCAAGTACACTGTTTTAGATATCACTGACAGACTGATTACGAGTGTGTTGTGATAAAAACAAAGCAGATGTTGGTAGAGTGATCCCATTGTGAGCTAAAATAACTACTGGACCTAGAATGCCCGCCATTAACAATGGCTTCGTTACCTTAGGCAGATCCAGGGGGGGCGGGGGCACACGCCCCCATTTTCCCACCAAAATACTTCATTCTCATAGGGTTTTTTACATGACCACCATCGATCGCGCATAAAAAAACACCATGAAATCCCTTAAGTGTGACCCCCCCCTTTTTTTCTCCAAAAACGTGGATCTGATATTGGTGACTGTAAGTTACGGAAATCTTATTTACCCTGACACAGTGTAGCCTGGATTAAAGCCAACTCTGTAAAAAGACCATCTCTACAGTAAATCAATTATTCATGGCTGCCACCCCTCTTAAAGAGACTGCCACAAACGTCCACGTCACAGGGACAACCTCTGTATGAAGACCACCTGCTGCTACTTATTCCTGTGGATAACTGATATGGAGTTTGCACTATATCTACGTAAAGATGAACGGATAAACCCGTTGAACATATACTAGAGCATTTTTAAGAAAAAAAGAACTATTTCTATACCGTGTCTTACAAGTAGCCCATATTGTGGACACGAACCAAGAACACTAGCACTGGAAATATGAAAAAGATTTTTATCAATATTTATTGAAATTCATGTTACATGCAATTCTGCACGTTCTACTATAAAATAACAAATAACAAATAACTCAGTCAGCACTGACACATGCTAAATTATTACATTAATAAAAGCTATGGACAGACAGTTCCTACACTTGAAACCAAATCAGTGGAAGTATTATTTCTATAAATATGCCTATGTACTGTAGAACATCTCTATTATGACCACCTTTGGGACCAGTGCTAATTGGTCTAAAAAAGGAGGTGGTCCCCATATGCAGATTCATTTTAGTAGCTTTATGAAGGTTTGGGACGGTGAAAAGTGGTCTTATCATTGAGGTGGTCTCAATAGAGGTGGTCTTAATTGGAGGTTCCGCTGTATAATGCAAACCTAATTGGAGCTATGTTTGATGCACACCTTCATTTAACACAAATATTTCATCTTATGGATCCTTCTTCAAGTCAAGTTCATATTTTTCTCCCTATACCACCTACTGGGACCACTATCTATTTAATTCAATCTTATGTATTGTTGCCCTTGTTAGTGAAAGCAGTCAATGACATTGGCTCGCCACATATTGTGTATTTTAAAAGGTAGACTCATACTTGTTTCTCATCTCCCCCACCACTGCATACATTCGTGACTGTCAGACTGGGGCTTTACATTCCTTACATTCACATAGAACTTTAGCCTGGTATATTGCGATAGTCATATGACATTGCTGCTATTCTAAATTTGATCAATTAATTTGATCAAGTAATTTGTTTCTATTAAAATACTATCTAAAAATACTATCTGCAAAAAATACTATCTGTGTTGAAAAAGTTACGTAAATTCTAAATTCCAAATCTATGTTTCAATTAACCTATATAAAAATAAAGCCATAAGTAAAAACAAAAAAAGACGATATATAATATTTGTTAAAAAGTAATTGGAAATAAATGTATATTCAAAATAAGGACGAATTTGAATTTCATTAATATTGGTGCTTTTCATATGCATCACAGTTGCGTTTTTGTACTTGTTACATAATCCTCAAATATAATATGACCCACGTACGAATGGAAACAAATTGGTTTTGAGACTCTGCAATCCAACACTATCGCCTCTTGTAACCCCCAAAAAAAAAAAAAAAAAAAAACAAAAAAAAACAATAAAAAACAAAAAAAAAGCCACACAGACTCATCGACTTCAAGACCATCAAATAATGTCCCCAAATCTAGCAAAGTTTGCAAAAATCATATACAATCTCCCTAAAAAAAAGAAAATCATTCCATGCATAATCGCATCCATGTTCATCTCCATTCCAGGTTGCCGGAGGCGTCCTCTTCGGCGTCGGTATCTGGCTGGCGGCCGACCATCCGGACTTCAAGATCGTCATCGATGACCTGGATGAGGACGCGTACGGGGCCGTGGTGGGCATCATGATCACCATCGGCCTCATACTGTTCCTCGTGGGCTTCTTCGGCTGCTGTGGCATCCGCAAGAAGAACGAATGTATGATCACCACGGTGCGTTCTTCGCCAATGTTTTGAAAGTTTTTTTTCATGAAACCCACATAGATGTAGATTAGGCACCAATCATTGCAAAATTTATTGTATTGTATCGATAATTGTATTCTGTGCAATATCCCTATGTTACCCTAATTGCACACGCAAAGTGGGTGGAAGTGGGAGCTTGGTCATTGTGACAAAGTCACCGGGCAAGTAGTCGTCTCAGTACAGCTGTGCTTTATGCAGGAATGAAACCTGAACATGTTGCAGATGTTAGTTTATCCCAATATACAAATGTATTCACCTTTATTCAAAGGCTAGAATCATAGACACCAATGACTAAACGGTGACATATAAAGACGTAAGTAATTAAAAAAGATAATTTGAAATTATGTAAATTTTTGTTGGGTGGGGTCGGGGGCTTGGCAAATATATATGTTATCTTTGCGAGTCTATCAGAACTGCTAGGCAACTTTGTGCCATTGGTAATGGGTTCGGATCCACCGAATACTATTATGTGATATAGTCCAAACTAGACTTGGAGTCTTAGATATTGTGACCCTGTATGTTGTGTATTTCAGTATGCGATCTGCATGATGGTTCTGATCGGCATCCAGATTGCTCTTTTGGTGGTGTCCGGAAGCTTCTTGGATAGTGTGAGTTCAAGTCTATGGGCAGACATTTTAATCATTTTTATATCTCAGCTCAATGTTAAATTTTAATCTGCAATGAAAAGATTTTCTATAATTGTACTCAATAATATTTGAAATTCATTGACATGGAAGTTGGATGTGGAAAACGGCTGGGTAAAAAAGGATGATGGTAAAGGAGAATGTACTATGTGTAATCTACAGTTAGTGAGCTATGGGATACAACATTGAAAATTTTAAGATGTAATAATGTGGGGAAAATCTATTCATCTAGTCATCAATACGCATTCATTGTCCATCACTGTGTTATAGGTGAACAAGGGAGACATGACTAGAACTATGCAAGTTCAAATCAGCACCAAATACGGCCAGCTGGACGAATATACAGAGTTTTGGGATGATTTCCAGGAATCGGTGAGTCATCATCTTTGTAATAAATTGACATAAACTGTAAAACAGGAATACAGTATACCCTTTAGATTCATCTTTCAAATAAGACCACCCTATGAAGAGGGCATACACATAAAAAGACCAGTATTTAGGAACAACGCTTTAATACAGATGCAAGTCACACTGGTGGTCTTAATAGAGAGGTGTTACAGTTGACGGTATTCACACTTATTTAACTCTGGTGTGGGGTTTCGTATTCATGAGGATGATTCCTAATACTTATAAACACTTTGAAACAAGGATAGGCTATAGGTCACGGTCTAACAGTACCTAGCATTTCGGGAGCCCGGGTGTGTACTGTTTTCATTTATTCAAATTTTTGTTTTTCATCCTCCCGAGGGACATTCTAAGGGATTTGTGAATGTTCATATATGGACCGCTAGCTCTAAGCTCATGCGCTTTATGTTACAGACTACATATAACATAAAACAACATGTAAGAAGGTCAAACAAAAACAGCTGAAAACTAAAAACACACACAAAAAAACAACAAAAAAAAAAACAAACAAAAAAACAGTGTAAATGTAGACCTTCTGTCCAAGCCAAATTGTTATGTACAATACATGTACATGTGTACATGCAAACAAAACATTCAACATCAAGTATACATAAATTGCAGTGTGCTATTTTGACTAGAGTGCTTTCACATTGTTCTTAAGCATCTACAAAATAATGCAACATACATGTAATAAATTAATGCCAAATTGGTCCTTACAGATCGAATGCTGCGGTGCGGTGGATTATCGTGACTGGAGAGGCAGTAACTACACGATAACCACAACCAACGAGGTACGTGTACAATTTTCACCACCTTATTTGATATTGATAATTCATCAGAATCACAGTAGATCAGGGATGCCATATGAAGTGCAATCGCACTCTGTACTTTAGCACGGGTGGTCGACCTTCTCAGTTGTGTCAGTGAATCTTTTGCATGACTTGTAACTTATAGTCGATACTAGAGTTATTAATCGTTACATAATACTGTGATTTCATTATATGTATGTTCTTGTAAAGTTTGTAAGCATGAGGACGTTATGCTATAATCTATTTTTTGTAATGAAAATAAAGGGTGGTGAAATGTACGACCGTTTAATAAAAAAATTGATGCAGTTACATGTGCAGTCTATATTGAACTATTGGAAACTATTGAAATAACTAAGCATATTTATTAATTTGACGTAGGTTCCTCAGTCATGTTGTAAAACAGGCGCTGACTATGACAATTGCAAATCTGAAGCTGAGAACTATTATGGTCCAGATTGTTCAGGAAACACACCAAGAAATGGGACATGGGATTCTTGAATCCATGTGTAAGTTACTTTAAACCTTTGCACTAAAACCTTGGTCAGACAGTTCCTAATATTGCGGCAACTATGTAGTGATAATACAGCTAAGTACACGACAGAGATGTGGTTCTATTGAAAGTCACCAGGTAAGTAAAGTTTCTTGACCCCCGTACTCGTGCTTTATGTATGTATTTATGTATCATTTCCAACGGCACTTGTGACTGTGAGATAAAGGGTTAAAATGAAGTGTAAAGTGAAGGTTTTCTATTAATCATTCTTTTCTAAACAATTACAACACTGTTTTAAAAAATGTCAAAACGTAGTTCGGTTGAGTACAAGCATGATAACCATGGTATCACCCCTCTTCGAAGAGGGGTGATAACCCTCTCCGGGTTATCGGATACTTCTGGATCATGATAACCATTGAAATTACATTAAAAAGAATGACAAAGGGGTAATTGTGGTGTCTCCTTTTCAGGGCTGCTTCACGACCATTGACGATGAGATCCAGTCGGCGTCTGCTGGTATTATCGCGGGCACCACTATCATGATTGGAGTGGAGGTGCGTACATAGTATGGTATAACATTGATCAACATTGCTAAATAAATTGATACGGTTGGAATTAGGGAAATTGTCTCGATTGCTGAGGTGTTCATATTTGTCAGGTGTTTTGTAGTAATATGATGTAAGCAACTACAGTTTCTCTCCACCCAAACCTTCACCAATTGACTATGAAATAAGACTAATATTATCTAGAGTTGCCCATTTATTTGTATAACACTTTATTAATTGCAATAAATATAATGAAATTATTGAAATAGAACATAATTTAGGCTAACATTGCACAATCATAATATTTCTACTTTCATGTTTATTTTCATTCATAAAATTCTTGTATCTGAATCATGTTCTTATTTATTTCAGGTTGTTGCTATCATCATCGCTTGCATGGTGAAGAAGAACATTGATGATGACTAAATATATGCTTTAAAAGTTACAACACTTATATTGAGACACACTGTAAAATAACTACCAGTATCCGTGAATCTAACCTGTGCTCTGAATATTGCTTAGTTATACTTAAGTATTTTTAAGTTTACGCGTTTTGACATTGTTATGAATCTTCAATTGATAGCAATAGAACTTTTTGCATTTCATATTAAACGTGTATTTTAGGGTATCATTAACACATTATATATATGCCCTATTATAGATATAAATATGTTTCACATGTGCACACAATGTGGCAATCACAATTTTGTTTTGTTTCGGTGTATTTCAAGTAAGTTGATTGAGTTCATTCCATATATACTTGAGGTTAGACAGATTAGCTTGTATATTAACGGTGCATGGACATGTACACATTGAATATACTGCGTTCAGTTGTTGTTTTTCTATACAAACAGATGTAGGATGGATATTGAGTGCTTTGATGTCGTACTAGGTCTTAATGAAGGTCCACTAACCTGAAAGATTAGGATGCGTATTTGTATATTATTGGACATTTGAAATATTACCCTCATCAATACTTAGTACTTTCATTTTTTACGTTTGGAATATCTGTGTGGTGGATTTAAAATAAATTGAACAAAGTGTTATCTGGAAAGATTATCATTCTTCTGAATATTGAGCCACTATGCACTCACCATGTCACCATATCGGTTGTTTCAGCTTATATTTTCCATCATAGTGACAATGTCCAAATGTATTATACAAGTTTGTATTCATTTCTTTGCTAATGTGTGAACACTGCTGAATAATTTTAAAGATGACCTCTAACATGGAGAATTCTCATATTTTTGTTTATGTTTCACACGGAAAGACATGTAATACATACAAATACATGTATATGTCAGAGGATCAGTGAAAACATTTTTTAATACATCAATATCAGATAACGCATTGGCGATTAATGAAATGTCTACACTACATTATCGGGCCTTGGGGGGCAATATCCCACTTCTTGTGTGAGTAGTATTCAGCAAGTCTGGTTTGCCGTACAGTACCAGCCTCATAATATTACCTACAGTACAATTGTACCCTCTCAACTCCTCTTCACTGCTTGGCACAAAGTAACGCTTAAAGTGATTGTAAATGTGGAACGCATAGTTTGAACCTATGTCATATGGCTCAGGTCCAAACAGTTGATCCATTTCGTTCCATGCCGGTCTGGCGAGACTAGTGGCTTCTATATGAACTAGGTCGGGATGCTTAGTGGCCAGCTTGTGAGGTTTCAGCGTGGCGCTGCAAGCATAGCATGTTGGGTCGTAGTTGTTACCATAATCAAAGTACCACAAGTTCGGGAATGATGCTCCTGGTTTTCCAAGCATGACTCCAGTGCTCAGACCTCCCTTCCATTCTCGACCAAGAACGAAAGCATGCTCTTTGAGATTGTCAAGACTCTTAACTACCAACACGTCGGCATCCAAGTATATTCCTCCAAAGTCTTTTAAAACTCGAAGTCTCATGATGTCAGTCTCATGTTCAAGAAACCCTGGAGGTTTACCCCCGATGCTTTTGATTCTCGGCGTGGGAACAAAGTACACATTCGGCACTTCTTTCAGTACTCGAAGCATCCAGTGTGAGTTTGGGTATCTATCACCCCAGATCAGTATCATGATAGGACGGATGAATTTATCTACACTTTTGAAGGACACATAGCCCAAAAATGAAAGCTGATGTTTTGAATTTATATGAATGTAATGCACAATGTTTGGAATGGTCTCGTTGCTGGTCACATTGCCATGATTTTGAGTATCGTTGTGTGCATATGTGAACGACAGCAATATAGGTCTGTGACCATGAATGATTCGAGTAACATATCAGAGGACCCGTAGTTGATTCCTATAAAAATGTCACCTTGCCCACGGTAAAATCCAATGCTGACACAACAGACTATTACAATACAAACAAAACAAATAAAATAAAATGAAAAGCCTTTCCTTTCTTTAGAATATATTTTAGAATATATTCTTTAGAATATATTTTTTCATTGGGTAGTCCTATCATATTTGTACTATGGCATATTAATACGAGTATTTAGTTCCAGAACATACACAATATCATATTATTTCAAGAGTACTTTTTTTTATTGAAACGTCATTTCCATTCTGGGTGAGTCTTAATGATGATGTTCATATTTATATTAATAGTTCCATATCCTTTTGTTACATAGGTGCATTGTAAATGTAGAACCAAGGATACTGGCCAGCATTAGGCTTGTCACGTTGGTAGAACTATTAAGTTGATATGGGAAAACAGTATACCCACAGATTATTGATTTGTATATATAGATTTTTTGTGCTGCAAGCACAGCAGCGCCGCCCTGTGGTGATAATGTAAAAACGCATGCTAATGCTCTCTGCTGTTAGTATATTGCTGCTATAGTATTAATATTGAATTATGATATAAATCTAGCAGAAACTTATGTTATTCATTTTGAAAATGTTCACACTTCTCTCTCTCTCACCCCCAGGGCCACTTGATATAGTCAAATGGAAGCTTAAGGTTGTAAAACCTGTCTTCAGCTATATCTATCGTTGGTAGAAATATGCTTGCTAAAAAAGATGTGTGTGAGAGAGAAGTGTGAAAATGTATCCGCAAGCACTGGGTCTGGGAAACACATATATATCATTTTGAAAATGATATGATATATGATATCAAGACAAAGAAAGAGAGAAAAGTAAGCAGTGTAAAACATTTATTCAAGAAACATCATCATTTCACAGATACAACATAATATTATTATTCTATAATGCCATCCGTCTTTGACCTTACAAAGATTGACACAAAGCACTTTAGTCAGTGAAATTAAAGTTTGAATGCAATACGATTAAAAAAATTGTATTGTTGAACATAAAATGGAAGTACATAATAATAGATACATGAAATTACTTAAAGATTAATAACAGTGCAATGGTCTTTATGTACACGTATATATTTAGTACTATGAATGTATGGTAGAACACGCTGTAACAAGACTTTAAGCGTTGAAATCACAAATTTAGTCGGATTTTTAAAAATTTACTGTCTTTGTTATCAGTGAGGTATTGATTATAAAGCTTCAGTGAATAGTGAAATCTTATTTGTGCATATAGTCTTGTTACAGCGTGTTCTGCATGACATTCATTGTTATGTAAATTGCCCATTCTATCATTCCGTGCAAAAATCACCGCCAATGCAATGAGAACGCTGATTGGTTAAAATAAAACGAATCAGAGTTGTGGAAATTATACGATTGACTGACAATGCGGAGACCTAGTCTAAACTCGTCAAGGGCAAATCAATACAGCATGCTGACGTCGCAAGGCGTGTCAATTGTACATTCTATCAGTAATATGATTTTTTAAAAAGGAGAGCACAAGTTTATTTCGACCATCGATTGTCAATGGTACTTTGACTGCAGTATTGGCATGCTACGGCACTATTCTAAACTAGTCAATCGTCATAATTAGCAGCCGCTGACGTTGACAAATCAAAATTGCAATGAGAACGTTATAATATGATTTTATTTTAAAATAAAAATGAATCAGACACACGTTTAGTGAGGATTTTAGTCATGATAGAATGGTATTTGACCATGATATGCTGTCAATAAAAAAAAACGAATGATTGAGCATGCTGACATCTGATTTAGACATCAGCTCATTTACAGATTCGGGTAAATTTCATTGTCAAATGCTCAATTTTCCCATTGAAGTAGGTTACTAATTAAGCTTCAGATTCATGGATAACATTGTCAATAATCTTATCGTACTGCAATTCAAACTTTTCCACCAAACCAAGCATTTGCAAGTAGACAAGTTTTTGCACCCTCATCATTTTTAGCATATGAAATTTTGCCTTTGGTCATCCGTTTTACTCATATATGGTACCAGATTAAACAAAAACATGCTAGCCTTTTAGCATCTTAGGGAAATCTAAAAAAACTCAATATATCTCAATGTTGTTTTCAGCTGTTCTTGCAATTAATTTGCAGAACATCAATTACCAGGCGTTTTCAACTTTTCCATGTTTATCCAATATATTTAGACCGGCAGCCCAGACCACTTTGGGTAGCTAAAGGAGGTACCAATGTTTGACCATATCACCATGTCAAATTTTCCATCTTGACCATGGGATCATGTGTCTGCCGGGAATCGGTGGGCGGTCAAGCGAGGTCAAAAAACGGGCATGGGTAGCCGAAGGAGGTACTACTTGAAAATACTGTCAAATTACTTGGCACAGTGCACCAACATTGGGTCCATATGTGACAGACATATTTGTGACGGAAAGTGACCGACTGTGTTTGTGTATTTGTTCTGTAATTGTGTTTCTAAAATATGTGCACAGTATTCTCAGTGGCAACTAACTAAACGGATCAATGCACAAGTATGTATGGATCTCTGTATGGAATGCTATGTATGGTATGGCATACATGTGCTGCTTTTACATTACCACACCACTAGGTAGCGCCACTGAGCAGCACAAAATTAAGCAGTGCAAATTGTGCATGCAGAAAAATCACCGCCAATAACCCACGCGTTTAATAATCTTTGGATACATACCTTTCAGTAGTAAAATGGTTAACAGTTTAACTAACGCCTTTTTGATGGCTAAAAACTTAGGAAGCTGCCCTCAAACAAAACAAAATTGACTTGAACGTTGAATG
Source organism: Streblospio benedicti (assembly GCA_019095985.1). Classification (NCBI taxonomy): domain Eukaryota; kingdom Metazoa; phylum Annelida; class Polychaeta; order Spionida; family Spionidae; genus Streblospio; species Streblospio benedicti. The sequence continues at coordinate 14,405,945 of CM032663.1, forward strand.
TTATAATATGATTTATTTTAAAACTAAAAAACATGAAAAATTTTATGTGAATGGTGATGTGATTGTCGTGTCAATCGTTCGTTTGTAACTAACTAATTAACTAAATATGTAACTATGTGACTAACTAACTATGTATGTATGTCTCCGGACAAGCTAGAGATTTAACCATTGCACTGATTTCGTTCAAACTGTACACGACTATGAGGTATGAGGCGACACCGAAGTGATTCGATTTTGGGCACTCTGCCAATTAAATTTTGCTTTCTAGAAGCGCGTTTATGACATTTTCAATGATATTCAATCCACTTAGCCGGCAAGAAAAAATCTATTCCAACCAAGCAGCAAAATTGTTTATTGGATTTGAAACTGATATTGATTATTATCTTGTTATCCGGTACTATTGTATGGTAACACAAATATCTTTATGCTGGATATATTGATTCTGATTCATTCTGATGTCTTCTCCTCAAATTCATAAATTTCTTGAATGTAAAGTATACATTATTTCAGTATATATCTTAATTGCCCATAAGTCAACGTCGTTCTAGCGATACAGTGTTCTATGAACACTTTTGATCTAGTTTTTCTTGTTCATTGACGCGTTGCTTAAAAGATCGTAACATGTTTTTACATGATAAAAAAATCATATTTTGTACTGAAACCTTCATTACCAGCACTAGTCAAGTGAATAAGTTATTGCGATCTGGACTGAAAACTGTTTCAAAGTTGATTCACTGCCAGCAAGTGGGATTTGTATGAAACCTTGCGATGAAGGTCAATTGTATTAAACATATTAAGACATCAAACTTAGGATGTACACATGTATTTCTTAAAATTGTAGATTGGAATACACGGTGATTTGTATGTGACATAGAGCATAGAATTACGATTGCCCCTATTTAAAGACCCTCTATTTATCCAGACCAGGTTTGGGGTTCTTAAAGTCGTCATGAAGATGCAGGTGTCAATCACATTAAAGAGACCGTATATATGGTAATAATGCCCCACACCACCCCAATGTGATCTTACATTAGTTCAGATGTTCTGTATGTGTTCAGTGAACACGACGCCAACTATGAGATGTTTATAATGTTTATACTCATCACCTCTCCATATTGTACATTTTAGCTGTCAGCTGTGTTTATTTTAGGTAATGGAGACAAATGTACTATCAATATTAATTTTCTGTTCAATTGATTCGTCAATACGGAATTCAATAGCTGAGAAAGCAAATGTACAAAACCCTTATTAAAAAATTACCAGACATAGTACGTTTAGCTGTCTAGCTAAGACTTAATCCACGGTCCGACAGTCCCGATCATGTATTTAAGCCGAATCAATCACAGTATTGCAGCTATGTTTAATTGGCACATTGTACTGTCACAGACTTGATTTTAAGGTCAGAATAATTTCCCCACTCCCACTTCCACCCCATATATTTCTAATATCCGCACTATAAAAAATAGCGGTTTGAACATTAGTGACTGTCTGACTGGGGATGTGTACAAAACTCCCGATCATTTCAATCGTCAATTTGTTAGACGTTGTGAAGAAAATCATAATGCTCTTAGGCCTGAAGAAGATGATTTTCTGTATAACACCACGCAATTGATTCCTATTAATAGCATACATTATATTGTCTTTTTTGTCATAAAAAAGCAGTGAATATTCTGATTCGAGTATGTAGAGCATTCATCAAATTGTAATGTCCACAGCCCAAAATATTCACAACACATATATTGTACTCGTTTTGTACACAGACGACTTTTGAATATTTAATAATGGGAAAGGAGTGCATAAGTCTTTTAAAGAGGAAGAGTGCATAGTGGGCAAAGTAATAAAATAAACAAGCATATATACCTATGAAATAGAATATATGTATTTTGCTTTCATAAGTTATAAATGAAATACATACCGGAATTTATTTTTTGAAATTGAAGTGTTTTTAGGCCCATGAAGGCTCCTTTCCAGAATTAGAATAGCAAAAGAAAATTTTCATTTTTTTTGTGTTTAATTGTGAAAACGAGCCTTCATCCCATTGGAAGCACTTATTTTGTAATATACATGTATAAATTCTGATTATGTATTTTATTATAAATTTAAAACAAAAATACAGCCTTGATATAAAACTAAAATACTTTAAAGGAGATCTATAAATGTCAACCAACGACCATTGATTTCAATATGCATTCTTTAGATTAAGCGTTCTGGTCCATCGTTAAGATAAGGAAATAGCAAGCTATCATAAGTTGCACATTTTTTTAAATCACAAATAATACATAAGCATCCACACACCAAGAAAAGTAGCATACTCTTGCCAAGTAAGACCCTAAACCATATTCATGATTTACAATTAAACATTGTTAACGCACAGCTCTTAATCATATCCTCTTATCAGTCTCGTATAGCCGTTACACTTCAAGTGATAATCCTCATCACGCATGACCTTATGCAATCAAAAACACCAGACAGATGGTATTTAGTGGCGTCTTGACATCACGCCACAAGAACAGTGCTAATACAGGGCTTCAGTTCGGTGATAACAGCGTTTTTCTCCTCAATTCACATGGCTAGTGTCTGTCAATCCCGAATGTGGAAGGTGACGCCATCGTGGCATTGTTATAAAACCATTGACGATTGTCTTTTTATGTATATTTCAAAATTGTAGAATCATTATTGCTTTCACTCATCTATTTCTCATCTCCCACCATTCAGCAAAGACATTGGAGATGAACATTCAATGAACATTCGTGAATTTCTGAAGAGGCCATTGAAACAAAAGACAATACAAAATGTACAAAAAATGGCGGATATTAACGCCAAGTCTCAAGAACAATGCTAATAAATGGGTTCAGTACAATTGTACCGTTTTCTGACAAATCGGTACATGAAAATCACTCACGCAACCTTGGGAAGGACGTTAACATGGCCGTTTACGGAAATCACAAGGTCACTTCCGGTAGAGTGACGCTCGCCATCTCTAGGGCCATCTTGCTAATTGGATAATCATCACCAATCACTGCTTTTCATTACATTACACCGTCACTAATAGTGATAGCTTGAGATTGGGGACACAGTTCAACATTGCGTGTGCAATAACTGTTACAGAGGAACCTCACTATTAAGACCAACCAGGGACTGGTATCAATTGGTTTCAATAGCGACGTGTCCGGTCTCTTTATGATGGTACGAGACTGCGAACATTGGTTTAAATATAGAGTTAGTCTTGTTTATTTATGTATAATTCTATACGCATATGTACAGTGCACATGTTCATGTACTGATCATGATCTTATCAATATAACATTTGCTAGTGTTGACTTGTTAATAGTTTATAGTGGAAAAATCTTTTCCTTCATCCACACGAATATCTAGTAAGAAAATTATACCCAACTGTAACTATACTGTGAATTTCCCATCGTTAGCCCCATCAAGACCATGCATATTTAATGTTCGCCGTCGTTTTCGTTGTACAAACAATATGATTTATATTTTTACACTAAATAGCAATGAAACAACGCTAATTAGATGAGTATTACATACTCACACCAGCCAGGTGCCTATATGTGTGTATGTTTACTAAAGTAGTAGTTTGCAGTTAAGTTACGATCGTTACCGATCCGAACCATGTAAAATGAAAGTAATTTAATATATTGACATGTGAATTAATTAAAGGCAGAAACTCGCATGAGCGTAAAAATCATCCTATGGCCTAGTGTGAATAACAAACACTACACTGCGAAAAATCACAATGTTCACAAAATCGTCCAACATCACAAACATACCATGCATATTGAGCTTAAATATCAGCGAAGTACGTCATGAACCAAATACACATTTTTCCTGTGCTCCATTGAGTATTTATGCTCGTCCCCCTGAATCCAAATCTTCAGGCTTGAGAAATCAGCAGTTGCAATAAATGCTCCTTCTTTAAATCCATCCATCTGGCGGGATTAGCAGCATTCATCTGGCATGTATAAATCGCCTGCTTACGTGGGGTCACATTGAATTAATTAGGGAAAATCAATTACAGGCTTGTAGAAGGATGCATTTTTACATGTAGACTAATAGGTGGACACGATTAATCATTGATTCATGGCTGGCTACTTGGTGGCGTTTGGGTTTTTCTCCTCATATGTCATCAGCACTTTGGTTTACAGGTTCAACCTTCTTCTCACATGATGTGAGAAAGTAGGTTAGAAATGAATTCAGAAGTATATGTAATTTGAAATCACAGACAATCGTTTATTCCCGCTGTTTCAAAATTAATGATACTGTAAATAGTTTGAATATAACGCCTAAACATTTCATTCATATGGACAATGATGAACCTACTTAGTAGTTAAGTAGACTACGCTTAGAAGTTTCACCGGTTTAAACATTAACATATTCATATTTTAACATATACAATTTTGTTGTTTGTAAAAAGAAAACACTCAGTAGTGTGTAGTCACGAATGTTCCCAATCTTCATTGCCCCACCCTTAACCCAATTTTCGCCTAGCAGTAGGGGATGAGAAATACCCAGGTCAAAGGATGATTTTGACTGCTTTGATAATCAGCACTGTCTGACCCAAGCATTAGTAGTCAAATGGTGAATTAAACACCACATGTAACATTACATTTTCTAGCATTACCGTACACTTAGTCTTTTTTGCGTTCTTGAACACATCAAAGCTTCACCCCCAATGAATTAAATTTCTGTACGACTTCTAAAAGCCAACTAAATGAGGGCATTTGTGTGCCAAGATTACCTGATTCAAGTCCACGGATGAGAACATTAAAAACACATTTATATATACAATCCCCAGGACAGTGATTAATACACACTGACTCTTTGCAAATGGGATTAGTTGGATAAGTGTGGCGGGGTTGGGGGCAATATTAATAGCTGCAGTCTGACAGTCACGAATATTCATCAAATCTGTTCTGCCTTGAGAAATCTCGTCTGTGACGTGACATTGTGCCCAATTACAATGTGAACAATACAAAGACCCATTCCACTAAAGCATTGGCTGGTATTTCTTTAAAGGTTGATACATTGGACGTTTAGTTGAGAAACAATAAAAGCGTTTGAAATATACATTGGTGGAAAATAATGGCATATAGTATGATATACCTGTGTTCAGCTATGTTAATTCAGTGGTAGCTAGGAGCTTACTTGCCACACAAAACATAGAAAGAAAGACGGAAGAATAGAATTGAATCCACAAGCAAACTTGGGAGAAACACATAAGCGTGCTTCCGTGGCCGAGTGGATACTAAAAGGAGTTGGACTTGTGACCAGAAGGTCGTGGGTTCGATTCCCGGTCGGGTCTGATGGTGGGTACTGAGCAAACCTACCTCTAACAGGTTGCACACTGCTCCGTGGTACCTACACGTTAAATAGGTACATGTCAGGCGAGTGAACGCTAAAGTGAGTGATTAGTATGTCTGCGCTACCGTAGCGATGTGCTGTGTGCTCCCTGAGGAGTTGAGAAAGATATAAGTGTGACAAGGATGCCAATGTCTTGGTGTAAATACGTAAAGTCGCTAGATCACGATAACATCGAATTGCGTCTATAAATAACCACATTTACATTTGCACGTAAATATTTACAGTGTGACAAATTGTTTATAATATCGCAGTCGCGTATACAATATCAATTTGAATTTCCATTAGATTGCATGAACAAGTTGGAGGAAATACAAAATCATATCTAATTTATATCTAAGGAAACTAGTGAGGAATGTTCATCTCCTAATTGTTAGATTAGATGTAAAATACACACAGGAATTTGGGAACATTGATTCTACTTTAAAAACTATCTCTCACTAGACAATGTCCCAATTAACAATTCATACAATACAACGACATGCATGGATTCCACTTCAGTATTCAAGACTGTCTGAACATAACTATGTAAAACTGTCATATGATTGCGTCGCTTCAGCAGCTGAAGCGTAAGCCTTGTGTTTCGTTCGTTTGTATGTATGTTTGTCTCCGGACAAGCTAGAGCGTTTACGCTTCGCGCGATTTCGTTCAAACTTTACACAACTATTTGGTATGACGCGACACCAAAGTGATTCGATTTTGCGCACTTTGCAAATTAAAGTGTGCTTTCCATAGTGCCATTTTCGGTCCATTTTCAACATTTTCTGCAATAGTTTTGTTGTTGCTTGTGAGAAAGCATTCAAACATTGTACAATGCTTATATGCCTACTGAATAAAAGTGCTCAGAGAGCACAGCATTACCATATTGATGCCGACTCACGGGCAATAGATATTTACGTTAGCCATATTTAGAAAGCGCCTTCAATCCAATGTCAATAACATAGATGTAGGGTGAGTCACAAATCAAGTAAGACTTGTTTTGCTTTGATTGCAAAGCAAACATCTTTATTGCCCATGAGTCAATGTTGTTCTAGCGACGCTGTGCTCTCTGAGTACTTTTGATCTAGTTGGTACCAGTGCATCATTCACAGTCACCGGTTGTAACCTGAATATTGCGTGTGTGTAATGATGTACATTTAGTTGCATACCTTGCAGCTGACCAAAAGGGGTATATTCAAGATTTACCATATCTCAATTAGTATCATTATACATTGCACGGAATTGAAGGCAAGGCTCTATGAATTTGTATTATCACAACTCATAATTGCTATTGGTTAATTGATTCATAATACATACTTTTTATCATGTGCGTTGGTGGATCCAGCGAGTGCAGTAATAAAAGAAATAAGAAAAATGAATGAAATGAAAAAAAAACAAAAAACAAAAAACACCGAAGCAATTAAAACTAACAAAAAAGAAAAATAACTTAATCCAACTATACTGTTCCCCAAAAAATCATAGAAAACTTTGATGGCTGAAAGTACTCTGTTGAAACCCATGACCCTTCATTGCAACTTAAACTATAAGTAAGCCTAATAGAGTTCGTTTTGAGAGGTGGTCCAAATTGTTAGAGATGTTCATGGGCCCCAGCATCGTTAGATCGGAGATTAAGTTTTATATGGTAGCCTATATGTTTGGCCATCCTTATCTATTCGGGCTTATTAATTATTGAAGTCTTATACCGTGAACATGGACTTTGAAATCTATGTGAATAGGAGAACCGTGAAACCAACGATGATATTTAGTTTACACGCATCATTTCTTACTCATAGTATCAAGGAAACACTCACGTCATACGTCACGTGATAACACACCAGCGAGGTGAAAACATTGTCGCATGCCATACAATTGTATTGGACGAGGCCGTTTTTTGACAGAATATATCTATACTTGAAGCAGGTATAATTTGCTAGATGTGAATTAAAACTCATTCGCTGCACATTATTGTACAACACACTGGACGCATTTGGAGCAGGCATTGCTAACACCAGTTTACTGTGGCTTGAGAGTCTAGTCGTAATAGAATCTGAAATGCCAGTCTGTGTCAAAAAGGTCATGCTTCACAAATTCACTCCATGCTTGTGTTTGTGTTTATCTCCTTCTGCTTCAGTTGATATAGACACTATGTATAGTGTTTTAAAGAGAAAAGCACTAAGCTTGATTTGGAATGCTTATTAGCAGTGTCAAACTCTGCCCTGCAGGCTTCTGTTACCATGGAAAGCAAAAGTCAGACAAAAATAATCAATGCCAAAGTGTGTCATTTCTCGCGGAACACCCTCTCTAACCAGAGGGCGGTATATACAATTTAGTGAGAGTTGAGATTTGGGCTTTCAATTCATTGAGAATTGAGATTTGGGCTTTCAATTCATTGAGATCAATTGATTGAGATTTGAGAAAAGGGCTTTTGCATTGAGATTCGTAACATTAATTTATTGAGATTTTGAGATCAAGGGGTGGTATATACCCCTACCTAACCACACCACAGGCAGAGATAAAATATTTTAGGCCCCACATGTGTTCATGGTAGCTCACTGCTATGGGCACCACGTATAAAAACATTGACAGCCTGGCGTGTGTGGATGCTTTTTAAATTGATTTATCGTGAAAAGTTACAATATCCAGATCGTGCCAAAAGTGCCAAAATGTACCTCTACGTGTCATGAGACGCCCTCAGAAGTGTTAATTTCATGCATATTCCACTGCTGCAAATCACGCAAAAATGACTTTGATTTATGCAAAAGTACATGCCCTGTCAATATATATAATTTACAGATGCCTTAGGACATTCAGCAGCTAACCCTTACGGCAAGAAAACCGACTGTTTGAAGTACTACATTGAACCTTCCGTAAGTTTCTTTACACACAAAAACACGTGCGACCGCTATTATTTTTAGAACCAGACCCTTTTTAGACTAATCGTATATAACAAAAGAAAATCACAACCCACATAATAAACTAAAGTGCCCACATTGCTGTTTACGTCTGCATGGTATTTGTGTAAGTCAATATGGCACACACGTGTTTATTTTCACCGTGTAAACAGGAAACGGAAACGATTTTTCTCCAGAGTAAAATAATATATTCTTATTACACACAGAAATGTCATTTGGCTATTCACTCAAATTTAGCAGCGAAATCCTGTTTCCGAATCCAATACACTGTCTGTGGTGCTAGTGGGTGTGATTTACAGGATGCCCAATAGGCCAAGTTCCTCCCAAGAGAAAGATAAACTGTTTGGGGTAATTATCCACAAGGGATGAACCAACACCAATAATATTTCTCCTTAATAGGGAATATTTCAGTCTATCGTAGAACAAGATAAAATAAAAGATACCTATAAAAGATGTCGTGTTTGAGTCTACTTCAGTCAGAAAAGTAATAGCATTGACAGAAAAAAAATCTGTCATGTGACATCTGAGTTTTACAGTAGCAAGCAAATGCACTTCGTTTTTTCACCAGTGTAACATTACCAATAATTAATCTCTAATTACATTTCAATGAGTATGACATGTGATCATTTCCACAGTAATCATTTAGCAGACATTTATATGTAAACCATTTACATGAAATGGAAATTTCCAGTTTATATATTTAAATCCGACTCTATCCCATGCAATGTCTATTGTAAAGAAACATGTGAATGCCTCATATGTTAGCTTGACCTTGATATGCACGTTCATTTGTTTGGGTAAGTTTTCATTTGCTGCAGTCAATATCCATCATCCTATCTCACGGCTATATACCCACTATATAGTTGAAATGAACACGGATTTGTAAAGGCAGTGTGAGTGATCAAGCCGAGAAAACCGTCGATGGTCAATATCATAATGCTTATGCCTCTAAGTTTCCCTACACCAGGGTCAGGCATTCCCGATAGTTGAAGATGAATCAATCTTGCTCTTCTTGCAATTGTAAAAACATATTCAATCTTTTTCTTCTGTCCCTTTCTGTTCTCTGTACCAAGTAAGCTCCTACCACGATAATGATATAGCTGAAGACAGGTTTTACAACTCTAAGTCAGTAAGCCTCTATTTGACAACACCAAGTGCCCTTAACGGGACTCGAACTCACGACCCATAGATTGTGTGGCCAGAATGATACTACTATCCCAAGCACTGGCCTGTTTAAAGGTTACACGGACGAACGCGTAACCCTAGAAAACAAATTAGAATATTGCATAGGCATTGTTATTTGCCAAATTGTCCAATCAGAGACTTTATGGGATGTTTATGTTTATGGGAATAATAATCTCTCTTCTTGAGTGTTTCTCATCTCCCACAATGCTGGAAAGTAGGGAATAACGCTTCGTTGTTGTCGTACTTGTATGGGACTTTTGACAAACTGACGTCGTAAGTTCTACAAAGTTAGCACCGTCCAAACCCATATTACACGTCACAACGATATACCCCACATTAGACATACAAGTTACAACTGACTCCTTACTTCTTTATTATGCTGTTGACCTTTGCAATCGGTATTTCGTGTGCATGTACACTCTTTCACGCATGCTGTATCTAAATAAGAGGGATAAAGGGTTTTGGAAAGGAGGCGGGGAAACAAGTCTATGATATGATGGGTTTCGCACGCACAAACGTTTAGTGTTGGGGAAAATGGGGACACGTGCCCCCTGCGCCCACGCATATGCCATTGAGCAAGCGGGACAAAATCCATAGCGCCGTACGGCAGATCCCGTTTGGTCTACAAAAGAATCGTGCCGATGGCTCGGATGCATTTTATATGGGGTTAAACCCACGGTGAAATTCTGCCAAACGGCTGCCGTATGGCAGATTTCCCGTTTACCTCGGGTAGCGAGGTTACTGTTGAGCAAAACCCATACCGACACATAGATTTCAAACAGGTATCAAATAGGTAGCAAGCAGAGCCTTGAAGATGGACGCAAAACACTAATATGATAATATATTGCGAGTTTGGAAGTGTCAAAATTGGACCCTTGTTTAGTATTGTATTCATTAGCAATATGTTAATTTTTTTTGTTCTTGTTGTTTATAAATGCGTGATCGTTTTTTTATTATTGCACTTGTTTATAAACAATTCATGTACATGGTATGTCACAAATGCAAAAATTTCCTGTACGGCCATCTGCCTAACGGAAACAACAATTGAAGATTGCAAAGACGACCATGCAACTGTGGGTTTCAACAACAACAAACCTACAACGACCAACAACAGCTTCCACTTGTGATGATTTCACTTGTTAACCCTTTATTTGGGATTTGGTTTTGTGTGACTTATCGATAGCCGACATGAAAACAACAACAACAGAACTTCAAACTTCAAACTTTTATTGTTTAATGGGCCAGAGGCCGCAATGACAAATGATGCAATGTGTGCAATGTGACATACCACGTGACTATTTACAATAAAAACTACGAATATGAAATATTTTGGTGGAAAAGGGTGGGTAAGACATATGACAATGCTTATCATATCGACTCTGATCACCCCTTCAGACATCTTTGTCAATTTAATTTTTATTTCAGGCTTAATTCTGAAAAGGTGAAATATTACCCATCAGTGACTACTATACCCATCATGTAAATGGTTGAGAGTTAATGACGACAAACGAAATGTTGCGCGACAATTAAACTACAACTACTGAATATAGTTGAAATGGTAAAATGCCCTTATTCTCCTTGAAACTAGTTGATTAACTTTTGACTTTCACTCTATCTTAAATTACAACTGTTCCATATAGTAGAAGTAATTACACGAGACATGGTATCAAACTTCTAAACACGTGCTATAACTAAGGCATTGTCCCAATTCACATTCGCAGACATACTGCAAAAATATCATTTAATGAACTTGCGGGTACATGAAATATGAGTTGATAAAGGACAAAACAACAGCCAAATAATGGTTTAGTGCGAACGTGCAAATTTGTGAATGTGACCTGGCAAATGTCACCACATAATGTATATTAACCACACAGCTCACACTAAATTAACTGTATGACACAATATGACACTAAATTACCATGTATCGATGACTGGATTTGGCTCAATAACATTGCTGATTTTACAGTACGTAATTTGATGTACAAGAACTATAGTTTTTACGTTTGGCAGCATTCGAACATCAGGGGCTAGGTCTTTTTAAATGTAGTTTGTTTCTGCATATGAAAATAGTTAGTTTTTACGTTAGAAAAGATCAATTTGTTCATTTTCATTTATAAAACTGTTTCGTAACATATAAAATGTTTGAAAATGTTTGAAAAAAAGTTTGTTGTTCAATGAACACGAAATAAAAGTTTGTTATGGTTGAAAAAAATAGTTTGTTGGGGATACAATGTTACATTTTAAATAATTCCTTACCATGCCATTTTAAATGATTTTACTATGGTTAGTTGGGCATCATTAAACATTAAACATTGCATGCATATCAAATAGCAATTACTTGTGGAAACTTCCATGCTTTAAGATGCAGTCCTTGGCAGACATTGCAAAGTTAAGATACAAATACAGATGCAGAATTGCAGATACGCATATATTAATACACTAACATTTTATTAGGAACAGAGAGACTATTTAATTACGTTGGTACGTTTAGAGGGCACATGCCCCCTTCGACTGGCTTCTGTTTGTGCAGGATCTTGTGCGCATGATACATGTAGATGGTTCTCTGTGACGTGGAATGGAATTTCCCACGTGACTGAGAAGTTTGGTCAGGATGGAGCGGGGGAGCGGCCTTTCCCATGTTTAGGTTCATCTTGGGACCCATTTTCCATATTTCTGCCTCCAGGGTCTTCCTTCTCGACCAGTTATCCTCTCTGCTGATGATCTTTGTGGTTGAATGTCCTGTCTTCTCGGAATGGATTTGTATCGGGGAGGTCTGACTGTTTTTTTTTAATCGCAGTGTAAGAAAGGTAAGAATGTTCTAATGCATGAGAGAAATAAAAGAAACACGTATGTAACGAGACAATAATAATTCGCCAATAAAAAGCTACACTATTATGATTAATTCGGTTTCAAAATTCAGCGCCTAGCTTGGTTTAAACAAAATGTAAAGAGAAAATCCAGAAAATCTCAATTAAACATCAACCTGAACCTATTTTCACCCATTCACTCATGCCATAAAACTTCGTAGGGTGCGCATAGTAGGCCGAAGACCTGTAGAAATATTTTGATAAAAATCACCTATGACACGAATAGAATTGGTGTTGTTGGGTTGCTATTGCTGAAATCCCCAAATTATATGACACATCATATTTAATCTATTACAAAACAGTTTTGTATGTGTTTGCTTTTCTACATTATTTTGTACAAGTACAAAAATGTGACCTAATATGATAGGTGCAGAATACATGAAACTTAGTAATTTGCATTAGAAAGCATTCATATATTATAAAATTTAAATAGGATAATTTATTTGTATAGAATGTTTAACTATATAAAATTAACCAATGTACACTGCTCTGAATTCCTTATTAAAATACAATGCATTCACTTTCACAACTGAATTGTAAACTTAACCAATATATCCATGCTTCCCTAAACTATTCAGTTGAAATTTTAACTTTTGATAAAGCCAAAAAATATCATGTCTGCAGCTAAAAAAGCAGAATTGTACTGACACACCTCTTCTGTTTTCAAAAATATTATTTCAACCGTGGGACTACATGAAATCTAATACATGTAGAGTTCCATATTTTCCCTCCTCTTTACAAGGTCACACCTCATACAAGACGCCCCCAATTCAAGACTTAACTAGATTTAGACCACAGATACAACGAAGAAATAACACATTACTTTAATTGATAGCAGATAACATTTCTTTACTAGGCATGAACGCTAATCTCATTGGCAATCGTCCTCCTTTTTTCTTGTGAAACGCAGCAACAGCTATAATGTCTCTCACGTGTGTCTCCATAAGTGATGGGTCAAATGCCCTAGTTATGCCACAAAATCAAGCAAACACAATGGAATCTATTCAATTATAACATATGTGATTACGACTTTGAATGGGTGATTGTGTAACTTGATTTTGGCACGTAGACCCCTCGCTGGGAATGGTATAAAAGGCCTGGGGTTGAGGGGGAAGGCACCATCCAACTTTTCTCAAGCCTTCAAGCCGTTGAAAACAGCACAAGAAGCCAGCACCATGCCTCAGTATAGCACCAAGTTCGGACAGACTCCTGAACCATACAAGTGGAACGAAGACTTTGCTGTTTTTGTAAGTTTTTATTCAAATTTGTGTTGCGTTTACAGTTGGTCTCATTTTTGAGCCAACAATATTTCGGAGTCTGGTAAAATCATGTTGCCTTTTAAATCAAATAGTAATTCTCTAAAACCAGCTAAAAAGCCACAATGATTAAACTGACTTCTGAAATCAAATTTTACTTTAAAATATGTATATGTTTGATTTTAGAATATTTTGAATATGATGTTGGAAATTAATTCGATTATTCTTACTATTTCGCTTGTTTGAGTTTTTAAGATTTTAGTAAAAAACAAGATTTTACCTGACGCTTTCATGAGACCATGCCGAAAAACTGTTTTACTTGTTAGGTGTTGTGTTCTGTTTTCCAATTTGGATTATTTTAAATTCAGTTATTTTATTCATCCATGTATTCGTTTGGTTATTCGCTTGCGGGAAAGCTATAGTGTTGTATTTCATAATTCTTGGAAATGGAAAAATACAGATACAAGTGGTAATCTTAGTATGTGTACGTTGAAACTTTATTTAATTATGAAGAAAGCTGACTTTATAAGTTTAATAAGCTGGGAATAGCATTTGGCTAATATCAGAGAATTTATTGATAACAGAAGATATTCTTCGGGAATTAGCATTGCATAAAATTTATCAGTGTCTTTTTATTTGCAAAATAAAAAGTAAACAAAAAGACTCGTGGCCGTTAGAGTGACAATCGATAATACATTTTCATCACCACATTTCTTTCACATTTTCTTTCAATGTTTTTTTGCAGTACGCACAATTGGATGATGAACACAAGGGTCTCTTCGATGGCATCTTCGCTCTTGACAAAAACCACGGTGACGCCGATGCCCTTAAAACCCTCCAGAGCAACACGGCTACCCACTTCAGGAACGAGGAAGCCAAGATGAAGAAGAACGGCTATCCCCAGATGGACTCCCACATCAAACTGCACCATAAATTTGAGGAGATTCTCAACGGTTTGTCCTGCCCAGTCAGCGAAGACAACCTGAAGTTTGCCAAGGTGTGGCTGTGTGAGCATATTAAAGAGCACGATTTCCAGTACAAGGGCAAGCTTGATGCTTAAGTACTGCATCGTGAGGCTAGCAACAGCACCTACATTAACTTTTTAGTGGCGGGGTAGTTTTTGATGCCTACTATTTTGCAGAATAGAATAAACGGAAAAAATCTGCCTAAATTTACCATGGTAGGATCCACTGTGGTAAATTTGAGAGGGTGTTTTTATGTTTAGAAATTATTGTAAACAAAAACTATAACATCAGTCACTACTTTTGCTATGAACTACTGTATTGGTCGATCTTGGTTGCAAATGTGTATTGAAGAGGGAACATTATCATATGTAGATCGAACTATGGATTTAACACCGGGATTTAACATCATAAAATATAGTTGGAATGACTGATAGTGCTAAAACAAGGTTAGTGTGTTTGTTGAAATGTGAATTGTATTTGAAAAACGGTATTATGCAGAACATGTATGCATACTATTGAGTTATCAGATTAGGAAGTGTCGACGATCCCATCAAGCGTAACTATACACTGACTATATATAGGCTAGCAATGCACAATGTATTGTTTAGATTAATTGTAATTTTCTGAGAACACAACAAGACCAAAGTTTATATAGTAGTGTGCTGTTTCTATATATTACATGGCATCCATCAACAATGTTGTAATTGTAAATATAAATAGTATTTTATGTGTGTTTTTAAAGAAATAAATAGGAATATGGAAATAAATTGCTGTCTTGTTTTCTCACATTGTAACACTGTTATTTCAAAGAGTTTCCCTTATTACATGTAATTTGTTAAAATAGATGGAACAGTTAATGCTCCTTACCTCTTTTATATTTATTATGTCTATTTGCTGAATGCTAAAACGACATTTTAAATGTAATTTGAGCTTTAACATGAATAACCAATGCAAAATATGCATTCATGCAAACAATGAATCTTATGCACAAGAAATTATTAATAATGTTAGAAACCGATATTTGAGATGTGAGCTTAAAACATACATACATGTACATGTATGCACAAAACACTCAATCAAGCCAAACTTACCAAATCTACATGAACATAAAACTGATTTATCACAAGGTTTTTGGCCCAAAATGATAATAGTGCTGGAATAATGTATAAAACCATCATACAATTGAAATTGCTATCATAATTCAAAACCTTACAAAACATAACTTAAGCAACATTTGAAGAAAAGTTTATAACACAAATGGTTTTTTGTATGCATGTAAGCCATATGATAGAATGATCACCTTTGTGGTATGCATGTATGCACACATACAGTAGTAAAACGCCGTTTATAAGGATATTCGTGAAAGCAGACCCAGTGTCTCGGTTATATGGGGGTATTCATAACAATGAAACATTAATTAACAGTCTAAAACCAGCATGGAACTGAAAATATGTCCCTAAATTCCAGGTGTCCCTCTCAGTGAGGTGTTGGTTTTACTGCATTCCGTGTTAGTTACAGTAAAACTTAACTATTTAGAGTAGAGAAACTGAAGTGTCCTCATTAGCGAGGTGCACTCGTTGGCGAAACATTGAAGACAATGGAAGCCATGTCTAATGCCATACGCAGATTCAGGCGCCCCCCTCCACATTTCACAACTTATTTTCAACCAAGAGGGTTCTTTCTGTATGGGTTAAACAACAAACGGCGCCACAGCTGTTTTTTTTAGCCACTTCTAATTGCAAAAATGACACCTTGAAAATCGTCAGCCATCGACAAATAATGCGTACACCTTTCTTCTTTGTTGAAATCTTATCAAAGGGTGACAATTTTAAGAATTTCTAAAAATGGACACGTGAATGGACACGGCACTTTTTGTGAGAAACCATGTGGGGCCCGCTGTGGGAAACCATGTGGGGCCCTCAATATAGTCAATTTTGTGACTAAATTACACACATAGAAACACGTGCGCAACTTGTATTGTTTCTCTACACCCACTAGGGCCAAATTTATCGAGCGTTTACTTTATCAAAATTGAATCAATGGCATTTTTTATTGCGGCATATTTCCATAAATTCCGTGTCATATGCAAGTACAGAACTTTTTATAAATGAAATGTAACCAAATGTTACCAAATAAAACTTTGCGGAAACGATCTATAACGTTTCACATGAAGCAGTGTCAATAATTGGCAACAGAATAACAAACAACCAAAAGTAAAAACTCAAAATCCTCTTAGCTTTAGTCCCATAATCTAAGCTTTACCACCCTGCAATTGAATCGAACTTAGGCGCCTACATGGCGTCCGAAAAAAATGTGTCGTCTCGAGTAGGCCTAATTCTTTTTCAAAGCCAGGGTCGGACGAGTTCCTGATGTTGAAGCAGTATAAATGACAAAACCCATTGCACTGTGCGGCAGCTCCCGTGAGGTGAACGAAAAATTCTTGCAAATGGCTCCAATGGAGTTTACATTGGGGTTAAACCCACTGTTAAATTCTGTCGTACGGCTGCCGTGCGGTGATTTCCCGTTTGCCTAGGGTAGCGAATGACACGGGCGCCATGTGGCACCGCATCATTCGCTTGAAAGAGTTTTCGGTTGCCCAAAACTCATACTGACGCATAAGTATCAAACAGATCGTTAACGGCTAATCTATAATAATATACCGTGCGTTTATAATCGCCGCAAGGCAAATTTGCCGTACGGCGGCCGTAAG
Organism: Streblospio benedicti; assembly: GCA_019095985.1. Lineage (NCBI taxonomy): Eukaryota > Metazoa > Annelida > Polychaeta > Spionida > Spionidae > Streblospio > Streblospio benedicti. The sequence goes on from CM032663.1 coordinate 14,423,195, forward strand.
GGTTTTCCCCTTACCTCTGGGTATTGTAACTATTGTAACTTTTGTGTACCAAATACATAGGATTTTTAGTACATAGGATTTTTAGTGTAACTATTGTGATTTGGCACATTGTTCCTTTCCAGACGTAGAATAATCTTGTTTCTACATGTACATCTCATCTCACACACATTCAGGAATGAACAAACGTACGTTATTATCAGACAAGGGCTTAAGAGATTAGACATAGTTACTTGTAACTTTATAATGTACTAGTATCTATAATGAAAAAAATTTTATTGTGGTTTGTGTCCCCTGACAAAAAAAAACCTTCAAGCTTGTCATTTTACCGCTGAAAATGGCTAAAACAGCCATATCGTCGTGTCACTTTTAATCCATATATAGTCCTCCAATCCAATCAAACTCCTCCACAAATGCATATATGTTTACTAAGGTTTCAATTACTGAGAAGTCGGGCCTTGGTGTTATAAATGGAAGTGACACTTGTGGGTGGAAAACATTTTAGTGACAGAGTTGGTACTAATGGGGAAAAACGAACTTGAAAAGCCTCTAAAGTGAGTGGGATAATTAGTTAAGCGCAAAACAAATATGTCAAAACAGTGGATTTATCGTTGCATTTCAGTGGTTGAAGTATTCTATGATGTTTTATTGTTCACGTTAATACAAGCCAAATATTAGGTCAAATTTACTACAATGCTTTACACCCGCCTTCAATGTGTGAGGGAATCTAGCATCCATGTGCGTAAATTTCAACTGGTTCTAATCTCTATTTTAGGCTGCAATAGTATTGATGTCCAGTGTAATGAGTAACCCCCAGTAATGCCTGAATCACACAAATCGACGATGTCTGGACAGCAGTGAGTTAAGGGGTCTTGTCAGCGGACAACTACCAAACACTAGTCACATCAGTTAAGGATGTAGAATTGTAGATCCAATCGACGGCCGATGCATCTTTCACAAAACATTTATCAGACATGAGAAAATCCTTGGCCGATGTGTGTGTGGGGGTGGGGGGGTAAACTAGGGAGTGGGGGTAAATGTAAGTAAGACAGCCATGTCTGACCGTTAACTTTAGATCATTGCAACTCCGAGCGATTCGGGCTGGATATTGCTGGCAGCAGATTGCCGTATATCGTATACAACCAGCATAGGCAGATCCAGGGGGTGCAAGGGGCACGCCCCCCCCCCGCTTTCCCACCAAAGTACTTCATTTTCATAGGTTTTTTCATGAAATCACGTAAGTGCGCCCCATTTTTCCTTTCTTTCCGAAAACCTGTATCTGCCTATGACCAGTAAAACTAGGACCACATCACTTCTGTTAACATTGATACATCAATGTCACAGGGGTGAGCATGTAGGACATTGATCAATTTGCGGCCAATACTTCACGGGATGTCACCGAATCCTTGGCAGACATGTATGTCACTTGGTTGTCAACAGATGTCCACCGATGTCTGCTAGTCATGGATCTTACATTGACCGCTCGATGACCTGGTGAGCGGATGATGTGGGGTTTCGCGTGGATCCATCGCTTAATTTCATCTTTAACTTTAAATTCTCTGATGCCCCCCAAGAATGCGCTATGGACATGACGCATGAATTACATATGCTGGTCACCGGCAATGGGTGGCCCTTGCAAATGTGTAAAAATGCATCAATCTTACACCAGACACATTTTGTGGCTAGGGTTTAAAGGCCCAAAGTGTGACTTTATACAGACAAACCAGCTCGTATAAACTTGCCCATTAGGATTCAAATAAATATTGCAAACAAACAACTCTTGTATTATAAGATTTAATATCAAGATCACATTTTTCAAAAAGAGACATCGTCTTCTATTTATAATAACAGATCACTGAAATTTTATTTAGGTATCAAAACTTAAATTACAATTGATATAGTAATTTAGTAAAACTGTCATGAACTTGATGAAATGATGAAGCGTAATTCTGAACGGATGTAATAAAACAATTTAGTAAAATTACGATTAGTAGAGTATTTAATCGATATTCAATCACAATGACATTACAGATTATCAATGACCTAACTACATGTATGTCTGTCAAAATATGCTTGAAATTGTACAGTAAAACCTTGCAATGGTGACACTTTGCAAATAGGTATATGCTTCACAAGAAAGACAAAATTCTTCGTTTTGCCATGCATGACTTTAAGGAAGGAAAATAAACTTCATATTACTCTGCCACACCACCATCAAAATGGTCATTGTGAGTTTCGGTACTTCTAGACAAATACGACTTTGAATATTTAAAGGTCATTTTCAAGTATCATTAATCGTATGCCATGTGTGGAAAGTAAAATCTTACAAGGATTTTGGGTGAGGCTTATGAATCTGTAATCAGTTAAGTTCGCAGGGAAATTGAAAAAAAGGTATGGGTAAAGGACCGGACTTAATTACAATTGCAGACGATCCGTGACTGGAGCAAACTGGCGAACTTGATTATTATGAAGAATGGACTCCTGAAATAGATTTTATTTTTCAATGTTTATCAGCGAGACAGCCACAAATGTTATGCTGAATACACATTTTGTATGAAATAGCATTGCATTCAATTGTAAATGGCCTTATAACATATAGTGGAAGTTAGCACGAACGTTTGTGTTTCAAAAGTAAATAAAAAAAGACGAGTGCGCAGTTTTTCTGCGCAACTTGAACATGAAGAATATAATGGAGACGCTTTGACCCAGTCCCGCCAGTGTCCCTAATAACGAGGTTTTACTGTAACCAAAACTCTGATTTGCAATATACTCATAACTATGCAAATGTAGGCCAACCACTGAGTATTAAAGTATTCAGTATTCATTATAGTAACAGATTAATCTATTGTCAGGCGCTATAATATTGCTCAATTAGCACACATTGAGAAAATGAGAAACTGTTTCATCACAACGTAAAATTTAACATCTGTATCTTTGGCAGATTTCCAATGACAAACAATTTATTTTTTTATTATTACCATTTGTCTTATGATTTTACATAGTTTTTACAGTTATAAATATGAAAAACAAACAAACTAGTAGGTAATCCTAAAGCGTACAATGTAGCGTAATATGATTGAGAGACTAATTATCATATATAAAAAAGTTATGGTAGTGCACGAGAATCTCCAATAATATGACCATCCCATCTGCACAAAGGGGATAATATGAAACTCCATGCAGAATCTACCTCTCCAATGAGGCCACTTGTAAGTCCAGTCCCTAGGGTGGTCTCACCAGAGAGGCTTCGCTGTTTTAAAAATTTACACTATTTCATTTCATCCACAATATGATACATGTCAATGTACCAAATATTAATGGGCCATCTCATATCCAAATCACCATGCATAGTTTTAAGAAAAATACTCTTTTGTCATTTCAGACACCAATTTTCTTATCAACTTTCTATCAAGGCTGTATTAGTCCCCACATCAGCCTCCTTTGCTGAAACCCTCGAGAATCCATTCTTGCAAGCCTGGTTACCCCCGTTTGCAACTCTAGCACTACCAGGTCCATTATTCATAACGTTCCCCGCACCACTATCCGCTTCCACATTGCGACACAATGCACTCCCTTCATTGAGTTCACAGTCAGAAGAGACTGACTCCTCCGTTTTGGCACAGTGGCGACAGCTAAGCATTAGTCTAAAGCTAGGTAAGGTGAGCAGCAGAACGGGGAAGTGTAGACACAGTCTGGTGTAGTCTGGGAAACGAAACATCTGCTCCCAGAGGAACTACAATAAATACAATAATTAAATAACTGTGTAAACTTCATTATCAAATATACTTTTTGGTCTGTAACTTTCATTTCAAATAGAATGAGTTTAATTAAAAAAAACTGGATACAATGATGAAAATCTTGGCTAGAAGGAATAGGGGGACTTGCCATATGTGTAATTGTAACTGTTTATTTGTAAATTCTATCCATTTATTACATAAGGACGTATAAATATGATATAAATCATTACATTTGAGAAAGTTTTAGTGACTTTTTAATGAAATTTAGTCACAAAGGACATTTAAAATAAAATAAAAGCATTAACACTAGTTTAAATAAAATACCTGTATGAGACTAGCTCCGTTGAGTCCGGCAGACATCTGTGTCACCGTGTGGTAGAAGCGCAGGGTGTTGATTGGCCCAGCCAGCAGCACGTACAGCAGTAACTCCGCGATCACCGCGCGGCTGAAATATGGAAGTAAGCTTTAGGATTAGACATTTGCAAATAATGAACATATACAGCACTAACTCTGCAATCAATGTGTGGCTGGAACATGGAAAGTAACCCAAGTAAGAATTTCAAGACTTATGACACTGGGCGGGATTTTGTCCTGTGGATGGCAACTTCAATGTTCAATGCGACGAAATGCACCAGTAGCTGTCGCGTGGCAAGTTTCAGTAACATTTAAATTATTCACTTCCTGTTCATAAGACAAAACTTGACCAGGAATTTTGCGTTAAAGATGGGGTTGAACAGTCATGAATACTGACGGCGAATAAGTCGTGATAATGCCTTTTAGCTTTCATTCATTATTCATATCATTCATTGTGACCATTAATAGAGAGGTTGACTTATCTTAGCATTGTACACTAGTTATTAACCAAGGTATTACAATACATCAATCAACAAACACCTCAATGATGTTCTGAAGCTAAAGGTACGTCTTGTCTACTAATTCCATGGAATCATTGTCTTTGAAGTACTGTACCAATCGGTTGCTACATTGAGGTTGATAACCTGTAAGAGGGATGTGGGTGGGCTTTTTCACCAGATGTACCAATTGTCATATGTGTTCAACCTTGAGTGTCAAGCTTCGGTCAGACAATACTGAGTAGTGAAGCCGAATCATCTGAATACTATAAATGACAGTTCTAATGGACACAGAAGTATTTGTAATACGTCGAGTCATCTGCAACACTGTAACTTGCTATTTCTCATCGGGGGAATGTCTTTACGTAGTCTCAATCAAGACGTGGCACCCTAATAGAGGTTGGTGATTCTCTTTTCATACATACATTTCATACATAACTTCATTGTAGATTTTTACTGCAAAGAGAGTAGATAACTTTTCAACACATCCAAGATCCAGGTTTCCAGACACAGGGGGGGGGGGCGCAATGGCTGGATTTCACGGGCTTTGTATGTGCTAAAGCTCGCACACACATGCCAAAAACACACAAAAATAATTTGGGGGTGTAAAGAGTAAGCGGTGTCCCTTAGGTCCCCATTGGATCTTGGTTATGTTCAACGTACCTGTACTGCATGTTATACTGCACTCCGCCCTGCTGCAGTATGCTGGTGTCGTCACGGCTCGATGGACACAGCATGCCCTGGACAATGAGCCCCAGCAGCACGAGCACGGCAAGCGTGGGCACCAGCGAGTTGACCAGCACGTCACCTGCAGAGTGAGTGAGTGAGTGAGTGAGTGAGTGAGTGGGGGGGTGGGTCGGGTGAGTTGGTGATTGGATGGATTGGTGTGAGGGGGTGGGCTGATTGTGAGCAGCTGTTTCAGAGAGTAAGTAACCCTGCTACCTTTTATATGCCAGCGATGCCCCTGTAGGGCTTCCCAATAAAGAGCATTTTGGTGTTTCCCCCAAATAAAGACCATTTTATCACACTGTCCACAACCATAAGGTTTCTTGCCAGTGTGAGTTTTCATAATATTTTGTCAGATGTTCTTTTCGGCTGAATGATTTCTAACATACTGTACATTTAATTATGTTCTTTCGCCCCAGTGTGGATTCTAATGTGCACGGTCAAGATGCTACTTCGATTAAAACACTTTCCACATTGACTACACTCATAAGGTTTGCAACCATTGGAATTCTCATGCGGGTTTTCAGATGTTCACTTTGGCTAAACGATTTCTGACACTGTATACTGATGTTCTTTCTCTCAAACTGCTGTACAAATTACTATAACTCGGTAAACTAATCTTTTCAAGTCCAATGTACTACATCACCTCCGTTTATGAAGAGCCACGGTTATTGTATTTTTTCTTTCAACTCTGAAATCCCAGGCAAGAAAATACTATAAAATGTAAATCATTGTATAATTGAATTCCAATTTTCCTACGTTGATTAGTAAATAGTATGAATGGAAAACACAAGTATGATTACAAATACAAATGCAAAGTATTTTCTCAACAATTGATCTCTTCCTTCAGGTGCACACGCCTATACTGTGATGTTAGAAGTTATAGTAGAATATGTGGGAGTAACCACTTTTAAAGACAATGTGGAACAACACCGTCACGATTCTCATATGTTTATCCTTTCTTAAAGCCAACAACTGTTTGTAATGCTAATAATTTCAATTGTATATTTAACCTTCGTAACACTATCCTCACAATGAATCATTTCCACTAGTATATCTATATGTAAGTGAGTGACTATGTATGGATATAACTAATCACTTCCATTAACATCCTTAATCTGTTCCAGATCTCATCCATTTCAACCAAATTTCCATCTACGTGTCTCCGTACTATCAAGTCGCTAATTAAGCAGCGACGTTCTTTGATTTCACTTCATGTACAATGACAATGACAATCTATTAGTTGAGATAATTGGCTTTTATCTTACTACATGAAGCCTCCAACACTTTGAGCAGCAAACACGTACACTCCGTAAAACGGGTGTTAAATGCAGGTGCAAAGAATGCAATATAATGTAATTATGTTAGAATATCTCGTCATAGACGTTCTTGAGGAGAGGAAATGAATCAATTGAATGAGAGTAATTGACGTAGCCAGTCGACTTTGATGTGAGACGCCTTCAGCAAAACACGTGTCACATGGCTACTAGAATCACGTGCCAAGCTTGAGTCTCTGACTTGAGGGTAATACGAGAGTTCGGGCCTCGTGTATGTCATGTAAGGCAGCCAGTGTTTTAGAAATTTGAGTGAGTTTACAGTATATGGTACATGCGTCGCAGATTCAAGATTTTTCTCAACGAATTACAGAATCAACATCTCACTGTAGTAAAATTTATATCTAAATATCAACTGGTATTAGCACATGCAAATGTGGCTATTTATAGTCGCAATTCACTGTTATCGTGCCCTAGCGACTTTACATATTTACACCATGTCATTGGCATCCTTGTCACACTATATCCTTCTCAACTCCCCAAGGATCATACAGCACATCACTACTGTAGCGCAGACGTGCTAGGCACTCACATTATCGTTCACTCCCCTGACTTGTACCTATTTAACATGTAGGTACCACCTATCATTTGACTGTCTCTCACACTAATGACAGTTCTCAGATAGAATGCAGCACTCTGGGATATCTCATAGAGTGCAGAGGTTAGGGATTTAGGAATGATGTGCATTTTGTCATGCTCTGCAAAAGTGGAACATTGTTCTCTTTTTTCGTGACGCCCCCCTCTCCCTTCCCCTTCCTGTGCCTCTCCTCAAAAGTGGAAACATCAAAAGTGCGACATTTATTCAAATATTACTTACATATATATATATAAAATAAATCAATTATATATATAATAGGAATCATAAGAGGAACCATCGTCATATCTTATGTCTATATACACACTACACAGTTGGTATGAACGAGGACTTTTTAAAGGTAGTGTGAGTGATCAAGCCGTGAAAACCGACGATGAATAGGAATATAAATCATGATATTGAAGTGTGAATTCTGCTGTGAATCTTTTAATTACCATATTTAATAGTACCTTGGTTGAATTCTGATAAAAAGTTTTAGCTCTCACAAAAATACTAAAAAAGTCGAACATCAGAAACTTAACCGACCCGACCCATATTCAGATCCAATGGGGGGGGTGGGGTGGGGTGGCAGGGGGCACAACCCTTTTCCAACCAAAATACTTCATTTTCGTAGGGTTTTTGGCATGTCCGCCATCGATCGCGAAGGATCGCGCGTACAAAACCCATGAAATCCCTTAAGTGCGCGCCCCCTTTCCAAAAACCTGGATCTGCCATTGCCACCCCCTCCTAAGTGGAACAATGTTCCACTTTTGGCGAGAGTGACTCAATGTATGTACCATCCCTTACTCTGCAGCACTCACCATGTGTGAGTCTGGACCTGGTTGCGTGGAACTCTGGCAGCGTCATGCAGACGGGCTTGGAGGCGTAGTGGATGACTCCCACCGTGATGCTGATGTTGAGGAACACCACAATGCCCACCACGGCCAGGGTGACCATCACCACCTGGAGGATGAAGCAATTATCATTGTGATATGCCTGTGCTAGTATGTGAGGAAAGATCAGTTGGTCAATAAGTTTGGCAGTGACCTGGTGTAAAATACAAAGTCGTGTGAACAATGAGTATAAACCCCTTAATCCACATTTACAGCAGAACCTCTCAATTAGAACCAGCAAGTGACTGTCCCTATATAGTTGTGGTGTGGTTTTACTGATATACTTGATTTTAGGCTGCACTACGTGACACGAACGACTTAGAAACCAGTTAATGGTATGTTTTATACGCCTATAGGCAGATCCTGGGGACGTGGGATGCGTACGCCCCACCCAACCCCACCCCTTTTGCACCAACAAATTTCATCACCATGAGAATGTTCACATGTCCCCTATGCTACTGTGCAGGCAAAATTCATGACATCTCCTACGCGTGCTCCCCCTCCCACTTTCCCAAAAAAACCTGGATCTGCCAGTGCATTCTACGAGGGGGTCCCCTACTCACCTTAGCTCTGAACTGGCTGCACAGTGTCTTGGCGTACACGGGGTGACAGGCCAGGATGTAGCGGTCCACGGCAAGGCACACGACCAGCCTGCAGAAAACACGTGAAAGATCAAAGCCCCATTCTCACAGTAACGAATGTTCATCCCTATTAAACAAAATCTGTGAATGGTTGCCAAATAGGTCAATGTTCACAAATGACCAGCTTTTAATGCACACTTGTGAACGCTTAAAGCCCCAGTCTCACAGTCACTAATATGCATTCCAATTTTTGAAGTCTAGTAGGTGAGATGTATAACTATGCGTCAGGTCTTTCTCCTTTGTAAAACAGTATCTTGATCAAATTATTTGAAAGGAAACATTTTACGTTACATCTTCCTTTTAGCATGCCATCGCTAATTATGGCCCAGGGGATATAAAAATGAAACCAAAATTATAGTATGATTTTCAGGTCCCTCCTTAAATTTGTTTGAAAATGTTAGCCACCACACCAACATTAAAGTACTACACATGCTTCGTTGACGACCCCCACTCCCAACTCCTATAAGTGCCACCCAGCTTTGCAGCCGGCCCCCTCAAAATCAAGTTGCATTTTTCAGAGCCGCCGCCCCCCCATATTTTTTATAACCCCACCCCCCACGCGGGACATGATAAATGGTAGCCCTCATAGCACACTTGGCTATTATATGATCACGTGCTTAATTAGCCACAGTCCGCAGTGTAATTACATACTATCGGCCAGTATAGGGTGGCCACCTATACTTGGGTTATACATTACACATTTGAAACATTATTACATATTAGGTCGCATCATAAGATGCCTGTATACCTTATTTTCACTAATGATGATATTTTCTCCCACTTCCAGTGTCATTTATGAATGGAGTAGCGGCGGTGAATTTCTTTACCTCCCAATCTTCCCAGACCAGCTAATTTGCATAAATTTACTACGACGTATAAATCATCAGATAGATCGTAAAATAACTCCGTTAAAGTGGGAGGAATAGGGTATTGCATTATGTTTGAATGTGAGATAAGAAAATATCTCACCTCGGGGACTTGTCACAGCTCTCGTTCACTGCACTCACTAAAGGTGTGACAACTCCACTCAGTGAGATATTTTCTTATCTCCCAAATCCATGCAATACCCTATTATATCAATCCACGTCACAATACTCCTAAATTCAAGACTTTACGGCATACATAGTCTAATAGCATAGCCCCCACCGAACCCCACTCCCACAGGCACCACAAGCATTTATATCCATCCCAATGTGTCCATTCAAAGTAAGACATCAGAAGAAGAAGAAAAACAAACAATATGTGGGCATAAACGAATTTGATAAACCACCAAAGGAATGTTATTTTAAATAGATAAAAATTTCAATATGTTACCTTTACTGGTAACACTGATTCAAATAAACAAACAAACAAAAAACGGTCGTGTCCCTGTATCACATTTAACTTAGTGTTTCCATTCAAAAGAAAACCATTCACAGCAGTTAACTACATATGTACATGGACATAGCCCCTCACATTGTCGTTCCACACACGTAATAGAGTAGCACAGTTACCCCAGTACACTAGAAAATACACCATTCATCAACGGAGACATAAGGCCTCCATTCCAAAAGAAAAGTCTCAAAGGTGTCATTTACATTAAACAAAGTTGCCGTATATGCCTAAAGGAGTGGCATAGTACAACGGAATACCAAAGCATACAGCATCCATCATCTGAGGCATAAGGTTGCCTCCAGCTACCTTCCCATATGAGGGGGATTTATAAGGTGTCATGAAATCCCACATCTCTATTTTTGTCCTCAGTTCCCACATTCGTATTTTCCCCCTTTCCCCACATCCCACAAATGTTAACACTTTCCCCCACATCCCACTAACTTTGAAATCCCACATTCCTCCTAGCTTGTCCTCTATTTCGTCCTTTTCCCACATCCCTATTATTGACCTTTTCCCCAACATCCCAATTTTTCGGGCTTTTTTTCCACATCCCACTTCCCCCTCCCCCTCCCCCCATCTGTCCATGGCTCCGTTCTAATATAAGTCTAAAAGTTGCAGCATATGCCTACTGGAGTGGCCTAGTATCCCGGCATACTAAGACACATGCACACATACAGCATCCATCATGTGAGGCATCGGGTTGCCCCATCAGTATCTGCGGGTCACATTCGCTGTGCACAATTATAGGTGTGACATTACCGTTATGACATCCTATCGCACTATATGGGCACGCACATAATTATAGAGGGATAATAGGCAGTGGTGAGCGATAATAGAGCAAGTGGGGACTGCTCCTATATATTATATATGTTGGTCAATATTGGAGGAGGTTGTTCGATAAGGTGTATATTTTAAAGGTAACATACACACAGTAAAACCTCTCTTTCAAAATCAGCTGTGCGTTCTACATTTTGTTTTTAAAGTGGTTTCACTAGAAAGGTGGTTTTTATGTAAGATCATAATGCTCTCTTTATGAAGGCTTGTGATTGACTGCAATATATGGTCTTACTATAGAGATGGTCTCAACAGAGGTTATGTTGTATATGTAGCTCAATATTTAGGTAGGTTCGTTAATGTATATTGTGCTTGACGCAATGTCTTATAAGGGCTAACATACAATATGGGCTCACAATAAAACATACTCTATAAAAAGACCACCTTTTTGTGAAAAGGCAACTTTCTGCTGTTCCATAGCTTTACCCTCATCATCCTCGTTATGACTATATTCCTCCAAAAGAGACAAAGCATTGTGTGTTAAAAACACAAAAATTGCCATAAAATGTTTCCAAACCACTAGTTCTCCCCATCTAAATACATATTACTATACATTCATCAGAGAAAGTGCTTACATATGTAAATGTATGCATTCCAAAGTCCATTTCCATGTTTGACATATATGTTGTACACATTAACATGTATGCCAGGCAATTAGTATTCGAAACACACCGCACCGGAAGACCAATGTCAGGTAGGGCGCACCCTTCCCCCACCCCACACCCACCCTAACCCACTTCACCATGCACCCCACACACTCCTATTCAACTAAATATCCTAAATTTCACAATCAACACTACTTTTGATAAACAGCTGCTATAAAACTCAACCTTACCAGAATGGATGTCTCACTGACCCTGACTGCAATCACCTTGGCAGATGCGAGAGGTGTGTGTGTGTGCAGACATAATCACACGTAAAACAGTGGCATCGGCCGCTCACTCAACCATCCACCCCACCCTCCCAATCATCCACAGACATTTTGAAAGAGAATCACTGGCAGATCCAGGTTTTCAAAAAAGTGGGGGCGCATTAACAGAATTTCATGAGTTTTGTATGGGCGAAAACTCACAGAGATGTCAAACACCACACGAAAATAATAATTTTAGGTTGAAAATGGTGGATCTACCTATAGAAGTAGTGTATAAACTATACTATATAATACTATATAAATGATCTCACCACGTGGATAAGAACTGCGAGACGTAGGTGACGAAGGTGGTGAACTGGCACCAGCCGCCTATGGCCTGGAACACAGCCCCCGAGAACTCCCCGGTGAGCCAGGAGTGCAGCAGGCTGAGCAGCAGGAGTGAGTCACTCACTGCCAGACCCTCGAGGTACTGCACCGTGGACGCCTATCCAGAGGTACATGGTTTTATTGTTTTGTCATATTTTTTTTCAAGCACGTACTGTACTGTGGACTATATACTGTATATAGACGACATCATTATAAAAGTTCATTGATAGTGTATATCATATAAACATTGATTTGATCCATTCTAACAGCTTCATGCAATTATCAATGTAGTTGTTAACATGAATTGAATTTATATTTTTAGAGAATAATTTTTTCATGAAAATGTCAATGACAATCATAAAATATTTTTAGTAGCAGCTTATTGTTGTGAAAATGTCCTCATCATAACACTCTTGACTTGTGGGATTAGTCTGAATGTGAAATAACATGTTGACATTGCCATTGTAAGTATTAAGGGTGCTCTGAAATGTAGAAGGCTTTGTGTGGGATTAACTACATCATTCTTTAGGAATTCAGGGCTATGGAATTCTCGTTCTGCTTGTTATAAAATAATAGTCTCTCGAAGTCTGCATTACCAGACAAATATACAATGAACAGGATGTGAGTAATATACATGTATAGGAAAAAAAATGATCGGTTCCCAAGCAACAAGTCTGTGACAAGACAATGTGCTGATTAATTTACAACATTACAATACATGTTCCATAGCATGTTGGCTAGAACAGTAGAATGTCAAGAATCAAGAAAGGCAACGAGCCTTTATTGTATTTGATCTAAACTACATGTTTTAAGTCCTCATGTTTCTTGTTGCTACCGGATCTTGATGCTAATTCAAGCAACGTGTGACAATGGACAAATAGTTGTTAACAAGTTGTGGCGATAGTATTAATGAAGTCATTGTTATTGTTGTCTTCGTTGTTCTAATATGCATCACTAGCAGATCCATGTTTTCAAAATAAGAGATGGGGTCATGGAACGCTTAGGAGATCTCAGCAGGTTTTTTTTACCCAATTGATACCTGATATGAAATTTGTAAAAAAATTGGTTTGCTGTCATAACCGTTGTTGCTTATTGTCATGGTCATTGTCAATATCACAGTCATTGTTATGGTCATTGTGATAATTGTCGTGGTGGTCAAGTTCATGATCTTTGTCATCATCTTAGCCATCGTTTCTGTTGCTGCTGTTTTCCCTGGTTTTGCTGTGTACATTTAGACCAGCATTACTAGAGAGGACGGTGGTGGTTGTGGTTATTAGATAGACTTTTCCATCGACTTTTTACGAATGATCAGGTGTTCATGGTCATAATAATTGTCGTCATTTCAGTCATTATTTTTATTGGCGCTGTTTTTCTTGTTTTGATTTTGAACATCCAAACTATATAGTTTGTCATTGTCGTGAATGTGATCTTTGCTATCAAGATCATTGTCATAACTATTGTCATTGTCATGGTGATTGTCTTTTGCTTTGTTGTCATCGTTGTCATTTCCATTGTCATGGTAATCATGGTCATAATCTTTGTCATGAACTTTTTACCTGTTTTGGGGTGTTGATTTTGAGCAGGAGCACGAGAGACAGAATATTTCCCACAATGCCGAGCGTGCAGAACACGGGTGTGTAGTACAGGTGCAGGTGTCGCGCGGTCACCTGCAAGCACACAGTTATAGTGGTCAGATTTCACACTTTGTTTTCTTTCCATTCAAACTAATGTAGAAAAATGTTCAACATGTTTTAATTTTCATTTTCATTTCTCAAAGCTTTTGAGCTTTACAGAGCCCCTAATCATAATTATACATTATACATAAAGGTCTACAGGGGTTAAAAGTGACACTGCCACACAGACGTTTTTGACCTACTTTTACCTGTAAAAAGTGACATTTTGAAAATCCTTATCTATGGACATGAGACACATGCGCATTTCTTCTCGTTACAAGTGACACAGGAACTTTTTGGCATGTCTTGAAAATGAACACCAGAACACTGCAATTTGGGGGGGGGGGGGAGGATAGAGCCCTAAGGATACGTACATTACATGTACATGTAATAAAAGCAAACTTCTTCTTATGGTTTGTTATGTAACAGTTGTTAAATTAAAAATGCTATTTAGTATAATAACTGCACAGTTCGTATTACTGCATCATGAATGTTTGTCAGCAGGGGTAGTATGTATGGGAAGAAACAGGAACAATGTTCAGTCTGTTATGCGTGTATGTTGTTTACAAATGGCCATTGTAGAAAAATCATTACATAAGTGGCCCTGTAAGCCATTAACCTCTATTTTCACTATTTTGAGAGTTACTGTTTGTCTGACCTTGCCAATGAAACCGCACGTTAATTCTACAGAATGAATTGGTGCGCCCCCACCCTCCAAAATGGTAATTGGATGACTTTAATGACAGAGATCCTAGCTAGATGAACTTGAACCACACTAACGAGTAAAGGAAGGGTCATTCGGTATTATTAAAAGTTTCAAGTTTCTTCACATACAAGTATCAAATTTCACACTCAATGAAAAACCGGCCATGATTTATGTAATATCTAGGACTAATAATTGAATTTTTTTTTAATTCAAGGTAATATGTACAATTGTAAGTCTAAATACGTAATAAATAAGTATCTAATTTCACAATCAATTAAAACCGGCCAAGACTTATGTAATATCTAGGACTAATAATTGGATTTATTTTTAATCCAAGGTAATATGTAAGTCTAAATTCTAATTCTGTGTATGGATGTATATGAAGCCCGAGTCTGACAGTGAAAGATACCAATCTGAAAACATTTACAGACCAGTAGATGAAAAATTTGAGGGGAGAAATATGAATTTGCCCCTAACCAACACACTCAATCAAGGGCACTACCATTTTATTACTATAATGCCCTGAATGGGGGGTGGGTAAATAAACGAACTATTATGGTATACTATTCAGTCCTCCAGCCTAAATTTCTACAACAATTTCAGCCTCACTTACCCCAATTATTACCAAATTTTCACATTGTCTAGTGCAACACAGACACAGATGTTCAAGCCCTGACTTAAATCGAAACGTTTTTATCAGGCCTTCCCCGAGTTTTTTTCCTTCTCTACTATGTCATGATAAATTGTACCATAAGACACAGTGGAAAAAGAAAACAACCACTACAAAACCACCGCTGACAAATAAATGCTAATTGTGTCGCCACTTCGGAGGGTTCGTTTATCAATTTCGCTCTCTTCAATCTGTATTAATCAAAGCCCCATTACATGTAATGTACATTTGCGAAAGATACTTGGCCCCATAATCACTCAAAGCCAACATCTAGTGGATTAAGAGAATACACACAACTTTCCATGCATAACCTGTGAGGGTTTGCCTCATTCTCTCAAAGAGCAACAATGGGTTTGATGGTGATAGATCATGAGCTCATAAAGCTAACACCCCTTTTGATTCATGGCTGAACACTGTGTGGATAATATATCACAAGAGTGGGGTGAAAATATAGAGCGAATATCGGCCTAATACTGATGTGTATGAGGTATTATATAATCCCCCTTTTTCGCTAAAGCTAGGGTCAGACAACTTGAATATTGAAACCTGAACAGAGTTGGTTGTTTAGTAATTGTTATCTGTCCAATTGTATCGTCCAATGTGTGTTTTATAGCTTTTTATAAGAACCCCCACGCCGAGCCTCGTATACATTAATATATTTATTTCTTCATCTCCTACAATACAATGCAATAAAACTAGGGGTGAATATTCGTGACTGTCAGACTGTGGCTTAAGCACACAGTTAACGACTGAATGAACTGAACTATAATGGAAGCCACCCCCACAGTTCAGACTAAATAGTTCCTTCTGGAAATCCACTGTGTTGACGTAGCTAAGTAAAATAAACCCCACTGCCCTCTATTTGTGGAAGCCTCATCAATTATTGCTGTTTTGTTATCATCAGTGCTTTACTTCACCTTCAGGAAATGTAGTTTGTAGAAACATGAATGACAGGACTGCTTTAGTGGATCTTCTCAAACGGCCTAGACAGTAAAACGAATATTGCCCAAGACAATGGAAAACATACCACCCAGAGAGGGGAAAACCTTGCCACACCAGCAGGTGATATTCGTACGTGTTTAAAATACCAAGTGATCCAAGAATCTTGTTCTTTGCTGGTGCACGTGCACAAGACACCTTGTTATCAATCACAAAATTTAATAGCGGGGAGGGGGGGCTACCCTAAAGTTGTCTCGATAAAGAGGTTGTTTTATTATGGAGGATGGTGGTGTTCTCTAAACTATTAAAGTATAGGGACTGCGAGAAAAATTGACTTTTTACAGAGTTGGTCTTTCTATAAATGTGGTCATTGGTGGGAGTTTCTACTGTATGAGACAAAATTATACCATACAAAACATTAAGTCAAGAAACTATAATCAAACTGTGTTGTTGTGGGTAGGATCTTGCATTATAATATAGTAGGTTACTGTCGAATCCAAGGTCGTTCTTACAGTCGTGGGTCTTGATGACCCTTCACATCTATGGCCTCAAACCAAAAGCTTGTGACTTTGTTAATAGACTTATATTTAACATTTTGAGCAATTACAGTGAAACTCGTAATACTAGGACAACCTCTATAAAGTGAGCACTTTTATAACTGGACCATTTTTGGCGGCCCAAAGGGTCCATAAAGAGACTGGCTTGAATCTGCATAAAGAGACCACCTCTTTATTGACATCACTTTAGAGCAATGTTAAGGTTGATTCTGATAGAGGTGTTCTATTATAGAGGGTCTTACACAAGAACTAACCTTTTTAGTTTATTTTTTCATGCACATTATTTCATGATATCACTGATATGTTAGTTCATTCACGGGAATCTATTTTACATTGCCTATAAGCAGCTTTGTAATACATTTGGGGAAAAACAACAGCTGTGAACTGAGTAATATTTAGGTCTGAATCAGATGATTGTCGTGCTTTCGTGACTGAATGGATAGGTAGTTGGACTCGTGACCAGAAGGTCGTAGGCTCTATTCCCGGTCGGGTCTGATGGTGGGTGTTGAGCAAACTGACAGCTAACTAAACAGGTTGCACATTGCTCCGTGGTACCTACACGTTAAATAGGCACAGGTCAGGCGAATGAACGCTAATGTGATTGATTAGCACGTCTGCGCTACGGTGGCGATATGCTGTATGCTCCCCGGGGAGTTGAGAGAAAATATATAGTGTGGCAAGAATGCCAATGACCTGGTGTAGATGTTAAGTCACTAGAGCCCGAAAAACTGTTAGTTGCGACTGTAAATAAGCACGTTTACATTTGCATTTACATTATACATGTCTGTACATGTAGATCTACTATCTTAGTTTTCAACAGTTACCAAACACAGTGAGTTTCTGATGCATATATTTTGCAAAGCATGTAAGAGGAGTGGTTAGTATACGCATGTTGAATATGGCCTAGCAACCCTTAACCCCTTAAGCTCAAATTAAGAGAGAGAAAAAGACATATGTTTAAACTATAACATCTTAAGAGAAGTTTTAAATCCCAATACCCATTCCCTTCTGATGAGACACCAAATGTCAACCACCTTCACCAATATGACCTGGAGTTTTGTTTTTGTGTTTTGATGTCTTCCATTTCCGTGTTCTCTTTGTATGTTTGTGTGCGTGTCGTCTGTCGTTTCCTGTCTGTGCCTGCCGAACCAAGCAGTGAGCACGCTCATACGGTAAAACCCCTGTTCTTATCACCTGAATTGACCTGGAATTTTCTCATTTGCATGACACTATTGAGACGTTACACTGTCTTATACAGTAAAAACTCCAATTAAGACCACCTCTCTATTAAGCTTTAAGACCACCTCTATAATAAGACCACTTTTCACGGTCCCAAACCTTCGTAAAGCTACAAAGATTAACCTCTGTATAGAGACAACCTCTCTATTGAGACCATATAACACTGGCTCCAAATGTGGTCTTACTAGAGAGGTTCTGCTGTATGCATGCGCTAGAAACAGTACATACAGATATGTAGTTGTGTGGTGTCCGATGTCATCTTTTGACTTAAAAATGTCATTTTCATGAGTTTTTAGAATTGTGCCCCACGTAAAACTCATGGCATGCAGAGTATGTAGCCCCTTCTTTCGGAAAATCTGTATCTGCCAGTGTTTATTACCTAGGATAAAAGGATGAGATACACTCTCACGGATCAAAATTTTCCTGCAGATTGCCCATCATTTTGACAATATTCCTGACCAGGTGGTTTGTGAAGCATGGTGTGGCACGTACGTTGTGCGTGTGTGGCACATGCCTGTTGCGTGTGTCCTAAATGCTTCTGGATGCAGGGTAACCCTTATGTAATTCTTGGATGCATTGGGATGTGGCAATATAATATGACCATCTGAGCAACTTCCCAGTTCAGCTTCAAGGTAACCAGTTTTTACCATTTGCGCAGATCGTATATGATAAACAACCATGGACGTTTAGACCGGATTACCCAGTTAACACTTGCTATCAAAACATGCACAAATTGCACACTTCAAAAAAAATGTAAACATATTCTAGCCCATAGCATGGCATGCAGCTTGCCCTGTACGAAAGCCATTAAATTCACCGGCTGTGCCCCACATTTAAGGGAGGCCTGGAATTATCTGTCAGTGTCAGAATATCGTGTGAGTGCATACAAGTCGCCAATTTCTCATATGTGATGGTGGTGCCATTGATTTATAAGGCTCATCGGATACGATTATGCATGGGCAGGATCAAAAATAGCACTCTTTTAACACGCGTGTGGTATTTGATGTATCGCACTTGCAATCAACGTGGTATCATACAGTAATGGTTGCTTGGTGTTGCCACAATAAACATTAATTTAGCTACTTTGTTCTTCATCTTTGCCTGAGTGCATACAGGGCGTGACACTCGTGACCAGAAAGTCGTCTGGAGTTAAATGTTTATCAAGCTCATTTTTAAATGGTTGCATTCATATCCTTGGTGGCTACACGTCAAATAGATACAGGTCAGGTGAGCGAACTCGAATGTGAGTGATAAGCACGTTTGCTCTCCGTGCTAGATATAATAGTGTGACCGGTACCTGTGGATGAACGCCAATAGCATGGTATAGATGTAAAGTCGATTAGTAAACTAAACAAAACCCATTCGTGTGTGTGCCCACAGTTATATGAAAGAAATGCTTTCCTATCAAACCCACACAAGGACTGATCTCAATAGGGAGGTGGCCTGTCTTTGGAGGGTGGCTATGGTCTCCATGTGCAGGGGAAGGACCTAAAAAATCGATCTCCTTATAGAGACAGGTCTGCATAGGCGATTATGTGCATTGAATGAGAGCTTTTCCATGCACTGGTGGCCTTAAACACAGGGCACAACCGGCAGTGCGGACATTTTAGAAGTACGCTTTTAGGGCTGAAGTGTGTATAGAAGAGCTTGTTGAATGTACCGTATCCTATTTACTGGCTCCGTACAGCCTACCAACTTTCAATATTGAGAGCATCAGCCTTGTCCAGGGAAGCGACGGCACGGCGCATTGAAGTGTTAATATTGCTATGCTAATCCTCTACTACTACATAGTTATGACCCTGGGAGGAACCGATGTTTAACACGCATAGCAAACAAGTATTTTCCACTTTCACTTTATGTTTTGCATCTAATAACATTGCAGGTGATAGAATGAAAAATCATCGTGCACATCCCATTGATTGTCATCATTTTCTATTGTTGGAAAATGTAAGTCAGATTTACGTGACAACGACATTGCTGGTAGACCGTCCACCCTAATTAGGCCTACGTGATATACGTCACGTCATATTGGAAACAGTAAACATCTCTGACACTAATCCTCTAATATAATCTTCCTACGAGGCTGGACTGTAATAATTTGTTATTTAATATGGCACCAGTTCATTTGGGGATATCGACTTAAACTTGTTATCGGGATGAGACGGATGGATTTAATTAATCCATTCTAGGCACGCACTAGCAAGTATCCAGGATTGTAAAACACGACAGTTTTAATGGCATGTCAATCATTTCACGTGCTGGTGTCGATAAACAAAATACAGTAAAACACTTTCCTATTAAATGCACTTGCTGGAATATGGGACACTGTCCCCATTAAGTGAGATATCTCTATTTGTGAAGCATTTTAGGAGCATAATACAGCAACCGGTAGAAATGAAGAAAAATACCTCAATTAAATCGCGTTGTGTCCATAGTGATTGTACAGTGGAACCTCTCTATTAAGACCAAGAACGGGGCTACCCTAGAGTAGTTAGTCTCAACAGAGGTAGTCACTTTATTGTTGTCAAAATCAAAAGCAATTTACAAACAATTAAAACGCAGTAAATGGAGTTTTGAAAATGGTATAGACAGTCTAGATCTCAGAGTGGTTTTCCAAACGACAGTACTAGTCGAAATACTGAAGCATTGGGTACTACCTGAAGACTGAGTATGATGTCGTCTGTCTGCTGAAACACGTGGCTCTGTGGCGCCCCCGCGGCCGCCGCCTCCTCAAACTGAACACTCACGTTGGTGGTCATGTTGAACAGATGGTCGTTATATAGGGAGCTGAGGTTCTTCATCTTGAAACTGAAATTGATTATGCATTCAATAACTAGGATGGCTAAAATATATGAACGAATCATGCTATAGTTGAGACAGAATATGATCATTAGATGTGTATTATTTGCTGGTGTGTCCAGTTGATTTTATTTTATTTTAATCTGTTACTATAACATTGATATTAGTAGCCAACAATAAGAAGCCACTCAGAGTGTTATGAATATTTTCTTGTTATGATATCTATAAATAACATAAAAAACAAAATTAATTTCGGAAAAGTTGCATATATGTACATGTGTATTGTCCTTTTTAACTGAATCTATACGTTTTATGTTAATATGCTCTAATATTTATTAATATTACAAAACCCTGTCTTTGATAGAATTTTATATTTGCATAGAAACACGAATCACATAAAACAGCCATGTGCATGCGCTTTTATAATTTTATTTCCATTTGTAATTTTAAGACACATTATCTCAAATACGATACATTTTCCCAAATGTAAACGCAATCAATTCTTACATAAAAACCATTTTTGCGTTCAAATCCAAATTCGATGGTATAATAACATTGCACAACAGTGTTTTTTGGACATTGCTCAGTAATATCCAATCTATCTTGTTTATGATCATTTACAATACTTGCAAATTATGCCTCAACCCGATTCACCCCAAGGCCATGGTAAGACAGTGCCGAATATTGAAGCCGACTCACTCGGGATATTGTATCCATTGTTAAATGGCAGGCTGTATCGTCCAACACGTGTTTTAAACGTACATTTAACTCCCCACCCCCACGGCCACCCCCACCCCACCCCCACCCCCCCCCAACTCATTAATTTTTCATCTTCTATAGCACAGTAAACATTAGGGGTTGAAAATTCGTGACTGTGAGGCGGGGGCTTAAGTTGTCTATACGCTCAATTTTGGACGGCATTCAATAATACTTTCCAGGCTTCACTCATCACGTACTTTCTCATTTCCCATCTTCAAAAGGCTGTCATATCAGAGGAAACGCTTATATGGAGAAGAAATTGCTTATTATACATTGAGAGTTTTCCCAAAAAAAAAGTTCACTTTATCAATGCATTACTGAGTGGAAAGCATACAGGCAGATGTAACATGTCATCATTCATAAGTTAAAATGGGCATATAGAGCTGATATTATACGATAAGAACTCATGAGTGATTACGATGTCAAGACCCCAATATTGTGTTCAAGTTTAAATAAGGTGGATACATGATTGATAAATGCTGAGCAGGTCAGAGAGTAGAACTTGGTGATTACCAAGTTCTACTCTCTGACCTGAGTGTAACCATAGGCCAGGGGGTGCATGAGGTGCGACGCCCCCCCGCCCCCCCCTCCCCGTCCAATTTTCCAGGGGGGGTTGCATGTCTGCCATCGATCGTGCATACAGAACGCGTGAAATCTCTTCAGTGTCCGCCCACCCCCATCCCCTTCTTCCAAAACATGTACTAAATAAGTATCTGCCAGTGAGAACGAATTCCACGATATTGGACTTCTGAACAGGATGCTACAATCTAGAAAGTAGTGCCAGGCCAAACAACAAAGATGAGGTTGCGTGGTGGTTCCGCCTTTTATCTTTCCAAAAACGTCATCATCTGGCTCTCATGCATATGAGACTTTTCACACTAATACCGTTTCCATATGTTTACAGAAACTTCAATTTTATAGACATTACCTTCAAAAATCACCCATGAGTAATTCTGTATCAGCACAAAGATATTTAAGCCTGAGTTTACCCTCAGGCGACATCATGTTTTAACGAGGGTACTATCATGACACGCAATAACTCCATTATGCATCATTAGCACTGGAGATATACACTAAAACACAGCATTGAGACTTCCCCAGATATACAAGCTCACACTGGTCTCATTAGTCAGGTGGTCTTTTTTATTGAGGTTTTTCTTTGTCTCTTTACGAAGCCTTGTGACCGCAAACAGTTCTGAATATGGATGTACTCCTCTTTATAGAAGGTGTCTTAATAGGGAGGTTATACTGTATACAACAGGTTCGTGACACACAGCGTGAGTCTCCATTGATCATGAGTCCTGTGCTCTGCTCAAGTTTGAGTGTGACACTTCCTCAGAGGAAGTCATCAATGTGGAATAGCTATCAACTTCTATAGTTTACTGGTTAATAATGTATAATGTTATTACATCTTAGGCACTACATTTGTTCTGTAATTCACGTGACTGCATACAGTCGAAGGACACATTTTAAAAGACCACATGGGGACTGGTCTGGTTATGAATTGGTCTCAATAGACAGGTAGTCTCTTTATAGATCTAGAGGGTTGCTGTGACATCTTTAAATGAAGTTTTGGTCCCGCACAAAAATTCTATCCACTGACGTCCCAGCAATGTTTCAATAATCAAGGATGCAGGCCGTGGGTGGGACCAAGTTGTTATGTGACTTAGGTAGTAGACAAACCATTCAAAATTATAAAAATTGGCAACTTTTAGATACCTGATGCGTTAAATCGGGCATAATGACTGATAGGGTTGGCATTATTATTAAAGTATAGAGTTGTATGTAATTCTAACCTACAACTAACTCTGCCCTTTGAAGTATATCATTTGCAGAAGCCCTCCAATTATAGTGCCTAAATCTACCATGCGATTCACTCCATGTTTGGTTTTTATCTAGTCAATCCATTCAATATCGATCCAGTAGATCTTCTGATGTCTCATTGATTCCACCTAAAAGGTCAACTTTTCTGGAGATTATATGCTGTGGCTTCAGCTACATAGGGAAATATAATCCGACTACTTGTAGGTACAAAGAACATCACCAATAGCTCTCATTTCTAGCTGATTCTAGATACATTGGACAGACACTGACAAGTATCTAACTTCTTTTTACAAATCCATCTAAGCTTTGCTCAGTCGATTCATACAGTGTGATCGTTAAAACAATGTTCTAACATATCGGGTTTCAAATGCTTACGAAACAAACCGCTTTCTTCTTGCAAATCAATGGCAGTACAGTGGTTTTATACTTCAGTTTTATTTTGTGTATGGGGGCTATCATTTATCAGGATGGTCCATGGGTGGCATGAAAACAGCTAAAGGGTAGAGCCGAAAGATTCACCGTTATCTTGTTCGTTTTTTCCTTTTTTGTCACGGGGGAGGGAGTGGTGGATGGGGTGGGGGTTGGGGACCTTCAAGATCTAGGGATGCACTTACACATAGGCGCACCCGGAACCCGAATAATTAGAAGTAATTCAAGACTTCCGGCTTTATGTTTAAAAAAAAACACCTGAACATATACATTGTATGCATTGGGCCTGAAAATCATGTTGTAGGCCTCAAAACATTCTTAAGTTTTTCATAACCTCTTTTGCCATAATAAATAGCAGACGGATGGATTATGGGATTTGATTATGGGTGATCAGTTATGAAAATAACTACAGCGCCGGGAACTACAGTCCATAAGTAGGAATTTCCCATCACGTCACTTTGGGCAATACCTTCATGTGACATCATTCTTGAAAATGGTATTCAGAAACAATCAGAAATCATTCTATGATATCTCTAACATAGCTTTTGTCTATTGTCGATATAATCTCTTGAATAGGGGCAGTCTTGATTGGAGGCTATAGTGTACATGTTTACGAGTGTGAACCCAACACAGATTTTGATTGCTTAAAATATATTATACCACGAAAACATTGGCCACTTTCTGTGCATCCAAAACCAAACGTACAAGCGTAAGGCACTTACAAATCATCATGGTTATGCGCCCAATCATAACATTCAAAATGAAACAAGACACTGCACCAGCCCAACTAAATTAAACACACCACACGCCCCTAGTTCAATCTCAATGAATAGGCCAGTTTCGACATCTTTCATGTTCAAGAATCGACTATCGAATATTAACGCCCATATTGTGCAAAGGCCAGAACATCCTGACTATTCAACCATAATCTGCCATGGCGCATGGTATAATTTTGGCACAATAACATATTTTTGATTCAGAGTGATTTCTTCACCATGGGTTTCTCATCTCCAGCATTACGGTAAAGGATATGTGGAGAGCATTCGAGACGGTCAGACTGGGATCGAGGGATATACGCAGGGGACGCGCCCTGTTCTTTTACGTCCCCTAAATTTCATTTTCATTGGGTTCTTGTCATATCCGCTGGCCTTCGCGAGTATGGAACCTAATAAATCATATGGGTGTGAAGCCCCCCTCTTTTTTCCCGGAAGACTTGGATCTTCAAGTGAAAATCACCCATTCTTTAGTGCATTGTTGCACTCTAATAATAGGTGCGCTCGTGGGCGTGCTTCCCTTAGGTCAGTTGAAAGTCAGCCATGGTTTGACATTGATGGTGATAGATTTCTTCCCATACAGGAAATTACCTACATCATTCTATTCTCTTTTTCTTCCTTTTATGGGTCATATATTCACATGATATTCTCTACCTCTACCGTAGGATAACACGTGGACATGTGCTGGCAACACAGAGTAGGTATCATTATCAAAGTTTGGGGCTGTGCGAAACAGTCCTCTTAAGGACGTGGTCTCTTTAGAGAGGTGGTTTGTTTGGTGGTTCTGCTGTACTGCGTTTATATGGCTGAAAGTTGTCACTAATTGTGCTGTGTAATAATAATTGACTGATATAAAATCACCTAATGCAAATGTGGATATGTAATTAAAGTTATGCCACCAACTCTGTGTGAACACAATTGACACCTATCACAGTGTGGTCCTAAAATGAAAGTTCTGCTGTAAATGAAATCCCTAAACGAGGCCACCAACAGACAAATAACAGCCAGTCCAAACATAAAGAAATAAGACTTGTTAACAAGCACCTCGCGTCAGCATATATCTTGTACTATGTCTGTTAGGCCGCCTACAAAGACAGTTCAACTCTTTCATTCATTTTCTAAAAGTACTTTGTCTTTCTTTGTTTCAATTAAATTCAAAGAGTGAAAACACAGGAGTGACATTCATGACCGGCAACGAGTACTTAAAGTTGATTTGAGACAGGATTTGACATTTCCGTTCAGTTACAAGAAACCCTATGGCTTGTAAACATAACTACTCTTCCAGTGTACAGACGTTCTCATTCCCCCGTTGTGCTAATCTAGAAATGCTCTGCGAGTGCCATTTGATTTAAAATTCACCTAAGAGGTGGCTAATCTTTGGTTGACAGCGCAAACCAATTATTTGTTCCTGGTTTCAAGGCTGACACAGTATAACCTCTCTCTGAAAACCACACGGGGGACTAACCACAAGCAGTCTCAATAGAGAGGTGGTCTTCTTATGGAGGTTCATTTGGCTGCCCTATGAAGATTTGGAATAGTGGGCAATGCTCTTTTTAAAGTGGTGGTCGCAGAAAAGAGGCGGTTTTATTAGAGGTTCTAGGGTATGTCTATCTCGTATCTAGATGTAGAGCAACAACTAATCATGGGTTGACATCGTGCAAGTGCCCACGAAGGTGGGCATGTAATAATAATGATTTCCCTGGAGACATTCATCTACACGAAACAGCACCTATATGTGAAACAATTACACTCCAAACGTCTTCACTTACTCCCGAGTGACAGGCATCAGTTATATTTATATTATGTGTTTACAGCCCAAGTCTGACCCTATTGTCTTGAATGCCCATTCCCGAATTTCATTAAACGTTAACATATGAAACTCGCCATACAGTACAGATTCTTATTATTTTTAGAACACATTTGTGATATGTTAAGTTGCCTATTACCAATAGCTTCAATATACACGCCTGTTTAACACTGGTTTTAGAAGTAGCGCTTGTCTAGTCTTGTTTACAGTTAACACTGAAACTTCTCTATTGAGACCAACCTTTTATTCACCTATTTTCACTTATTTGCTTATCAAAGATCCTGACTGTACTAAATTAGGGACTAAAAGGCAAACATGGACAGATTTTAGCATCGTCCGCTAGTTTTTGAAAAAGTTGAAACCATTATTGGCGTACGCACTGACACAAACAAACAAACAAACAAACAAACAAACAAACAAACAAACAAACAAACTAATGAACAAATAAACAAAGTAAAAAACAGAATGACCGCATACACCACAGCAAAATCTAACTTAGTTATGGACCTGAGTACGAAGTAGGCAGGCAGAATATCAAGTCATAGTATCACTTTAAAAGTAATAAGTAATATTATGAATCTTTAATTAGTGGCTTCGTGATCGTTGTTCACGATACACAAGTTTTGGATAGAAACTAATTAAGGCTTAAGATTAAGTTTCCATTGCACGTGAGTGGTAAGCAAATTGTGAAATTCGAGTATTTGGGACCATTTGCAAAATTATTAAAGTGTTGTGATAATCTAATGAGTTACAATACTGTTTTATGTGGACTCCGAAAACCACGAAAATATACAAAACTATTAGTAATTTCATCTATATTTACATGGCAGAGTGTCACATTCCTTGCTTATTCGATTTAAGCTGCTCTGATGAATGATAAACATAAAGTTGTGGTTAGGACCAAACAGTGGCTAAACACCTCAAACGCTATCATATTCTACAGAAATTTGAACTGCAATAACCATCAAACTACTACAACAAAACTAGACAGTAACAAATCTATTACTAAATCTTGGACTAATCCGAGACTTGATCGGGGACCTAGGCAGTAACCTGGGATCATATTTTATTAAAAACTGTGAACTATGATGACCAATAATCGTAACAGTATCAAATAGGGCACCTAGTCTTGTCTTGATACTGGAGCTAATCTGGGATCTAATGCACAAGACTTCACTCGTTGATACTGAACTCGGAAATTATTAAAATTTAATCCCTCTTTCACATAATCCGTTGTTAAGTACTGACAGTTGTTAAGACCTACTCATCAATTCTGAACACCTTGATATTAAATGAGGACACTGGTAGTTGCAAACCATATGCAGGTATATTTGTTGATGTCTTTTGCGCGCTTCTATAAAACCGTATAAGTTCACACAAAAAATTACTATTCAATTACTTGGAGATATTACATGGTTTTTGTTTTGGAAAAACAGTTAATAGCTTTAAAAAAATGAATCGAGGGACCCATTGCGTTATACCACATGACAAAAAACTAATGGGCATCTACAAAAAGTATTTTTCATAGAATAGCCGGTTATGAACAGTTAACATCATGATTCCAATATATTGTCGTGTAGTAAAACGTATCTTTAATGAGGTTGAAGTCAGAAACTTGAGAGCGATATTAGCCCCATATCTTGTTTTCAATTCATTTACAAAGAGTGCCAAGGTATGGATTCAACATATCATTTTTCTGTCGGTCACATATTTCCAGGATTCCTTTTTCTATGCTGAATATTTTCTTTAATTCTCTTTGTTTCAAAACATGTTTATATGAAACATGCTTGAGAGCTTCAAACTCCTCTTTCGAGTTTTCTGCGAACTGCTACATGTACCTACAACAAACTCCGCATTTTTATTTGCCATCAAAGCCGGAAGAAGGGAGAAACGTCCTCCAAAACGCCCCAGACGAGAAAAGAAGTATCTAAGTAGTATTCTCATCTGCTTAGGGACAATACACATTTTGTTATGCTTGACAAAAATGTGGAACAATGTTCCACT
Source organism: Streblospio benedicti (assembly GCA_019095985.1). NCBI lineage: Eukaryota > Metazoa > Annelida > Polychaeta > Spionida > Spionidae > Streblospio > Streblospio benedicti. Next base: position 14,451,572 of record CM032663.1, read on the forward strand.
TAGGAGGGGGATGGGGTGGTTTCGGTCAAGTTTTGGATCTGCCACTTTTCTGTTATTGGTCTAGGATTTTACGATGCATGCTTCAGGCTAACACTTTTCATATCAGCATTCCACTATTTACTTTTTAAATGTGGTATTTCTCATGATATAAGATTCGTGGATGGAAATAACTGTCAGACTGAGCCTTAATACCGTCTAACCCTACCACCGTATATTTTATACAGTAGAATCTCTAATTACGTTCACTGGTAGAGTCTGGAAAAGTGACCACATTTCAGAGGTATCTCTATTAGTCTACCAGCGAATTAGCTTTAGAAGAATCATATTCAAACGATGGACTGTGTCCGTATTTGTAAGAGATATCCCTATTTGTGAGTTATCCTCAATGCAAGGTTTTACTGTAGAGTCCATTACAGTTTTCAGCTGCTCTCAGTATGTCCTAATGCAATTCGTTTGTTTCAACGAAATTACAAAATGAGATTATTTCCTCAAATTCTTCAATTATGGAGACGTACATGGATAATTCACCTCAAAAATACAGTTTCTTTAAAGTTATGCATTGTTTTGATATTTCAATTAAACTGCAATTTTAGAAGGATTGTAGCTATAATCATTTGACAGATGCTGTTGACGCTACGTAAAAATATACACACATACTAAATGAAAAGAGGTGTTCAACATATTAAAAAATACATCATACATGTACATGTACATATGCGGGCTAACAGTTTTAATGTTTCTTGGGGATATAACAAAACCATGGTGGGAGGAGGGGTTAAAAACTCAGCATTTATTTGCTGTTATATAAGAAGAGTGGGTTGAAAATTGACTGAGCTTATAGGGGCTGCCCGTAAAATTGGTAATCATTTTAATCATTTTAATGTTTGTTTGTCCAGGGGGGGGGTGGGGGGCTGAAATTTTCAAACACACACAGCCAACAGGCCGGGGGTGGTGTTCATACGATGATAGTATCATTGTGCCCCACCCCCGACCCCTGGCCATAGTAAATGGTGGCCATCAAAATAAATCTGCAAGCATGAACATTTATGATAGCCAGACTGTTGCTTTAGAACGGATAGGCCTCCCTGGATAACAAAAATAATCATACCAATAAGCTACTTTACAGATGTCATAAAAGGTGGCAGGGGCTCACAGGAAGGACGGAATGGCAAGTAAGTCTTCTGATCTTGTATTGGAACAAGAGTTCATCAGAGCAGCACATTGCGTGCCTCTATTTGGCCCGCATAATCCATGTAATAGTATTACAATGTAGAGTAGAATCTCAAATTAAGACCACCTCTCCTTTGAAACCAGCTTTATAATGTGACCACTTTTTATGGTCCCAAACCTTCATCAACTAGCAGAATGCACCTCTGTATAGAGACCACCTCTCTACTGAGATCACACACCACTGGTCCCAAAGGTGATCCTTATAGAGAAGTGTTACCGTATGTGTATATGCATATTCTGGCTTGAATCCCAGTCTAAGGCAAACGAATGCTCATCCATAAATGTTCCTCGTGAGGAGAAATGATAGCGGTACATGGGAGAAACGGCCATATGGTTTTACTTCATGGTTTTGCTGTGGGTGCAAAATGTGACTTGTGTGTTAATGACCCATTGCGAATGAGTCTCATTGGGGAGAGGCAAGCACGTTTGATATGAATATTTCAGCACAATTCTGCACCTCTAGCTTATGGTGTTTCTAAACCTCTCCAAGTTTGAAGAGTACAAAATGAGGGAGAGAGTTTCAAGAGTGTACTTCCTTATTCGCTGGTTAGTTGATTATGCTTACATTGGGAAATGCATCATGGGAGTGTGATTGTGTGGTAAGTATACTACTACCATTTACAAACACTATACCATACCCATTACTAATATCACATAGAATGCATCTAGCCTAAAACGGATGTCCTGGCTCCCAGGTTTCTATGCCTGTTAAGTACCCTTTTATACAAATGATGTATTGTGTAATATAAGACATATTGTTTGTAAATCATAGTAGCATGCACCAACACGCACACTCATAATGCTGGGGCCTGTGTATGCATTTACGCAAGGTCATTGCCATTCTTGCAACACATTTTCACTTTCAGTGGACAGCAGCAGCAGCAGCAGCAGCAGCAGCAGCAGCCACAGCAGCCGCAGCAGCAGCAGCGGCGACGGCAGCAGCAGCAGAAGCTGAAGCAGCAGCTGAAGCAGTTGAAGCAGCAGCAGCTGAAGCAGCAGCGGCAGAAGCAGCGGCAGCCACAGTGGCAGTAGATGGAGCAGTAGAAGCAGCAGTAGAAGCAGTAACAGAAGCAGCAGCAGAAGCAGCAGAAGCAGCAGCAGCAGCAGAAGCAGCAGAAGCAGCAGAAGCAACAGCAGCAGGCAGCCGCACCACATCCCGTCATCCCCAAATAGATGAGGAAATGGAATCGCTGTTTGGGACATCAACCACTAGAATATAATGTCATCTGTGATGCACCGTGACACATCATGTCCACGTGGGTACCCCGTATTTATCTCATCAAAGGTTGGACAGAATGTCAAATGGCAGCTGGAAAACACTCAATCTATTTCCCGTGCCCTCCAACCTTCTGATCTTCACTCACTTGCCACATATGTGGTTGTTTACCATCCGTCCTGCCGCTAAAGGTGGCATGCGATGTTTGTGTGATTCAAACTGCAGTGCAACCTCTCTATTAAGACCACTTCAATGCGGCAAGCTTCAGTAAAGTGGTATTTTTATGTATATGGCTGTTCACGGTGATCTCTTAATGAAGGCTTGGCGCTGTGATAATGGTATTGGTACAGGGGTGGTATTTTTTGTCATTTATCCCATATCCCTGATTTTGGCCATTTTCGCAACATCCCAGCATCAGTTTCACCCATGCCACAATTCATTGAAAGTATCAGACACCCATACCCACACACCCATCTATGCCCAATAAAACCACCCTCTCCTGGGTGAAACGTGCAGACGACAACTGACAGCATCTTTACAATTAAACTCATTATTTATTGTGTCAAAGAGGGTGTGAAACGAAATTGGTGTGAGACCTTTATATTCCCTGCATCATCTCATTGGAACTGGATGATTTATGGAGGTCTCAGTACCACTTTGCGAAAGCGGCGTATGAGTGATGGATCATTGTTCAGTATGCCCGCTCGAATTTAGCTACATTGTCGGTCTAGCTAATCATTGATTTGCTTTGTGAATTGTTGTCTTTTTGTTTTTGACACGAGTATAGCAATTATCTTTCAGATGAGTCTATACTGTAGAACCTCTAATTACGACCACCTATAAAAAGAGACCACCTCTGTAAAAAGACCGTTTTTTCATGGATCCACACCTTACCAAACTGGTCACCATGAACCTCGCTAAAGAGACCACCTCTTTATTGAGACCACTTGAGGTCAGGTACCTGGGTGGTCTTCATTAAAGGGCTTTACTTCATAGCTACATGTACCTGCTACATATGCATGGTAGGCTTTCAAAAGCCATTGGATGTGGAAACACAACACCAATTAAAGTAGAACCTCCTATGAATAGGCTCTTTAAGTGAAACCATCTCAATGAAAGGTCATTTTTTTCACTAGCCCATTGTGTTAAAGACAGAGACAGGCAGACAGACATGAACATCCACGATGAGACATCTTCATTGAGACCACCAGCAACAAGGTGGAGGGGTGCTTCTGTATCTAATCACATGCTGCCAATGTCTTTGTAGAAGGGGTATATTTGTATATAGATTTCAATGAGAGGTCTAGTATTTCTTCATTAGTCATTGGTGCTTGCATTATCACATGTGTAATCCATACTTATAACCTTTAATGTTTTGTAGCAGTTGTTACAATACATATCCATGGCCCTATGATTGCCATGGCAGAACTCCTTTTTGTGCAACAGTTTGGTGCATAGGTGTCTAACAAGTAATGCTATATGGTCAGACAGTCCTGAATATTAACCCTCGTTTGGTTGTAGAATGGCGGTCACCTCTTCATAACTGTCTTTCATTGACAGCCAGAGGCCTATTGTTTGGATCAGCCGTGAAATGTTACATTTGAATTAAGATTTACTGATGTTGATGCACCCGGATGCCAAACAGTGTTCATGGATTGGCCATTTGGCCTGTTTAGGGGGATTTATGACCAAGATTCGAACAGTGTCCCATTGATCCATTTACATCTAGTGAACCTCTTCAGATGCTTTTCGAAGCTTTGGCAGATAATCGATCAAGGTAGAAAGACGCAATGTGGTAATGTGTTTGACATTGATGCCCGAATAACATTTGCCTGCGGACCAATGGCCATTGACCGATAGTGTCCGGCCTAAATTTTGTAAAATAGAATCATGGACTCCATATCGTATCAGCGACCTTAAATAGTGTGTTACATGGATATTTTCACCAATGCCTACTGATTTAAAAACACTTAATTTTCTCACCTTACCGATCCCAGGGAGCTATCGATTGGTGGGCCTGAAGCTTTAGGTGGTAGCAACAAGTAGACCTCATTGACTAACTATCACCTGTCTGCACGTTTGTCTCCCATTAAACAGAAGATAATTGGTGTGCACATTGGTTAAGTTGAGTGCAATAGTCTCATATGTCTTCATTTACAGGACAAAATGAGTTACATCTGTCTTCACGCAGACGTTTTTTTTTACTAGTGAAGTAAGTGCACAGAGGGCAATAAAAATGTAGGCCATTTCAGTATGAACTCTGGCATTTTTTTCTGTGAAAATTATGCATAATTTGCACCTCCGATTTTTACAACATCTATTGATGCTGTGTGTTAACTGTACATGGATTGGACTCCTTTATAGAGACATGTGCTCTGGTAGTATTCTAAATTGTAGTGTATCTATTGCATGTATTATATGGATCAATTTTTGACATTTTAGACTTACGACTTATCTATGTATGTATATGGGCGTTTATAATGACGATCATGAATGTATTGACTATTTAAGATCAAGATAAATTTACATCAAAGAGCCAAGGTGTTCAAAACGGACCGTTCAGTGCCACAAGCATGTCTATATATGGTAGACGGTTCAAAGAAATGTAATTTATGACAAATGAAAGCTCTCAAACATTAAAGAGGATATTGCGAATGTACAATTCTTACTCAATAAAGTACGAAAATCATAAGCGTTGAATGGAGCTTCACGATCCAATGTTAATAGGGCATCGGCAAAGATACTGTTAACTATGAATATAACAAATGCAAATAGGTAAGTCATTATGTAGAGCTAATCTTCCCATGTAAGGGACATGAGAGTACGTTATGGTATGGTATGGTCAGATATTTCAAAGAATCGAAGCTGAATTAGTTGTGCTATTAGCTTTTACGGACTAAATTGACTAAATTACTACGATGTAATTAATTGGCAAGGTTGTTCTAAGTGGGACTAAAATCTTCTAGTTTTAGTATCTAATAGAGTTGCAATCAATTTGAAACCAGATAACTGAGGTGTGGATTAAACAGAACGTATCATGTAAAACGCCACATTGCTAAATGATTGATTGATTGATTGATTGATTGATTGATTGATTGATTGATTGATATTCTTCAGGAACTAATGTTCCTAGGATAGCACATGAAAGCGCACATATATATGTAATGCTTATTTCCAATGTGGTCCTTGTTTGTTTGGCAGGTTAGGTAACCAACTGAGCCAAGGGTTTGTGGAGGGATCACACTAGCTATAGTTTTCAAACTATGTCAGTTATTTTACGTGCAGAGTGGTGGCTCTCCTCTACACGGGACACGCCTTTTAACGAGGCTTCCGAACCTCGGGCTTGGTGTCGTCACCGTCTTGTATGATATACTCGACAGCAGCGACACGCTGTGTGGAAATCGGCAGTGCAGTGACAGACGCACAACGTAACTCTTTGGCGCCACGAAGTCTGCCGAGGCCGGTGCGCGAACTTACGACGCAGGAAACTCCTGTTTGTAGGTCGTACGCGATAACCACTGTACTAACCACAACAAACACTGGCAGATCCACAATCGGAAAAGTGGGGAGGTGCATCTAAAGGTGATCCTATTCATGAACGCTCATTGAGTTGACAAAACCCCATGAAAATGAATTTTTTAAGTGAAAAGGAAAGGCTTCTGCCCTTCCCACCTGCGCCCACCCCCACACCTCATGGATCTGCCTATGTTGAACGCCTATTTGGACACCAAATTGATATTGAAAGTGTGCAAAAAGATTAGACGAGTAAAATCTGAAATAAAGCTGAGACATTATCAACAACACTGTTTGCCATGAGGGATTTGTGTAATGTGGCATGACTGCCTTTGTCGGCAAGGTCTTTGTAGAGAAGAGATGAAAGAAGGCTGGGACTGGGTGCGGCAGGCCAAAGCCACAAAAGAGTGTCTGCTGAGAGCGCATTGCATTTATGTATAATGGGTACTCTCTGTAAACTCTCTTGGTAACGCAAGTACAATGGAGGGCAAATATATATTAAACATCGAAAAAAATTAGGAGGTATTATGAATGCTTTGTATATGAATTGGCGGTCAGTCCGTCCGATTGTGTGGGCCTGTAGTATACCCTGTACGTGTTAGCTGGGGTCAGTAGAGCCTCAAATTTAGACCATATCTAGAAAAAAGATCAACGCTACATGTATAATAAGACCACTTTTACGGAGTCATGCCTAAAATGTGGTAACAGTAAAACCTCCAATTATGAACTCCTCTAAATGAGACCACCTCTTGTGAATCCATGCTTTTATATAAATACCTCTGTAAAGCTTCATACTAATGATACCACCTTCATATTGGGACCACTTGAGAGCACATATGCGGGAAGGTCTCAATAGAGAGGTTTAATGTATTGGTGCCCATCTATGTTTGCCCACCTGGCTTATTGCTAATACGTGTAACTTTACCAACGCCGCCGAAGTATCTTATGCCCTCGTTTGAAACCTTCAGCACCACGTTAAAACTAGTACACATACACTGTAGTTCATTCATCTCACTCTGAGTATCAGATCTCAAGGTACATGTATGACAATCTGTTGGCATCTGATACTCAGAGTGATTCATCTCAAACGGAGGCCTCAACATAGTGAGGTAAATATCTCTGTTCCTAATACTTTCATAGTCATCTAATTGCGTGCAAACCAATACTTCTGTTCAGTTACTTGTCTTTGAAAAACGTGATATAATTGTTTCATACATCTTTAATTTGAAACTAAGTTATACCTATTATTAATGTTACTGATGGGTACAGTAACATAAGTATATCAGCATCTGTTTAATGCTATGCAACCTAAAATCTCATCATTTTGGCCTAGTCTTGGATTTGCTGGAGTTTTAAGATGACAATCATTTTGTCCATGATTCGATGCGATTCGGCCATCCATCAGCATTTCCCCAGAGGTGCAACTGATACACATAAGAAAGTTGTTCTAAAAGTGAGGGGTCTACACCGATATATTCCACTGTATAATATACATTTATACACTACATGTAACATTACATTAAAACTACCTAGAATGACAATGAAGCACGGTCAAAATGTATTGTATTACGTTTGTTCTAACAATGGGTGAATCATCACAACTGAGTGCTAAGTAGGTATTTAGCACTCAACTTATATGTCCAAATGACAATCATAGATTCTATTAGTTTTTATTGCATAAATCATGAATATACAAGCTTATACAGTACGAATATTTATGATGGATGATAAAGTCTAAACTTAGTCATCATTCAACCATTTCTCATTGAAGTGTTTGACGGATACATTATAACTGACGGTCCCCTATTGAAGGAAATCCTGGATCTGCCTCTGAAACATGGTCGAGTTGCTTAAAATTCCACGAGCTCATAACTTAGATTAAAATACCCATACGCTATTTAAACGTTTCTTATTAAGTTGATATGTACATACATCCGTTAGTGTTTATATTCTATTCATTGGGTGGGACTGAACTATAAATATGTTTAATAGGTTCGGGATGTTCTCTCAAAGTTCCAGGTACTCTATGTAAGTATGAAATCTCCTCCACCGCATGAGTTTATCATAAAAGGCATAGGCTTACCTTACCCATCAGAAATGATGCAAATTTGATGAGAAGGTTTTGATATTGCTTTTCCTGATATAGGTTGGGTGAATGAACACAGAAATAATAGCACTCAGTTTGCGAAAAAGATGCTGGCAAATGATTGAACTGAAATCATTGATATTTCTTATTTTGAATGGTGCAAAGTTTAACCAAGATCTCCATTTGGGAAGTTTTGCTAATTCAATCCTTCAAAATGGCCGCAAAAATGGTAATCAAAATGGCCGTCAAAATGGCTGCCACTGCCCTCATTATAGCCACCAAATACATAAAATAACTCATCGTACACGGCAATATACCTCATTCTTGACTGTATCTTACATATTGGAAAGTAAATAATGTTTATAGCTGTTCAATATCGAAATTGACTTGAGTAGTTTCAACTGTAAACATGTATACAGTAGAACCTCTACATCAATACCTCATGTAGTACTGCTTTAAAGATTTCTGAATTGACATATGAGTTCATTCTAGAGGTCTGTCTTATTCATGATGGTTTGTAGTCATGGGAAATATTTAATTGTCTTGTTTTAGAGATTGTTTACTCTGTTAGTGGTTTTGTTTGGAGGTTTATTGCTGCATCTATAAAATAGAAGTTGTAGCACTCACGATGATGTATTGTTAACATTATTGACAACTAGACCATTCATTGTAGGTATACATGTCCTATTTTTTTCTGAATGACGTTTGTGCAAATAATGCACAATATCAGCTATCGATGAAGTGTCATGTGAAATGTATAGCAGCAATTTACTGCGACCCGTCACCATAAAGCAAACTGCCAATACGAGAAGCACCTTTTTTAGATCTATGATAAAGTAGTTTGTATAGATGTAATGGTTTGTGCTTATTGTTCAGCGAATTTTTGTAGATTCACTGTTGTAAATTTTATGAAGAAAAATAACATTATTGACTGCACTCAGGACGAAGCAGATGAACAATCTATAGACTAACTATATGAAAGTGTGACGAATATTCTTATCGCTGTGAGACAGAACATGAATATGAAAAAAACCAACATATATAGGCCTTCAATTATTAACTATTGAACATATATTTGTACATAATTCGCCCCATTCGAATGAGCGATCATTTTTCATGGAAGGAATTTTGGCAAAATATTGAGTGATTATAGAAACCGGTTTGTGTGTGTTGGTGGGGGGATCACAGGAATTGACATTCATTTACTTTTTAGAATTAACGGCTACAAGTAGATGCTAACTACGGCAACCAACTTGTTGAGGCATTTTTTAAATTCCACATTTAAATAGTAAATAGAGGAATTCTGTTATCAAAAGTTTTACTACGCGAAAAAAAAATGTAGACCCACAGAAAAAGTGAAATGTCAGAACCTTACCGACCCCCCCCCCCCCCCTTGCCACGAATGGAAAAAAATAATCAACTTTTTGTCTTTTTGTCGAGCGTGACAAAATGTACATCATCCCTCCCCTGACCTGCAATCGTTTAAAACGCCTCTATTTTTATATGACTTTTGAAATACAATAATGAGACGGTTTTGTAATAAGAAAACGTGTTTTTAATACAGTTGATTAATTAAATCTTGCAATTCCGAGACACAAGTGGGTGGTGTAGTTCATTAATGATCTAGTATACAGTAATGCCTCGCCATTAAAGAAAGTAGCTACTGTTTGTTCCCTTATTGCAGGATGTCCCTATTAGTAATGTCCATTTCACAGGGTTGTACTGCACTAATTGTCCTATTTCTATAATTACTGTATTCTTTGACATTGAGTGGCGACATGAAGTTAATTATACACATACTTATGGGATTTCTGCACTATTGTAAACACAATTTAGCCGTTGTGCGGGGGTAGAGTTATTAGCAACTCTGAGGACATTTTCTTAATAAGAGCACTAGACTATACGTCCACTGGAGAAATTGTGTCGGGTTATTTCTGTACCACAAACGAACTGTAAACGTATAACCTCCTATTAGTAAAGCCTCCGTCACACAATCACAACTGTGCATACCCGAACCTTTAGTATGTTGCAGGAGGTAAGTAAAACATGGGGAAATCATCAACCCGCTCGTCTGTGAAGATGAACACGCCTAATATCTCACAATTCTAAAACAAACCAATACTAACATGCCATACTTATATTTAGCAGTACTCACTTTTTGTGTGAATTTATGAATAGTCCATCCAACTAGTCATGAATAATGAAATGCATATTTTTCCAAATAGTCTCAGTTGTAATCCTCTCAAGTTAATTACGTCACAATCATTAGATTTGTTTTAAACCCATCCATATCCCTAGATTACATGGCTAAGTGTAAGGAATTAGTTCATATGTTTACTCCAGTTAACAATATTCTTTTTAAGGACCCATACTGTATGTAACCCATACACATTCAAAAACAACCATGTTCTCCTGTCGTCATTCGTTCTTTATACGGAGGTTTATGATTGTTTACCACATTTTATTTTCACATCTTTTTTGTCTCCACTTGAGAGTACCGTAACATTGAACACATCTGGTACATGCAAAAATCTTTAGATAGTCCAAAAATACACTTTGACCTGCTTTCTAATACATTGTCCTTTGTCAGTATAACAGAACTTGTTGACAGTTGAAATGTTATCTTCCTACAATCCAATAATTATGATTTCTTTTTTAGTTCAGGTAAACAGCTATATATTTATCCAGGTCACGGGGATAAAAATGCACAGCTGGAAGCCTACTCAAAGTATTTATGTTTGTACAACTGCCTTAATAATGACAGACAATAAATACTTGTTGCGCATTTGATTGGTCCAATGGTGTGCTGCATCATGTCTGAAATCAAACCAATATGCATTCACTTATAGGTTTTCTAACTACAGTCTAAATTGGTATTATCAAAAGACCTTTATTGGATGAGTCAAAAACATATTTTTCCAACTTTTACCAGAACAACATGCGTAATGAGCGATTGAGTTATCAATAAAGACACTTTGGGTCGTTTGGTGTCACAACATCTGTATATAGAGTGGAGGAAGCAGGATAGTCTAAGTGAAGGTGCCTCTCTGCTCCACAGCTGTCAAGATGATGAAGGTGTGATATTAGACTATGGGCTAACGTGTCTTTGGTCAGAAAGTCCAATGTACAATTGTACAAAACATCTCACATGAACCTACATGTACATTCATTTGAAGATCCAGGGGTGTCCCCATCTCCCATACAAATGGCATAAGTGTTTTGACGCATCTGCAAGTTTTCAATCATTCAAAGCCCATTAACTCCTGTTGGTGCACTTTACTCTTTCTGGAAACCTGGATGGATGCTAATATGACTAACCGCTTTATAACCTTATTATGTCGTTTTGCCCATTTGTATTGAAATGACATATACACATAGCATAAATTAGATGTCTAGCTAATCGCAAACTGTATGCAAGTCAAATACATGTGCGCATACAGACGCATTACAGAAGGAAGACTAGCTTTACATAGCCTTTTGATACACATTGCTCATCCTGTTAACATAGCTCAATAAAAATGATGTCCTATCCATTAGTTATGTTTGTCAGCATACTTCAGGTTACATTAGTGAATCAAATACAACTGATCTACAGATACAAAAAAAAATGTTGGTTTACATATTCAATGTAGATTGTAAAATGCAGGGGGTAATCTAGGCTCTTGCAATCCGGAATACTGAAACCGAATCAGTTATGGTGTTGAAGTAATCGATACCATTAATAGGTACATGTAAGTTCGTTAATATAATCTGTAAGATATATACTGTATGACATTTAATTAGGTTAAGACAACTGCATCGGGTCGTGTTTTTGAGAAATGAGAAATTCAGGCCCTACACAAATATAGCTGCCACAGGTCAGCAGTAAAGTCTACATTTCTTACTGTGCTTTATTTTCATAAAGTGGTTGTACCCAGGGAGTTGAGAAAGAAGATGAGTACATGTACATGTAGTGTAAATAGTTTTAACGTGCTAAAGTAGACTTAAGACCGAGAATAGACCACAAATCTCAAACATAGATTCACATTGTCATGTATTTATTGCACACTAGTATCACAGTTTCATAAAATCAATCACATCCATGAGATCCACAAAGTTATATCGTTATTGCTCTTCATTGCCAAATGGAGAAGAGATTCTTTAATCTTTCTTTCAGCGACAGTTTGACGGGATTCTGCTCAATTTTTCTGAGAATTTTTAGTGCTTTTTCATGACTGATCCGTCTCCTAAAGTCATATGTCATTTTGACACGCAAATTTTGTAACTTTGCATTGTTGAAAATCTCCGCAACGTATAAAATGGTTCCCATACCTGAAACAAAATTACAAAATGCATAGAATAATTACAAACAAAACAAGATTTAAAAGTGCATATGTGAAAGAAATGGTTTAAGTTATCACATTTTGATAGAAATGATTAAAACACACAGGTTTTCAATTTGAAATCTCGGGTGCCCAACATGCCTGAAGAGTATCTGGTCTCTCCATACATTACAACTAAAACAATTAGTTGTCTATATTTCGTTTATTCTATTTCAGATATGGGTACAGACTTTACCAGCATCAGCCGTATGACTGTTTGACTATAAAAAGGTCTGACCAGTAAAGCTCAAAATATTTTGTCATTTCTGTTATTCTATTCCAATATACACGCTACTTTCCTAAATCTACAAGTACCTTACCAATAGAAAGAACAACCAATTCAATTTGTCCCATTTCCTTACTTCAATTGGAATAAAGATTCTGAGGAGGGCATTTTATTCTCGAAACTTGTAAAACTTTATTATGGAAAACATTTTGGACACTTTGGACACTAAAGCAGATAGAGATAACTGCGATTGTTTTGATTTCTATTAACATAGGATAAAAGTCTACAATACAGACATGCTTTGCCACTGGCAGATCCAGGTAATTGGAACGGGGGGGTTGCACTTAAGGGATTTCTTGGGTTTTGTATGAGCAATCGATGGCGGACATACCAAAAACCAAAAATTAAGTATTTTGATGGGAAAAAGGGGGTGGTGGCGGAGGGTGGGGAGGTGCCGGCACCCTGCGCTCCCAACCTATTGGGGCTGCCAATGTTTCCCACAATCAAAAAAGTGTCTCACCAATAGAAAAAAGGTCCGATGATGAGGTGGCCTCCCCCGTCAACACCATCTCCGGAGCGATGTAGGGCTGGTTCCTTATCATGGAAAGCTTGTCCCTGTGAGACTTGGGACTGAGGGTCTCGCTGCACCTCACCTGCTTATACATGGCCAGTCCAAAGTCGATGAGTACTGGATGCAGCTCACCTGAGATATTTGGCATAAATTATTGCTAAGTATTTTAATCGACGGACTCTTTTATCATATAATCATAGGCAGATAAACGTGTGGGTGCGGGGGGTGGGGGTGGGGCACCTCAATCTTTTTGCCCCAACCCCCGCCGAAGATAATGTATGTTTCTTTTTTGTTTTTTTTTTGCCTTCTCCATGAGAACTTGATATAGAGTAGTTGAGCCTTCTCTTTATCGAAAACCTGAATCTGGTAGTGCTTTGCTAACTAACTAACTCGCTGATACCTATCAGGCCTAGGCTCAAAGTTACCACCGTGCGTGCATGATTTTCCAAAAGGCAGTGATGTGAAATCATTATATGTTTATGATGAGGCCCCATGACACCTTCACAACAATATCGTGCCACGGCTGATTTGGGTCCATTTATTGACATCTATCTGATTGACCCAAAAGTTAAGCCCAATGCTCGGTTCACATGCTGCGATACTAGTCATGCAGTAAAAAATGTATCCATCCATCCAAATAGAAAAGTGAGTGACACGTCATAACACCTCATATCATCCATGCCCTACTAGTATGAGAATAGCCAATGTTGTGCATATATGCTTAACAATCATTCAAGTTCACAAGCTTCTATCAAATGCTTTTTTGTGTTCTATTTGGCATTGCAAGCTACCACAACCCCTCACCATCTTTGTAGCGCACCAGCACATTGTTGGCCTTGAGATCACAATGAATGACCGAGATGATGACCAGACGTGCAGCCGCCACAACCAGTCGGGCCAGGATACGGATCCAGTGCTCCAGGGTGATCAGGGGCATGCGGCCCGACTTCTTGACCTCCTCCTCAGCCAATGCGGCCTGGGCCAAGGTCACGGAGAGGTCTATACCAGGCACGGTTGTAACATACTCTGAAATGAAGCATCATAGATTGCAGACGTTGAAATTTTAAGAGGAAAACGTCATTGGTAAGCATTAAGAGTGGGAGGTACAATTTTGATGGCTATTTTGAGTAACTAAAAGTTTCGACCTGTTTTATCTAATAAATTTCTAGATTAGTTATTTCTGTAGAAATGCTAGTTCATCTCATGTACGTTAGTACTCACCTTGGACAATGCCTATGTCAAAGATGCCAGGTTCTTCTTTAATTATGATGAGTCCATGTATTTTAGGTGCTAGTCTGGTTTGCTGTTGCACCCAAGTTTGAATGGAGACTTCATTAAGAATTTGTGCAAGGATTCCATCGAAGTTCATTTTGGTATCTGTAAAATTTAGACAAAGAGATGTCATAATCAAAGACAGGCGCGGGGCGTAACTTGGGGTTTGTACCACCTTTCTCCTTAATTTAAGAAAAATCCACTCTGTAAGCTCTTGAGTATTCACCAAATACATACATGTAACTTACGCAGCCCGAACACTACCCAAAAAACATGACAAAACAAGTCTGTATGAAATATGACCAAATATCATCAATGCTCTATGTACAAATACTTACTGCAGCAAATAAGCTTGAAGACGACCTTTTCATTAGTAGCTTTTAGTTGACCCTTTAACAGAATTCCATAGCTTCCAAGTCCAACCACAATGGGATGGCCAGAGTCATCTAGCACATACTGAACATCACTCCTCCTCAATATCTACAAGAAGCAAAGAATTTTCTAATTCATATTGGGAAGTCATTGCAAGTACAAGAAAAAGCCCATGTTTTGTATATTGGCTGCTGTGTGTATTAAGAAATGTAGGATTCAATAATACATTGGGTAAGAGACAGGACTTAGACCCTTGGAAGAACCATATACTATCAATTTACTTTTAATTTGATCAATTGTACAATTATACTATGTTTGAATATCTTTACGACACTTTAATAAACAAATAACTAACTAACTAACTAATTAACTATTGCCAATACTCGTAGTTAGGACCTTTCGACATATACTGCGGTAATATATAAAATAGGTTCAATTGGCTTCAAATTTTAGTGTCATGATTGTGGGCACTTCTAGACATAAAGTTTAGCAAACAGGTTGTTGTTCACTATAGAGTTGAATCTCTCCTCATCAATTTCCCTCCCAATATGGGCGACCCATTCAAAAGTGGGGGCTCCTATAGGTTAAGTCCCATTAGCCTGTCCCTTAATTGAAAACTGCATAACACTGTATACCTTGGGTGGTGGTGCTGGTAGCTTCTTTTTTGCTGCCACTCTAGCCACGTGTCGTTTGTACGCGTCAAAGATGTCATCGACTATCATTGGTGGAGACAGGGCGAGGGAACGTTTTCTAGCTGTTCTTGGCCACGAGTAGCACTTATTGGTGTGTTGGATGCCTGCCAATAAAAGTATTCATAGCGTGATTTTTATGCTTGTTAACATGCTTTTTATGCTTGCTTACATGCTTGTTGCGTCGCTTCAGCTCAGCTGCTGAAGCAAGCATTGTGTTTGGTTCGTTTGTAACTATGTAACTAACTATGTATGTCTCCGGACAAGCTAGCGGGCGTACCGATGAACCGATTTCGTTCAAACTTTACACAACTATGAGGTTTGAGCCGACACCAAAGTGATTCGATTTTGGGCAATCTGCCAATTAAACTGTGGTTTCTAGAAGCCCATTCATGATATTCTTACTGATATTCAATGCAATTAAGGCACCAAGAAAAAATCCATATTCCAACCCAAGCAGCAAATATTGATTATTGGGTTTGAAACTGATATTGATTAGTATCTGTTATTCAAACAGTACTATTGTATTGCAACACAAATATCTTTTGCCTGGGTATATTGATTCTCATTCATTCTGATGTTTTCTCCTCAAATTATTCATTTCTTGATTGTAAAGTATACATCATTTCAGTATATATCTTAATTGCCCATAAGTCAACATCGTTCTAGCGACGCAGTGTTCTTTGAACACTTTTGATCTAGTTATGCTTGTTTTCATGCTTGTTGTGCGTGTTTACATGTTGTTATGCTTGTTTACATGCTTTTTATGCTTGTTTACATGCTTTCTATACTTGTTTAGATGCTTAGTATGCTAGTTTACACGCTTTTTGTGGGTTTTAATATGGTTAAACGGAAACACAGTGAACGGAGTGCCAACTCCACGAATTCATTGAATTTTGGGCCAACGCAATGATTTGAGCAATGAAAACACAGATTCCACATTCTTCTGTGGCCTAGTGCAAGATATGGTCCAATCGAAAACCACTTTGGTCATAGATGGAGTGGGTTGTGGTCCCCAAAGACCCACGCAAACAGTCTATAATCTTGGATATGACTACCACATGTATATTGTAGTATCCAGTAATGCATACCATATTGGAAATATGTGATGGCTAATTAATCATACACGACTTGCGTTTTTCATGATTATAAAATTAACATAATAATACAGTTCTAGCAAGTTTGAAATCGATTGTCGGTGGGCTTTTACATGAATGTGTATTTACATTCTTTTTTAATGGTCTTAACTTTAAAGTGGTCCAACTAAGAAGGCGGACCCCGTACATGGATATTTGATTACTGTAGGTGAGCTCACCTTTAAGGAAGTGCTGGGTTCCTACCGGGAGGTCTTCCATATTGAAATCTTCTAGAAGCCATTTTCCTGAAGAAGAAAAAAAATAAATGCTATCTGTTCTTGCATTTTGTTTAACACGTTAAAAGCTCCACTTTTGTTCGTAAAAGGCAAGTGTTGTTCAAACACAGACACCTGAAACATTAAACTGACCCTGTAAAACGGTGCTTGAAAAACACAACGCGTAATGAATAGATATAGAAATGCAAAACAAACGAACAGAAAGAAAAATATGGGCAATAGAAGATAGAAAAATACAAAAATATTAATCTAGATTACCCTGCTTCTCATAGTCATGCAGGTTTTCACCCTGCCCCTGTTCTCTGGGTCTGGGGCGTTTCTTACGCTTAATCGTCACTCCGAGAGAATCTACATGTGTATCACTGATCATGTTTCCCATCAAACTAATTAAATCATTATTAACAAAATTGACAGCTCAACATTGAAAGTTGAATAAAATATATCACTCTCGTTATAATGTTGCTACGTTTAACCTAGAACGTTCAACGTAACGTCATACGTTTCTGTGCTCTTAATTTACGGTTTTAATTCTTATTTCTACGTTTAACGTACGGAGCTATAGGGGGTGGGGGCATGTAGTGTGCACAATAGAGCCTGGTAGAACGAGGCTAGGGAGCAAATACCTTGCATAGTGGTAGGGACTTGACACTGGGACTTTCGAACCCTCACCCTGTCACAAATCAGCCCAAGCCGAAAAAAAAAAAGAATATCCTGTTCCAATATCCGCTAACTGAAAAGATAACTTGTTCCGATATCACTCTCATTGATTGCACGCTCTCTCAATGTGTCATGTAGCTGAATTTTGTATTTGTTCTTAGATTTTGTGTGGCAACTGAAAAGCTCGACTTTTTAACAACGTTAAAATGCAAGAGCTATTCAAACACATTTCCATTTAACAGAACCTGACGCAAACATACTCTTTGCCGATATGCCATGCTGAAAAATATACCCTATCCAGCAGCACGTTCCCACTGCCTTTAACAACATTACACTCAAAAAACAATTTACTACTTGAAAACAAATCCAATGCATTACTTTAAAATGTGCCTTCATATTTTCGTATGATATGTCCAAATTTATAGCAAACCAACACATATGCTATTTTGGGACCCCACGTAGGGGCAGAGGTTCCCTATAAAGTAGTTGCAGAGTAAAGTGGTAGACCATGTAGGTCGTAAATTTAGACCATGTTATTCCAGTATGTAATGGATTGACACGTGCCCAGCATGATAATGACCACCTCTGCCTGCATTGTCAAGCCTGGCTTATGTGATAAACGTCAGATGCCATTGTAATCTTTGCTGTACAATTGCGCTTGATAACTACAAGTCTACAATGGAACCTGCATTATACGGACACTTTAGGGACAAGTTAAACAGGCTCACATTTGACAGGTGCCCTTAAATTGCACTTGTTTATTTATGACAGGTTTCACTGTTCTACTGTACAGTAGAATATCGCTATTAGGACCACCTTTGGGTCTAGTGGTAGATGGTCTCAATAGAGAGGTGATCTCTATACAGATGTTAATGTTGGTAGCTTAATGAAGGTTTGGGACCGTGAAAAGTGGTCTGATTATAGATGTGGCCTCAATAGAGAGGCGGTCTTAAGTGGATGTTTTACTGTATTTATGTGTCACAAACAATTAGAACATTAGAACCTATGTATCTAGACCACCCCGAGGCTATCCACAAGTGGTCTCATCTATTGAGAGTTAGTTCAGAGGTACTTTAATGTCGTGATGAAGGTTTAAAATGTTTTTCATACGGAGGTGGTCTCTTTATTGGGGAGTCCTAAAATTTGAGGTCGTAGGGAATCAACAGCTCTCATTCGTATTATACCATTTCTATCCGATAGATTTCTGCATGTGGGTAGGCCTAATATCCATTACAAACCTTTTGTGGCACTTTGTTGGTGGAAACGTTTCCCAGCAAAGATATAAAATGTTTATAAAGATGGTTGTACCTTGGAACTATGAGATATACATATTAAATAGACCATATAAATTGCAGTTGTAGGCCCAACCAATTTTTTGGAAGTAATGAAGCCACGATAAAATAAAGATAATGTACCATAGCATGAATGGATTTTTTCATCTCTAGACTTTCAAAAACAATGACATTTTAACAAACAAACACACGAAAAGATAAATGAAAGTAAAGAAAAGGAGGAAAACAGTACAACTCAACTGCCCAATCAACAATACCCAAGACATTACATATCTATCCATAAGGTAAGTCGGCATTGGGGTCGTTATGTATGAAACCAAAACAAATATTAATTTACCTATTTTTGTCACATTTTAAAATATTTATGTAATCTATGTATTTTATGTGATGCAAAATTTATTTTTGTTAGGCATGTTGAGTAAAATTGTTGATATAATTAATTTGAAAAATATATATTTAAACAATTTCGAACGAATTTATGTGCAAATTGGGATGTAAATAATATATCACCAAATTACGTAAAACTGATGGATTATGTGATAAATCAATAAAATCAAGACTTTGTAACATTACCCTTTGAATTCTGATGGATTAAGTTGAAATGGAGATGCAAGACAAGTTGGAAGGTGATAGCATGACTGAGGATTGGTTGAAAACGGAGATGGATGAGTGTTATGCCTGCAGTGTGTGTGACAAGAGGTTCTCAACACGTTCCGGCTTGAACCATCACAAGAAAATCCACATAGAAAAACTGTTTCAGTGTTTTGTGTGTGACAAATCATTTAGTCAGAAGGTCCATTTGAAACAACATATGGTAAACCATGGTGGTAAGAAACCATATGAATGTAGTGAATGTGGATATCGGTTTGTTCGACCAAGCGACTTGACCAGGCATATGAGAATTCACACTGGGGAGAAACCATTTAAATGTGAAATATGCGACCGTTCATTCATCCATAGCGGAGAGTTAACAACACACATTAGAACGCATACAGGCGAGAAACCTTTTGAGTGCAGCGAATGTGGAAAATGCTTCGCGCAAAGTTGTAGCTTAACCGGACACATGAAAATCCACACTGGTGAGAAACCATTTAAGTGTACGTTGTGTGAGAAATCATTCCCCGAGAATGGGAAACTAAAAAGGCATATGAGATCTCACAGTGGTGAGAAACCGTATGAGTGCAGTGAATGTGGGAAGCGTTTTCGTCAAACTACACACTTGAACCACCACATGAAAATTCACACTGATAGTGGTGAGAAACCCCATGAGTGCAGTATATGTGGGAAGTTGTTTAAGCTGAGTAGTAGTTTGATTCCACATATGACAATCCATACTGGGGAAAAGCCATATGAATGCAGTATTTGTGGGAAGAGTTTTCGACAGAAAAGTGGTGTGATATCACATATGAAAAACATACATATGAAAACTGATGCTGAGGCAAAGATGGAATGGGAGAAATCTGTAAGTAACACTGGAGTAAAAGTTGAGACTGAAATGTCTATTAGTAGCACTGGAGTTAAAGTTGAGACTGAGGACTCTATAAGTAACACTGGAGTAAAAATGGAAAGTGAAAAACCTTTTACTAAAATTATCTCTAACGTTAAAATGGAGAATGTCTGACAAATGTCTTGGTTTAAAAGCTTGATTAGAAAATTATTATGTGAGAATGGACAAGAGAATATATACATACTGATTACGTTTGACAGAATTCTTTAGTGCTTTCCACAAAACTCCAATTTGCACTTTTTTCTTGTTAGATTACTTTAACTAGTATGTTGACCAATTTGCGTGCGGTTCATTATTAGTTGTTTTTGCTGCGCCAATGCGTGTTTCATAGAATTGTATTTTTTTACGAAGTTACTGTAAATATTGTTAGTAACCATTAAGAAAGTAAAGCATCTGTGATACAATAGATGGTAATAGGATTTATTAAAGGGGTAAGGGTGTGCCTTTCCATGAATCTGTATTTACAATTTGTATCATATACTGTAACCTAGAAATGTTTGTGCACAATTTAAATTGCGAATTTCGGGGTAGGTGCAAAAATGCAAACTTAAATAGTCAGCAAATATTATCAGCCTATTAAATTGTAAACATTTTTTATTCTGCATATATCAATAAACCTATTTGAAGAGTTCTATGATATAAAACAGTTCCTTTATCTGAAAAGAAATCAATCATGCATTCAATAGAAATGTTGAATTCTTACAATCTCTAAATTACGTCTTTTCACAAAAACCCAAAATGGCCTTCACTTAAAATTATCTTCACAGTCCTAAAACATACAGCAAATTATTCGTCACAAAAAGTCATGCAATTAAAAAAAAAAAGTTAAATTCGAAGAACCGGTTTCCAACTTACGGCAATTAACGTGAATCCAAGATGGCAGCCACTTTATTGAGTAATTTCTCAAAACGCTCAACAGATACAGAGTGTCATCAACTGGATTTGAAATCAGTAGGTATGAATTGTATAAGAAATGCAATAAAATGCTTTGCACACCACAAAACAAGGTCCTCTGGAATTCTCCCAGACTATATGTAAAGTAGATGCAGGATGGACCAAAATTGCAAAATTAAATAGGCACAAAGCAATTTATAGATGAAAATCGCAAAATTTAATAGCCATGAAATATTCTAGTTTTACAGTAGATTTTTGTAAATTCAACCTTTTGCACAGACCTTCACATGCATGTGAGCTCTTAAAGTAGACTAAAATTATATAATTTTTCATGAAATAGGAAGGGTAGCACCATTTATTTTTTTCCAAGCATCTACTAAAAACACCACAAAATTTAATCAAAAGCTGATAGAAGAACGCACTAAACTATACGCAGAATATTAACTAATAACTTGTCATTTGCAAGAATTGTATTAGGAAGCGCAATAGGTGTATGTTTTTTCATGAATAAAAATGATAGTCCCTCTAAAGTAAGCTTTCACAGGTAACTCAGCTATTCATGCCAACCTTCCTTTGTATGACTTCATCACACCATTTTGTAATTAGTTGGTTAATGATTTCCCCGGCTCGTATTGCATCTGGGCGATGACCTCTTGAAGTTACTTGATATGTACACGTACTCTAAACTGAAACAAAAAAAGGTGGTAAGTTGACAGTATAACTAGGTAATGCTCAATGGCAGATCCAGGTTTTTAGAAAAGGGGGGCGCATTTCAGGGATTTCATGGGTTTCGTACACGCGACAGATGGCGGATGTGTGAAAAACCCTATGAAAATGAAGTATTGTGTCGGGGAAAGGGGATCCCTCCCTGGATCTGCCTATGATGCTCTTTGGTATACCTTCTAAATAAGACCACACAGAATATGCACCAATGTGGTCTCAATAGTCAGATGGTGACTTTTAGGAGGAATTATTTGGTCTCTTTATGAAGGTTTAAAACTGTGGGAAAATTACATGCAAAGATAAATATACAAGTGCAAAAATTCATTGCTGTCATAAATGATTGATGATATAAATCAAAAAGTTTTGTATAAAATGTAGAATCTTATACCCATGTCATTAATAACCTATTATATCCATTATTATTCGTAACTCTGTTTAATAATCAAGAACCATAGTACTTGAGACACAAAAAAAAAACAGCATAAATCTTGGCTTGTTTTTCTTTCCTCGGGACTTGTAATGAGTTTGTTTATGCACCCATGTTTTGACTCCGTTTCTAAAATATAGACAGCACTCAAACACGCACATGCATGGTTAATGAGAAAAGTGTGTCATTTTGTGTTTTTTTGCTTCCTGTACCAGGTAATGTTGGACAACATGTTTGACAAGTATGTAACATTTGATCAACTTTATTGAAATTTCTGTAATTAAAATAGTATTTGTTTCAAACTTACTGAAAAGGGTTACAATTCTTTTAGAATTTACAATAAAAGAAATCATTTTTCTGCCTTATATCCCAATTTTGGACAATTCGGTCAAAATTAATCTATATATTCCTCGAATTGCTAACAATTGTTATGAAGTTCACTTGGAAATTAAAATGAATGTGACAATTTTATCACCTTTCTTTTTGTTGTTGACATT
The DNA here is from genome assembly GCA_019095985.1 of Streblospio benedicti. Classification (NCBI taxonomy): domain Eukaryota; kingdom Metazoa; phylum Annelida; class Polychaeta; order Spionida; family Spionidae; genus Streblospio; species Streblospio benedicti. The sequence continues at coordinate 14,474,477 of CM032663.1, forward strand.
GTGACAGACATGAAATAAAATAAACATGACTCTATTTACCAGTGATGTAGAGTTATACCTTAAGCTGTAATTTTTTAAACTTTGCATTGCATAAATGATCATAAGCTTATATTACCACAATACAACAACACCACAATGTTATTACATACACAATGTATTATATATCTTGCTCAATAGGACATGTCATTTGCATTCCATTAACACTAAGAAGTGGTTCATTACATCTATTCATTCTCTGCCTTAGAGAAAATCACATCCCATATGCTATGAACAGGTTGGGTATGGAGATCTTAGGAAGATGCAGGATGTATCTATTGTGCAAGTCATGTTTTTTTCTTTTTCCAGAGAGGTCACAGGGTATAACATTTAGCTGGTTATTGCTTTCAATGCAGCCGTGATTGTTGAAAAATTAAGAAGAGCTTGTTGGTTTGGTGTGTCGTAGTCAGGCTGTGATATTGCAATTGGTGTATGACAATGCAGACTGTTCTTAGAAAAGGCGGTGCTAAGAAGTAACACGTAACTGTCCAAATAAAATGGGTGTACTTACATCGGAAGATCCAGGTTTTCATAAAAGGGCTGGGGGCACAAAACAAATAGATCTTATGGGCTTTGTTTTTACACAGAAGTTTACTAAAAAAAAAAAAAAAAAAATGCAAATCCTTAGGGAAATTTCATTTTATTTGTTTTTGTTTGCTTGTATTTTGTTTGTTTTTGTTTTATGGTAAGTGCCAAACGGGGAGGGGACTTCTGGGCCATGACAATGCAACACATTTACTGACCGTATATAAGTCAGTGCCACACTTATACGGTTATATAGTAATGAAGATACATGGATTTTTTCTGGCGGATTGTTTTTTTATGAAATCTGTAAATTGAATTATATGATATGAAATTTTTCATCTCAACTCCGCAACTCCAAAAAATTCTCTTTTCCGCATTTCAATACCAAAAATGTAGTTATTTAACACTATTTTAAAGTAGGATGGTAAGTGAGTTGTGATAAATGATGTCACCCGCCATTTTTGGGGGGTACCCAAAATGGATGAAAGATGAAAACCATGTGGGATCGCGCAGCACTTGGGAGGTGATGTCACACTTTTGAAAAAAATGTAGTTATTTAACACTATTTTAAATTACTTTCTGACATGCTAAGTGAGTTGTGATATATCTACTAGCTGCAATCACATTGCCATGTTTGCTTTATATACCCCAAATACATTTGTAAAATTATGTCTAAATTATGGACATATACATTCAAATGTATTTATATAACGGCCCAGTTAAATCAGTTTTTTTTTTTAAATTTTATCAGGGGACAAAACCTTTTTTCAGACAAGGGGGGGGGGTGAGGCAAAGATCCCCTGGTTAAATAAATATTTCCCTTAGCAGGAGTGGGGGGTGCTGCAAAGATGACGAAGGGGTGACAAGGGAGGGGGGGCAAACATGAGGTGACGTCATTTGTGAACGACCCCTAAGCATACCACTATACCTTGCTACTTATGGTTCAGTGATCATGCTTCATTCGGCTTTAATTATCGCGACTGTCAGACCATTGCATAACTGATTGACAGTGCTGGAGTTCCTTGTTATATTGATATTGCTTATCTCGAATTTTCCGTTCTTCGATGTCAAATTCATTTCCATTCAACCGCACAATCACTAAGATCGATTAATTATCTTGAACATGGGAAACTTCAGGATTTTACCGTTCTCTCTACAGATTTGAGCTAAAGTGTTTCTACTTTATTTTGACGAAATTATCATATTATATAATCTTATATGGTTTGGAAATCACATTTTAAAGTCTTTTAGTTATGAAAGAAGCACTTAATCTCTGGTTTCATCCAATTTTGGCCAATTTCACCCATATTAAGCAAATAAACCTAGTTTCGTGCAATTTGTGTTTTACCCGTTTAATATATTTGAAACATGTCATGTGTACAGGTGAATATACAAAACCTTGATATTACCCTAATTTTGAACACAGCTATGATTGCAATAAGCCCTGCAAGGACTTGATGCACACTTCATAAGCTTCCAATACAGTTGGGAGGTAAGGTAAAAACGATTAAGGGGCTATAGGATTAACATTAACATTCCAAAGAAATTCGCGGGGGGGCGGGGCGGGGCGGCCGGCGGCGGCGGCGGCGGCGGGGTCGACGGAGGCTAGGCGGCTAGGAAGGCGGGGTCTCGACGGCGGGGATCGCGGGGAAGGCTGTAAGACGGGGTCGTAAGACGGCGGGGCGGTCGGGGGATCGCCTCGTAAGACGGGGAAGGCGTCGCGCGGAGCGCGGAGGCGGGCGGCCGGGGATCGCCTCGTAAGACAGGGACTGTAAGACGGGGAAGGCGGCCGGGGGTCGCCTTGTAAGACGGTGAGGAAGGTATCGACTGGGGTCGTAAGACGTGGGTCGTAAGACGGTGGCGTCGCCCCGGGGGTCGCGCGTGAAGCGGTCAGGGATCGCCCCGTAAGACGGGGAAGGCGTCGACCGGATCGCCCCGGGGGATTGTCTCGTAAGACGGCGGGGGAAGGCGACCGGGGATCATCGCGTAAGACGGCGGGGAAGGCGGTCGGGGCGCGAGTGTAAGACGGTGGGTCGCCCCGGGGGAGCGGTGATAAACCCCGGTCGGAGCACCCGACGGTACCGTGCTCGATAAACCCCCGGGATCGTCGGAGCGCGCCCGATGGTACCGTGCTCGATAAAGCCCCGGGATCGCCGGAGCACGCCCGACGGTACCGTGCTCGATAAAGCCCCGGGATCGTCGGAGCACGCCCGACAGTACCGTGCTCGATAAAGCCCGGGACCGTCACATCGCTACGTCAGCCCCGGCGTCGTCGGAGCACCGGATCGGTAGCCACGACACGCGAGCGGTGCTATACGTGAGAAGCAGACCACCACCCGCCCCGCTCACCGACACCTGGACCTATACGTAAAAAGCCATTAATCACACGACACGCGCCGACCCGCCAGACGGTACCGTGCTCGATAAAGCCCGGGACCGTCACATCGCTACGTCAGCCCCGGCGTCGTCGAGCACCGGATCGGTAGCCACGACACGCGAGCGGTGCTATACGTGAGAAGCAGACCACCACCCGCCCGCTCACCGACACCTGGACCTATACGTAAAAAGCCATTAATCACACGACACGCGCCGACCCGCCAGCTGATGAGCCTCGGAGTTATACGTAAAAAGCCATAAATCACACCTGCCATTAATCACACGTCGACCGCGAGTCGCTAGAGCACGCGACACGCGAGCACCATTTACAATAGAACTGGCTCACACGAGAAGAGATCATCTCTGTCACAATGTTTCATCAACGTTCATTACCAGGTTATTTCTGTTTCTGCTTTTACTTTTCAGTAACACATTCGAGAAAAAAGTTGATTCGTAATAATATTTATAATACCGGAGCTCTTTCTACACGTCTCTTTTCCTTTTACCCCTATTTTTCTCAACGTTTTATATACATAAAATGGCATTAATCACGCGACACGCGTCGACCCGCCATGAGGCTAGCATATGATATGGTCACTTCAAAACTCCAAAATTGAAGTTGTTACAAAAACAGCACCTGGGTATAACAGTAGTAGGGAGGGAGTATAGAAAAAAGCAATTAGGGGGTTATAGAAAAAAGCAATTAATCAGATAAAGCGCGGATTTATAGAAAAAAGCAATTAATCATCCCCGCGCGTTGACAGCTCACCGCGCCCGTCAGCTGCCAGCGGTCAGCGGCGAGCGGCACGCTGGAGCTCGGGGGAATTAGACTAGCGACCATGAGTTGGCTGGGACGCGATGGAAAAAATAGATTACGTACCCTATCTCCGAAGAGATAGGGTTAGGTTTGTTTTTGGGGAGGGAGGGGGACTGTCTAAAGCGTCTCCAAACTATAGCTTTCTTCAATAGCGCGGTTTAATTGCGTCAATACGGAGTCTAGGGCGCGATATCTCGCGATAGCTTCTTCAATACGTCTATAAGACGCCACCTCCATCATCTCGAGAACTCTCGGGACCTCGCGAAATCGCGTCCGAATTTGACTAATCAATCGTATATCTCTATCAAGGGTTTCTTCCAGCGACGATAGTTGGGCCCGATATTCTAAAAATTTAGTCACAATCGCCCCCCTTACAGCGCTTCTGGAGTCCATCTTTACGCGTCGATGTATTCTTATCGAATGAAAACGCCTTACATCCCCCTCCCGGCGCAGCTGTCTAACCAGCTAACGCGCGCCCGTAAACGTATCCCGCCACGAGTCCCCGAGTGCCTCCCCCTTTAAACGCCGAGAAATCAATAGACCTCTCTCTTTAGAGAAGAGTGGTACTTAAAATCGAGCTATTTAAACGAGCGTCAAATGGTCCCTACATCAAACGCCCCGCGGATCTCTCTCTCTCTCTCCGATACGGCAGCCGTAAACCATCCCCCCAATGACAGCCGGTTGACTGGGGGACACCGTCAAGTCTTTTAGAATAAGAAAACGTTTTATATTTATTAGAAATATCTGGGGGACATCGTTAAGTCTTTTAGAATAAGAAAACGTTTTATATACGTTTTCCAGAATCTCTATAAAAAGTCACATCTTTACAAGGGAGACATCGTTATTAGAAAGAAAAGAATGAGAAAACGCGCCTTTATATTTATTAGAATTTCTATACAAAGCGCGAACTTAACAAAAAAAAAAAATCTACGTTTCCAGAATCTCTATAAAAAGCGCAAACTTAACGAAAAAATCTACGTTTCCAGAATCTCTCTCACTTGACTCACGCAGCTGCCAGTCGCTTAAGCTAATAGACCACTTTTACCCATTCCAGCGACACGCGCCGCCCGGAACATCACAGAAAAAATTGAGAGAGACACGCAGCCGACAACCTCTTTATTTTCGCTTTCGTAAAGGAAAGCGAAGCAAATATTTCCTCTTCTAAACTCTCGCGCGTACCGCCTCGCTCGAGCTTATCATTACATCAAGCGATTTTTTAATCTATACATTCTCGTTTTACAGAATTTCGTCTTTATATCGCAACACCGTACCGTTATACGACGTTTAAACACGTGCTTATTTTTTCGAAATAACGGCGTAAGTTTTGTAATTTAAAATCGGTTAATAAAAACGACTTCCCTCGCAGGGGTCGAACGCGGCTAGGGTAAAAATGTCGTTTAAAAAAACTATATCATAACGTTCCCCTTTAACCCGGTCTGAGAGAGAGACCCAGTGCCTTTTCTTCAAAGCCTCGGGGGTGGGACGGTAAATCACCGTTTAAATATTGATACGGATTATAGCTTTAAACTTCACGCTCTTTTGCGTTATATACAGAACGTCTTTCGCACTTTTTATTCGTAGTTAATATATATATACACACCATCTTTAAAAAAAACTTCACACGTTCCAGTAATATATACATCTTTACAAGGGGGACATCGTTATTAGAAAGAAAAGAATGAGAAAACGCACCTTTAAAAAAAAAGAATCTCTATACAAAGCGCGAACTTAACAAAAAAAATCTACGTTTCCAGAATCTCTATAAGCTGACAGCCTCTTTATTTCGCTTTCGTAAAGGAAAGCGAGGCAAATAATCTCTTAGCGATAAAAACAGCACTCGCCACGGCTTACCATTCCATCAAGCGATTTTTTAATCTATACATTCTCGTTTTACAGAATCACGTCTTTATATTGCGGTACAGTACCGTTATACGACGTTTAAACCGATCTTATTTTTTTCGAAATAACGGGGTAAGATTTGTAATTTAAAATCGGTTAATAAAAAAAACGACTACCTCGCAGGTGAGAACAGCAATAGGGTAAGATGTCGTTTTAAAAAACTATTTCATAACGTTCGCCTTTAAATTCAAACTAATAAAATATGCGGATTAAAAAAAAACCCGTCACGTAGTTAATTAGACTCAAATTCTGGACGTGATACAATAATGCGTATTATAGACAGCTGCACAATTATGCCTGTCTTCAAAATATTAAGGAGAAACCTCCCAAATGTAGTTATTTGACTAATTCAAAACTAATTCTTTAATAACTGCATGCTAGCTTAATAAACTGTGTGCAAGAAAACTTGCGTCTTATATACTTTGTTACAAAAGCTCACCACGCCTCACAAGACCTCCTCGCTACCATGATTATTTAACGAACACACCTTAGTAAAATGTCGGAAACGCTGGTATTACCCCACCATATAAAAAAGTTGATATTTAAACCGATGTAGATTTAAAGAACACAACGCACGCGTATTATCAACAGAGGTTGATCGCCGCTGTCTTCAAAATTTGATTAGCAGTTGTCCGACTTATTCATTAAATTAAGAATTGCGGTCAAGTCTATAAATTAAGAATCATCAATAGTTCATTGAGTAATTCATTAAATTAAGAATTGCGACCAATTCGTTAAATTAAGAATTATGTCATTTCGTTATATTGTAACAGTGCGATCTGAATATATCGCAATAAAAATGACGTATCTCGACGTTTTTTTTTTTCAGACCAAAACACGGTTAATAAATACGACAAATATGCCGTCATCGAGTGACCAGTACCATTTTTTCTCGCCGTCTAAGACAGATAAATGTTCACACGAAACCGTTCATCACGAGCGGGTATTGATGTATAAGTTTTAAGGACCGTTCCGACGGAAGATTGGTAGACTGTTTTTTTTTGCGCCCGGGACCGGCTAAGGTTTAAAAAATACAAAGAATAGCGATTTTAAAGACAACGGGTTTATATCTACACAACCCGTAACGACAGAAAATGTTTTACAGTTTCCTCGCGCGAGAACGTTGTGATTCGGAATTTTATTTTAAAGTTTTTTAAACACCGTTTCGACGGAGGGGGGTCTACGGTGGTATAATATTTTAATTGGGTTTTTCTAGACCGCGAGGAGCGAAAAAAAGACACCATGACGAATAGGAGACGGCAGTTAAAATTGTCGGGGTATACGGGCGGGAACGGATTTCTGACGTAAGTTTATTATAAAGAGCTTTCCCCCTCGAGAATTCACGTATTGGCCTGAAACCATCCGGTTTTAGAATCTTACCTCTGTTAATTTTCTTCCACGAGACTGGCTGTGATTTGTCGCGGCCGGGCGCGGGCGGAGGAAGGGGTGGATGCCTAGACCTGTGAGAGAAACTTTTATCACAAACTCCACAGGCCTAAGGTTTTTCAGACCCCACCCCAAGTCACGGCGTGGAACGCCGTGGCGACACCGAAAAATATCAAACCGTTATTTATACGGTAGAACAAATAACTAATCAAAAAAAAACATTTGGGTATTCTCATTACAAAATGTACAGGCTCTTCTACTTGTTGGTAAAATATGGAAAAAACGAGCTACCGAATTGGTGAACGCCTAATCGGTTATCTCAATTTTGCCACTTTACGTCACGTGAGGAACGTTGTGATTTTAAATTTTATTTTAAAGGTGCTCCCGAGTTGGTTAACCGCCGCGGTCGCCCGCGGGAAGTGACCCTTATTCTAGGGGATACGTGAGAGGTGAGTCATGTCCAGGGACCTGCACTAAATTGGGCACACGCGTATACGACAACCCTTCTGTTTGCGAGAATGGAAGTCCATTCTAAGAGAAACGTACAGCGCGTGCCCAATCCACAGACCCGGGGTACAACAAACTCTGCGCACCCCTATAGCTATGGTACTATTGATTATTACGGCAGGTCAGAACCACTTTTAATAAAAAGCTAACCGATGTCGGAATTAATATTATAGGGTTACATATGTCGATGCATCGGTGTGGACCTCCATGTGCGGGATGAGTAGTGACCCGCATCACGTTACAAACCTAACTGGGCTCTGCCTGCATATTCCTAACATTATGACCTGAGGTCCTTATTTACTTATACAATGAAATTTTTAAAATAGTATTACACATTACATATTCATATATATATAGATATAATTTATATTTGGATTCTGGACACCCTAAACAATGCTTGTTATACTAATTACATTACCACTTGGTAGCTGGGTTAGTATTTATATACATGTCCTTCTCGAGTCCAACACTAAATTTGGAATAGGGCCCTAATATGGCTCGAGGAAGGCAATGGTTAGTACCCTAGGGTTAGTATGAAATGAAAACAGGGGATTTTATCACCAAACCGTGTATCCTTCACTTAGGCATGCAATAAAGTCATATATTGTTGTATATGTATATAAGTGTTCACTGAGGCACTGGAATGCAGCCGCCGCGCCTTATATGGATTGATATTGTCTCTTGTTCTTTTGCCGTTGGTCTCACGCTTTCAGGACAACCAAGTTCATTTCCGCACCCACCACCTTGCTGTTCGTTTATGGCCTCGTCTGATGTCATCTGTAGATTCTTTTGTCCTTATATGGCAAGGGATGATGCTAGGTTCCAAGGTATTTTGCCCACTTTATGGAACCTTCCAAGGATTGGGGAACTCCGGCCTTTTAGGGGATTGTATTTTAGTCTTCTGTTATGTATTATTA
>CM032663.1:14483039-14549463 GCA_019095985.1 Streblospio benedicti
GTGACAACCCTCTATAAAAAGACCATCGTGGGCCTTCATAAACAACAACAACAACAACAACAACAACAACAACAACAACAACAACAACAACAACAACAACAACAACAACAACAACAACAACAACAACAACAGCAGCAGCAGCAGCAACAACAACAACAACAACAGCAACAACAACAACAACAACAACAACAACAACAACAACAACAACAACAACAACAACAACAACAACAACAACAACAACAACAACAACAACAACAACAACAACAAGGAAATATTTTGATGGAAACAGGTCCCCTGGTTCTGTCTGTGACAATCACTTCAGTTTGCTGTACATGAACAGTGAGCGGTGAGGTGTGAACGGTCGTGTGAAGCAGGGCCTCAGCACACCTGCCCACCATCACTCAAGTCCATGTATGCGTGGCTGCAGTAGGAACCTAGTGTATATTCAAAAGGGTTTTGTAATCGGGCACAGCTATGAACACATACTGTAGAGGACAGCAAGTAGATTATGATAAAATATGCGTCCAATTTAGATTGTTGTGAGGTGAAACTTTGACATCGGAAACCGTTGTAATAATGGGATTTACAAACTGTTGAAATAGTTCAGATGCTGATATTGGGGTCTATAGATAGAATCATTACAAGTATACAAACAGTCAATATGGGACATGGGCATATCATGAGACTATTTTGGTACCTGATAAAACGTGATTAACACTGGTAGTCATCAGTAATGTAGCAACTATACAAAATACAATACACATTTGGGCAACGCCCATGCAACAATTCACACCCACAAGAGCAGTGGACATACAATAGAACCTCCAATTACGACCACCTCTGTAAAAAGACATCCTTCTCTAGCATAACATTATTTCCAAGACTCACTAACTATACGACCATGAGCATATGAAATTATACCACCTTTCCTTTCTTGACAACTCTAGAAATGTATCATAGTAGGTCTTTTATAGAGAGGTTCTACTGTAGTATATTTTCTTGGAAAGAAACAGACGATACCCGAGGATTGTCTATGTCACAATGGACGTAGATCTTCGTGTCAGGATGACGTCATATTTCTGACGGACAGCCGATAATCTAGCCTTCACCATGAGACAGACATCTCAGTTAGTGGTCATTAACACGTGGTTAAGCACCTGTCTCAAGGTCACAAATGTTCAACCCCAGATTTTCACCAGCAGTGAGAGATGAGAAATACTCTGACAAAAAAAAAGTCCTAAACCAGGTGTGTCCCCGTGACAAGGCAATGTGTCAATCAAAAAATCACCAGAGCACTACTATGGATTCTGCTCCAATATCTGTGACTGCCTAATCCTAGATTACTGCAGAATGACACGCTGTGCTATGGCCGGAATCTTAATCCCAGATTGTTTACTATGAGTTGGGGAATGAGAAATAATACGGGAAATATGATTCTATCTTGTAAAGCACGTGTGATGAAACAGTGTGCACCGGAAAAATGCCTGTTAAAGAACCACTTGTTCGGCTTCAATATTCTGGACCGTCTGACTACAGATTTCTTCTAAAGAACTGAACCGGTTCCACGAGTCGTGAGATTCGTTGCTTTGCGTAAGAACACTTTGACAGTGGTGTTAATGACATTATCACGTGGCACTTAGCAAGTGACACACGAGTTTACCAAAGTTGGGGGTGAACAATAATTGTTGACCGCGGTAGTTTCGTAAAAACGCATTTGCAGATCCAGGTTTTCGAATATGGATTATAATGGGTTGGGGGTGGGCGGCACGGCTTGACAGATTTGGTTAGAGCAAATGCTCGTGGAGTTGAACTCACCATGAAAGTGACATTTTTGTTTTAGGGAAAAGGGGTGGAGTTGGGGTGCCCCCCATCTTCCCCTGGATCTGCCTATGCAATGAACCAGACTAGGACCAAAAATTGAGACCACCTCTATAAAGTGACCAGCTGTATGACCAGACCATTTGTGCAGGCCCAAAACATTATAAAGATACTGCTGTGGAGTCTACTTCTCTATGGAGACCACTTGAGGTCAGTCCCCACCCCCGGTGACTTTTACAAAAATGTACTAGTGTGGTCTATTATGACGTAACCATGGCTGCTGCATATCACAATGCGGCAAATCTATGATGTTGAAGAATCGAGGGTCGTGCTTCCTAACATACGTGCACCACATCTGCTCTCAAAACACTCTATGGTCCACTTTTGGACTGGAAATGGTAAACATGATGAAGTCGGCCAGAATGAATACTTGTACCTAATGTCCTTAATGTATAGTGGTTTTAGTTGTACAGTTCAGTGATGATAATAGACCCTCCATGCTAATATAAATTTTCATATTGGAATGATCAGATTCTTTCGTCAAGTCTAGATCTATCAGGGCTATATGACATAATTACATTAGTACGTAGGTTACAGTTTGTTTAAGTATGTATACGGTTCAATGATGGTAGCAGTGCCTCTTTGCCAATAGCAATTTTCATATTGAAATGAGAAGATTCTTTCTTCAAGTCTATAGGGGTATTTTGACGTAGCCTCTGCTTGGACTCAAACCAGCAATGGCGATATGATAGAGACTCAGGCTTGGGGGAAGAACCCTCTAATGTCTACTTGACCATCGTCATCTATTTTGGGCTTATATTATCCAATTCATAAGTTATTGAAAAGAAAGCGCAAATTTTACTGGAAGATATTTCAATATTCCAATGAAACGTCATAGGTTACATGAACATACAAGACCCGTAAAATACATTACATCACATATCTGTGAATAAACACGTTTGTATGTTATTTTTTTTTCTGAAAGAAAACATGGGAGCTACTGCCTTACACCAAAGGTCAATAAGAATACTGTACATAGCAATGCATACATGTAACTATTTTCAGGTTTTCCCTCCTTTCTGCAAGTAGGTCAATCACTTATCAGACATCTAGGTTTTTGCCATATCAAAGTGACAAGCTCAACCCTCGATAAATCAAATGCGGCTCGAAATGTCCACACGGATATTGGCCTGTCCATCGGGGCGCAATGGCCCTGCGTTATCACCATAGATCACAGCATGGGGTGTCAACAACAATTCACCTCTGAGTGAGTGGGGTATATAAACATTCACGGACAGAGCTAGGTTTTCAGGAAAAAATAGATCAAATGAGAAATTTGATGAGATGGTGATGCCACGAGCGTCTTTTTTCACGCGCCCCCCTTTCCCCCATCAAAATACCCTATTTTCATAGGGTTTTTGGCATGTTTGCTATCGATTGCGCGTACAAAACCCGTAAGATCCCTTAAGTAGGCCCCCCTTTTATCAAAATCTGGATTTGCCTATGTCGCTGGTATGATGAATATTGAATTGCAACATACATATAAACTGTGTGTATATAAAAATGGATATAAATTGATGAATAGTGCTTGTATATTTGTAATAATTGGTGTTACTAACCACCCATTTAAATTATCATGTATGCACTCTCCAGAAGAAGAAAAATCATTTTGTCTTGATGATCACTCCTCTTGTTTTAAGTTTTAACATAGGCAAATCCAGATTTTCAGAATAGCCAGAGGGCGCACTTTTGGAATCTCATAGGTTTTATATGTGCAATCGAAAGCGAACGTGTCAAAAACCCTATGAAAATAAAATATTGTTGTGGGGAAATGGGGGCGTGGGGGGAGGCGCACCCCCACGCGCACCCTCAGAGTCTAGATCTGCCCATGGTTTAACACTGCATGCAAAATGCACATGGCTAGGTCTATGTTATCATTTATATGGGCAGGGACTCCCAAAATTGTGAGAGCAACAGACAAAGGTGACCAAGCCATGATCTATCTGCTGCCATCCTCCCTAGAATATTTATAGCCTTGCAACGCCAATGTATCATAAGTGATATATTGGACGCCTCTTTTTATATTAGGGTTGCTAAGCTGTCCCCGATGTGCTAAACAAGTGTCATTTCGTTATTAATACCCCATTTAGGGACAGCAAGCTTATAGATGGGATGAATTTATGTCCTTGAAATCAATTCAAGCATTGGCAGATCCAGGGTTTTTGGACTGTGCCCCCCATTCAATGTATTTTTTCATGGAAAATTTTCATTTCTCCATGAGCTTTCGCCTAAAAAGGCATGAATTCATATCATTGCGGCCTCACATTTTTATAACCTGCAAAGCGAGTCTGTATACAACACAATGCCTCTACTATGCTTCCGACCAGTATACCGTTTCAAAAGGTCAACTCATTGGCAATCTAGATTGTTTTATTCATTAATAGATTATTACAATCAACATTATGTAAGAAATTTATATGATTTAGTTCAATGCCAAATGTCTATATTGTTTAGTTTGGAACTGGACTGCGAACTTTTAAACCATGGTACCAGTATAATTGTTAAGTCATTTAAATATGTCCTTCATTGGATTATTAGCTGTGAAATACAATATATTGACAATATTTTATAACAGGAAAAATGATATTGACATTCAACTATACCAATAACAGATAGAGATATTAGATATTTCATTATTTCCTGTGAACATTGTGTATAATTTGCAGTTAAAGCTCCAGTCTGACAGTCACTAAGGTTAATCAACGAAATTTTGTAGTGTGATAGGAGATGAGAAATATGTAGTTGGGGAGATAAATCCCCTTTTTCAAAACATGTCTGTGAAGAGTCAACGGTCATCACAATGCCATGACCGATTCCTATTCAATATTCAGGAATGTATGACTCTAGCTTTAATGGTGCTATAAAGAATCGGTATTTAGAACACAAAAACTACACACATAAATACCACGTTCAGTATCAAATACATGTAGAAAGCCTGAAAAATGTTGTAATTATTTTGTAAAATCAATTTTAAAAAGACACTTTAATTAAGGTGTTTAAATGTCAAGTTCATTATAGTGATTTCCAGCTCTAAGTGCCAGTGAGTGACGTGTGGTAAATGCCATCGTCCTAATTAGTCTTGGCATTGCCATTAACCTAATATTTTCCTTTGTAAATCATAATGGTGATTGATAAAAAATCTGCGATAATGACGGAAGCACCGGAAACTATCAATATTGATTCCCCGAGTATGTGCGAACAAAAACTTTTTCACAATATCAACTGTACATGTACGGACTAACTAGCCGGGACTGAATTGACATATAGTCGATGATAATTTACACATTTCCATTGGGTGGGATTTAACAGGATTTCAGAGACAAGGACTTATCATCATGTCTGTCATATGCAACTTCGGGAGGTGGTCATGTGCATATGAAATTCCTCCTCAGAACTCCTCTAGTGAAAGAAATTGTGATATAAGCCAACGCTCACAACTAAGCGAAGTAAATGGGACCTAGTTTGGGTATGGTTCATAGACTTATTAATTGGCCATTTGTTTGGTGGTCTGAGCCCTAATTATGTCTGGGCTTTGGGGCTGCAACCTACATCAAGAGTCTAAAAAGGTTGTGTGAGACCGCCGAGACCTGTAATGGTGAATTCATGCGAAGAGAAAAAAATGAAATTATGGGGCGATCTTGGCCGTAATGATAGTGATAGGGAAAGCTTCACGTGAGAATTAAGATCTTAAAAAGGTAAAGTTTTAAACAGAAAGTTTTAGCACTTGGTGTTAAGATCTTTCTTGAAGCCTTTGTACAAAATGGGTCATTCGGGTACCACTAAACATTGGGGCACTACAATGGGTATCAGCTCAAAAATATATATGTCAGAACATATAAGCTAATAGTGTGGCTGACAGACTCGTATGCAATGTATCTAAATGCACAGCGGAGTCCATGATTGCACTATATGGGCTCCGACTCTGATCCAAGTGTCGTGATTATAGACATAAAATGAGAAAAATGGGCGGACAAATGTACCATATGGAGATATACGTGGGTAGAAACTACGTAATTATACAGTGACACAAAGACGTCTTGGTGAAGTTATAGCACTAGACAAAGACATTCTGGTATCATTCTGATCGGGCGTTGACGGCTCTATAAGGGAAGTGGATGACATTTCTGGTTTTATAGGACGTCATACACAATGTTGCTTTATAGCTCTGGTGAAAGAGATGGAGCAATACATCTTACATAGACGGTCACTAATCTACGGTATGCAATGTTACGGCGCAATAAAGTATGATTTTACTATTGTGTCCTGTCTCTTGCATTATATGTATGTCACTTACTATGTGATGATGTCCATATATGTGAGGAGACAAGGGCTTTATGACTGGTTATAAAAGTTAATGTATCTGTACTTAAATCATCACAAATTCCAAGCTCTAGACTCCAAGGCAATGTGTGGATGATAGTGGCATACTCTATACAGAATTTGTACCAAATAAAATTATCTTATTTTAGATGCAATCTCGTTTTGGGTGTGATATTAGTTATAAATGCATCTTTCATTGCATCGCATACGCACCTACTTTAATAATGTTGCAATTTTTAGCTGATTTCCAGTAAAACCTCTTAATGGAACAACTGACTAATATGGCGCTTCACAACAAGGGATACAATTTTATTCTTCTATTGGCTATATGGGGACAGCCTTGTGTATGTATCCACTGGTGGTGTACTATTTACTGTTAATTAGCCTCTTAAGTTTGTAGAATGACAGGCACAATACACATAATACCTGTCCATGGAATTGCATGACTGCATGATTTAATTTTTAAAAAGGGAAAAACATAATGGAAGACAGAAATAATGAAATCTCCTACAGAACAAAGTGAAAATCAAAGCATAGTCACAATGTACAAACACGCACTTGAAGCAAATAACCAACTGTTCAATTAGCCTACATAAGTCCAGACCTGTAAATGGATTACGGTCTTCAAAAAAGGCCATGAAACGGCACCCCTAGACAAAACATATCACACCCATTTTGCTTCGCATACTTAAGATCTAAAGACACGTGTAAACAGGCATAGAAATGGCACGTAAGTATTGGTGCATTTTCATATATGCTTCTTAAATATTTATTGTATTTTTCATGCAATTAAGTTAAATGAATGTGGGCATTCACTTTCTTACAGACTGTACATATACATTGTCTTTATTAACTGTATGACTATATGAAATAGATCTTGTGTTTTAATTTTTCACATCTGGGTGCTTGAACTGTCCAACAGTGTTGGTGATTTTTGCAATGTTGTGCAAATTTTAAATAGTGGAATCCTTAATAGGAGAATGTACCACACTATAGAAATGCATTTATAATTTCATCAAACTTTCCAAATTATGTTCTTGAAAATCACAGAAGACTCACTTAAACATGCATAACCCCTTCACAGACTTACAAACGGATTCCAAATAAATATGTTTAAACCAAACGGATTCCATTTAAACATTTGAATCTAAAGTGAAGTTATGTACATGTACATCTACATTATTTGCAGCATGTTTTACACTGCATTAAAAGGGCAGACATCTCATGAATTCGACATATATCTGGCAGAATGATGGTTTAATCTGTGTTACTAGCGCACTGGGTCATCTCTTTCTCATACAAACATGCATTACAGTATACATTACTACGTCTGACATTTGAGGTTGTAACCTAGATGAAGAGTCTGAAAAGGTTTGCGAGACGCCCAAGACTCTTAATGGTAAATGTTTCGGCGTTATGCAACAAAGATTGAACTTATGACACCATCTATGTTGTAATGATAATGTTGAAAAAAGCTTTATTTGAGCTTTGAGATATTAAAAAAGTAAGTTTTATACAAAACGTTCAAGGACTTGGTGTTAAGATATTTTACTGAAAACTATACAATTTGTCCCCCATGTCCGGGTGTCACTAAATATTAGGGTGCTCCATTGTTTTTTTTTCAACTAAAAAAATATACGTCAATACATACACTGTGTATGCTTATATTGTGACTATTCTCTAACCTACTCATACCAACTGTCAGTAAGTACATGATTGCATTATATGGACTGAGACTGATCCAAGCCCCATGATGATGGGCATAAAATGAGAAAAAAGGCGGACAAATGTACCATACAGAAATATACGTGGGTAGAAACTACGTAATTATACAGAGACACAAAGACGTCTTGGTGAAGTTATAGAACTAGACAAAGACATTCTGGTAACATTCTGATGCGCGTTGATGGCTCTATAAAGAAGCGGATGGAATTTGTAGTTTTAAGATATGCCATACATGTGGTTGTTTTATAGATCTGGTGAAAGAGATGGTGATCTTACTACCTTCTCTACATTTCTGTTTAGGTTGTATTGAAAGTTTGAAACGTAAAACCTTTTAAATACAACAACCTACTAATATGGACACCTCTCAACAAGAGACACAATTTTATTCTTGCATTAGCCACACATTATCAAAACAGGTTCATAAATGGTGACATCCACATAAAGGCTGCATTATTTCTTACACTTACTACTGTCCGACATACCAAATGCCTAGCAAAGTGTTACTTTATCAGACCTGCAGGTTGTGTACGATTTAATAATTAACCTCTAAATGATGTAGAATGTAGTAGGCAACGAACGTGTGGCCATCCATGACTGCATAATTCAATTGTACTAAAACCAAACATATATAACATCTTTGCTAAAGCTGGGAGCAGGCAGGAACAACTTAATAGAAGGAAAGCATCAATGAAATTTCCTATAGAGCAAAGTGAAAGCATAGATACACATACTTGAAACAAATACCACGTTATCCAATTCAATGGCCTACATAAGTCCAGAGCTGCAAATGGATTGCAGACTTCAAAGGCCATGAAGCCTCACCCCTTGGCAAACCATCAAAATAACATTACTTTGCATGCTCAAAAAAATTGAGTTATGGCCTAGAAAATGCATGCATAAATATATCTGCATTTTACATAGGTAATTTCTAACACTTAAAATACACGCCATATGCAATCAAAATAAGTTGAATTAGAAAATTAATGAGGCTACATGCTTTTTCACCAGACTGTACTTACACTGTCTTTTTTCAACTGACCTTATATTCAACGTGGGCATATACTAGGACTTTTTGCTTGTTAATGGTAAATGTATGTCATACTTGTGAATTGGATGGTTTTCAGACTTCCATAAACTGTATAAAGTAGAGCTTGGCTGTCTGCTTAATAGCCCATATACAAACAAATGGAATTTATTATGACATAAGTGAGGCTCACCTCTAAACCCACAGTGTTGCCACGGTTAGTTTTGAAGACTTATGTACATTTATTGTCTCCACTAGCGTTATAATGCAATCTCTCAATCAAACTCACTCGTAAGCTGTCTTTAAGTGGTTTTTCATACAGAGGTGGTGTAGTTGCGGAGGTTTGTAGTGCTGTTTTCATGACTTGCAACTTATGAAAATAACCGTAATACAGGTGTGGTTTCGTTATAGAGGTGCCATAATGGGAGACCATGACATACTAGGTAACCACTAAATACGTTGATGTTTTCACTAATCTTCACAAATAGTGTTTTTGAATATCATAGCAAAACCACTTAAACGTGCACAACCCAATCACCGCCCACTTAAACTGGCATGTATATTGTGCAGTTTCATTTGGTTTAACATTTGAATCTAATGAAAAGGTTCTACAGTACTTGCAACATGTTTTACATCGCATTAAAAGGGCAAACATGTCATGAAATCGACATACATCTGGCAGAATGATGGTCTAATCTGTGTAACTAGCACAATGGGCCATCTTCTTCACATAGATACATGTCCGGCTGACAGCTCGCGGACCTTGCAAATGGACACAGATGACCGTATCATCACCGTAAGTCTTCATTAGCTAAAGATGCCCAAACGACAAATGCTGCTCCAGTCCTGGCTTGCTGTGACAAGAATTGCACAGTACATATATATAATAATCATCGGCTGTCATGTGGCTTTTACAGATGTTTTATATGTTCTGGTTATGGCTGATCATTTCTCTTTGTGTTTCTCAGGCTCTATCGTGTTCCTCGGGGTCAACAAAAGTTGCAAAAGCACGTTGCCGACACTATGATCGTAATTAATGCGTGTTAGAATCATAACTGGTGTTGTAACATAGTATATCTTCGAGATATCAATATATCTCAATTTTAAGGGGAGTATATATAGCCTTGAAGAAAATCCATTCAAGTTTGACCAGTTAGACCACTGGATTTCTAAACCCGCGAGACAGACATAAGGCACGCAGCAACAGAGAAACATAACGCACGCAGCAACAATGTGATGGCAGAAGCTGCCCGACGTACAAAGGCATGTGAAAACACAATGCAATCGGCTAAAGCATTAGAAACGCACGCAGCAACAGAGAAACATGACGCACGCAGCAACAATGAAACTGGAAGTGGACTGTGAAAAAAACTCATTTGTACCAAATTTTTTATGGTAAGTCACTTTACTCGTCAATACTGATGAAAGCAAGTGCACGGAGAACAAATAAACCCGTAAAAGGTGATTTCCCATAAAGTGCAACACTCAAAATGCGTGAAAGCGCCTCAGGAAAGTGATTGCAGGCGAATTTCCAAAAATGAAAAAAAAAACATGGCCACGCCCATCTCTTTGTAATTATATATAGATACGATATGATATCGTGGAATACATAGTTTTAGTACACTGGTAAGCTTTTTTACATAATATACGTACCAAACACAAACGTGGCTCATCAGTCATCAAATTATAGTTGTTTTCGGAATTTTTTAAGGGATCATAACTAAGACCGAATATCTCCGGCTAATATGTTTAATTGATTTGTGCATGTACAAAACAAACATTGTTCAACGGAATCATGAACAAATAGGAGCCTCCCTGACAAGCAGTTATTTTATGAGAGTTTTGGCGTCAGTTGCCGTGCCGCTAAAAATCACTTACTATCGTTGTTTGACATCGATATCAAACATACGTCAATAAAACGTGCATTTCAGAGCCTGCATGTGATCTTTGGTTCGAAGTTGTTTGGCAGGTGTGCTACGCAAGTTTCTTTCACATTGCAAAGGTATGCAGCTATTTGCTACTTCAATATTGTGACTTAAAAACTAAGCCCGAAATAAGAGGATGGTAGTTTTATTGCACATCATATTCAATCGTTATGGTAATGATAATCAGCATATGTTTTTGACACAAGCCAAATTATTATGCAGGTGACGCATTTGTACAAAAACATGCATTGATTGCATGCTACTGCTGTAAAGGAGAGTAGCATGACAAATAAATGAAAACATGATAGAGGTAATCACAATGCTCTCAGGTTTCCTATGATATGGTGTAAACCCCTGTCAGACAGTCACGATTTTTCATCGTGACTATTTCGTGTGCTTTATGATATGAGAAATGCACGTGAAAAAAGCAGTCTACTTTTTAAAAGTATATCTTTGCGATACAGAATGGCAATTAACAATTGCTACGATACCACAACTGATTCGGCGTCAATATCTTGGACTGTCTGACTCTGGTTTTAATAATCTAGTTTTTAGAAATTTTAATAACAAACATATTACTTTCACCTGTTTGAAAAGGATTTCGTTTTGTCAGACATCACCGCTTTGTGTTAGGAGTTCAAGCCAAATGTATTGAAGATTGCAAACTGCTTTGTGTTTGATTCATGCAATCATAGAACATGTTTACAATTTTACGGATTCGTATAAATATATTGGTTAAAATGAAACATGACTTTCTACCTGATTTTTTAAATCAAATCCAAACTCTAAAGTTTCTAAAGATCTTTATTTTTTTTACACACAATGGTTGTTTTATTTTCTGACAGCAGTTAAAAAAAAGTCGGGTTTTTTGTGTGTTTTTTCGAAATGAGATTAGACTACTGCAGCTAAAATTATAAACTTAGCAAGCATTTAGATATATTATATCATAAAATAGAAGACTGTATTTTTATAATCTACCACATCCAGGAATGAGCAATTTTGGTAGTCAGACGGAAAATATGTTTAAAATGCATCCTGGCATCCACCAGTTTCTTTTTTCTCTGAAAATCAATACAGTCGGCTAATCTATTATTAAGATGGATGCATGATAGAATTATTTTATGAGCTTCCAATCAATCATGCGTGACACGCACATTTCTGAGGTAAATTGAATAAGTGTCATCTGTGAATGACATGTCTATTGAATGTTAAATTACATATATGATTATTCCTCTAGAAGAAGAACAGATATTGTTATTTTTATTGTACATGGCACATGTATTCTATATTGTAAAACAATGCTGGACTAAAGCACAAACTGTGTTATGGACATTTTTAGGATCATATAAAGGGTAACCGTTCGAGTCCGGTTACCAAAGAGCCTGCATAAAACCCATATACGCCTGCACACTTTCTAGGTTTCTAAGTAAATGTTTACAGTCCAATTCACTGTTATTGTGCTCTAGGGATTTACATTTACACCAGGTAATTGGCATCCTTATCGCACTATATATTTCTCAACTCCCTGGGGGAACATACATCACATTGCTACCGCAGTACATATGTGCTTATCACGCACAATAGCGTTCACCTCACCTGTACCTATTTAACGTGTAGGTACAATTGAACAGTATGCAGCCTGTTACATATGAGTTTGCTCAAAATCCACCAACAGACCAGACCAGGAATCGAATCATTGACTGTATGGTCACTAGTCCAACTTCTTGTCCATTCGGCCACGGAAGCACATGTAGAAATCACAAACAGATGGGTAGTACATAGGCTGATCAAGATAGGGGGTGCAGGAGGCGTGAGCCCCATTTTTCACACGACAAAATCACTTCTATAGTTTTTCATCTCTGCAACCCTCACACATACAAAAACCCGGTAAACCCCAGGGTGCACCCTCACCAATGTTTCAAAATCTTCGGATGTGGCGCATTGAAAAAGGCCACTGCCACCTTAAGGATCAACCTGTACCCCTATTAATGAATATTTCAATATATTATTTGTTTGAATGATATATTTAGTATAAGAGTGCAGTCCTCTATTACCTCCGTACAAATGGTGCTCCCCAATAGCAATTTTGAATTTGAACGCATTGCATTTTGTAACCACCGTTACTTGGCCACCGATATTGCTATGACTACTTATGCTATATCATTTGATAGCTCTTAGATTGTGCAATGCTTTTATAACACTCATTATGCATTTGATTGGAGATTTTCCGAATGTTACTGCCTTAAACTCTCAACAGTTGTTTTCTTTATAGATGTATTTTTGGCTACCCTGTAGCACAAATAACCCCTACAGACAGGCTTGAAGGCATTCTCTTGTGCGTTCAACACCAATCATAATTTGCTTTTTCAACAAAACACTAGATGGACATATCTGAAAACAAAAAAGTTCTTACACGCACAAACTTTTTAACAGCCATTTGATGCCATACCTTCGAAAAAGAGGGTTTTTTTTTAGACGCACACATTTACACATTCATGAAACACTGGGTTGTCATGGAGCTTAATCGCTCATCTACGATTCAAGACCATTACATTAGATAAATGCTAGTTGAAATGTTTGCCTGTTTGTTGCTATGGCTGATTGTGGCTTATGATAAATTGTAAAAAATGAGACCATGCTTTCACTCTGTAAACAGATTTTTATGTGAAGAATAGAAATAGATAAGACGATTGATAAATTGACACCATACCTTATTTGTTTTTAAAGTGCCCAGATGCTTACCATCTCAATAGGCAGAGAAATGTTGTTGTTTTACCTCAGAAAACTAGAACAGTGTACATGGTTTTCAAGGCATTCATGATGAATGCTCCTCAATACGTTCCCATGTGCGACATATGCGGACCAGGAGATACGGTCATGTTTCAGGGGAGAAAAACTAAAAATGTACACATGCCCTTTTCCACTCAAACAAATTACATTTTAGCACAGACCTATCTATAACTGTAGTTCTTGACTTAGTTACCAGTGAACCAATCACGTGATTCCGCAGGCAGAACGAGGCTACATCACTCACGTGACTGGCAGAATATGGAAAGTAATCAATAGCAATTGCTTTCAGAAATGCAGTTAAGATGTTAGCATCATTGTTACATTTTTGTATTTCTATTATTGGATTGAAAAGGAGGCATTTACACATTACGATTAAGATTCCCCATTAAGAATACCAGTGGGCTGACCTAACGGTGTTTAAATAGAGAGGTGGTACTTGAGCAGAAGAGAGGTTCTATAGGGATGGCGAGTAAAGATGGAGTGACTGAGAGAAGGGGAAAGAGAGGGATAATAAAGAAAGAAAGTTAAATAGAAAAGATTATGGATGAAATCAGTGTTCTATCGTGGTCGAATGGATAGGAGTTGAACTTGTGAGATGAAGGTCGTGGGTTCGATTCCGGGTCCTGTCTGGCGCTGCTAACAGGATGCGTACGGTGCCTTGGTACCTAAACATAAAATACGTTCAGGCTAGGAAATTAACGCTTATGTGAGTGATGAACACCACGAACTAATGCAGCAGAGAGTGAGGAAGTATGTAGTATGACGAGGATGCCAATGTTCTGGTGTCAATCTTAAGTCTTAAAACCACCATAGCAGTGAATTGCGACTGTAAATAAACACTTTTAACATCTAATAAGAAAGAAATGTGACGGAAATGAGTCCCTAAGTAAATAGTTTCGACTCAACATACGTCCACGTTAACATTCACAAAATTTACCCCAAAGTTCCTTTTCAAAAGGTTAAGAAGCATTCCCCCGGACAGGTCGTTCTAAATCAGGCTGTAATAATTTAACAATGAGAGTAGCTCTGCCAGCTTTTATAGCTATTTAGACTTGAATTATGAGTATAGGTTCAACGGAAGTCATAAATCCTTGGAAAGGAGTGGTAGAAAAATGAAATGGTGTGTAATATGAAGGCTCAAAACTTTTTGAAATGGTGACCATGTAGATAATAGCGTATAGAAAAAAATAGTTGGTCCACTTACTCTTTAGAGTATAATTATAAGCTGAATGTTAACAGCTATTTAATATTCAATTTCAGTACATGCAAATGTACTTCATTTTCAAATTATATGTCATTCATGTTTCAAGAGGAGCTCTAAATTAGGGTGAGAATATTGAAGCCGAGTCAGTTGCGGTACATGTTATTGTATCCATTGTTAATTGGCACATATTGCTCGTCACAGACTTGATTTTAAAGTACAATCCCGGCACCCGACAATGGCAGATCCAGGTTTTTAGAAAAGGAGGGGGCGCTCGCTCTTCAATGATATCATGGGTTTCGTACGTGCCACCGATGGTGGAGGTGTAACAAACTCTATGAAAATTAAGTATTTTGGTCGGAAAAGGAAGGGGGATGTCCATGCGCCCCCTCCTCTGGATCTGCCTATGCCTCATGTATTTCTCAGCTCCCACTGATGGGTAAAAATGTGTAGATGAACACTCACAACAGCCTGGTTGAAGTTTAATGTTTGAAATATAGCCAACACCGCAACGAATCTTATGCATTGCGTGTATATGGGCCTTATACTTTCTTCTCCAATCCCAATGAGGAAACCCAATCAATTTATTGGTTAGTGTCATACATGTAGGAAAAAAACAAACCCATAACTCACGGAAATGTAAACAACACATCCATATTGATGTTTATAACGGCCGCCATTTTTCAAAATGGCAGACGTCCTCGCACCAAATAGAGATAAAAAGTGAAATATCGCCCTGTCACAAATCTGATGCCACTCACAATAGAAATCTTAGTCCCACAATGTTGTCTCCTTGCCTAATTTGTTTCGCTGTTGTTGTGATTTTTTTCCTGTTTCTATATTCATCCCTTGTCATGTAGACAGGGCCAACGTTCGACTTGAGATTAGAAAATGTAAAAGGTACATGGGAAAGTGAATTAGCATAAAACAATCGAATTTGTGTTTTCTTTATGTCACTCTGCATTAGCACAAGGGCAACAGCCTGCTTTCAAAGGTATGAAAAACATCTGTAACAGCCTTTTGTTGACGACCTCAAAGTGCATATTAATGATGTGTTACTTTCTGTTTTGTTTTGGGAAGGTCACTGCAAAGTGCTAAACGTCATCATGTGATATTAAAATATAAGGTTTCTTGGTAAATAATTGACTACCAAAGCCAGGTGGAGTATACTCCATTTGTCTCTTTGAAATGTGATTTCAAGTGATGTAAGCATCTCCGGAGCATAATCAACTATTGCCGCCACCCTACTTTCCACAATCAGGATCCTGGATATGCCAGTAAAGAATGATGTCTCCTAATGTTTTCCATCGACTTCCCCATTGCCATATTCTCAATACAAATGTCTATAAGCCTTTATAAACATGTTAATGCACAGTCAGATTCAATCGAAGTAGCATAGTTCTGACAATATTACTATGTGTGACGGGTGGCATTCCATATTTAGCGTCGGTAGCCTCAATAAATTATATTGTTGTCAAGAGCGTTTCACCTCGACAGTAATTCAAATTGCATGATGACAATGCTATGCACCCCTATTAATGTTTCGCAAAAGTACTGGCACCCCAGCCAAGGAAAATTTCCCGCCGATGGCTCTGTAGCATTTATATAGTGATTGTATCATGTCAGTAACGATAATTATCACTCTTGATAAACACGACACTATAAAATAAATTACATACAAATTCAATCCGTCTTCATGCGAGAGCTACGGCAGGACTAATAATAACGGTCTAGACAAGCCCAACTGGTCCTTTATTCAAGCTGCAACTCTTGCATGATTCCCCTATATTGTAGCTAGTAGATCAGTGGCAGAGTTTTGATGGTGTAGCATTTGACAAGAATCTGTGCACTGTGCAAAGTAAAAAAAGCGAATACACAAAACAAAGAAATATTGCGATATTTGTATCTGCGTTCAATTTAGTCTCCATGCAATCATCGACTATTCTGTCAAACCTGGAAAGCGATTTTATCATCTAATTATCCTAATATTGTTGCAGTGTCTATAATTGATTACTTGACTGGAGCAAAACACATGAAACGACATTACGTGTGTGTTCTAGATTTGGAGTCCTGTAATAGTTGTGCCATCATCAATCACAGTTACATACGTAAACAGCTACCATAGAGAAACGATTGGTAATTGATGTAGAGATATGTTATTGCAAATTTTGCAAATTGGCATTTGCGTCTTTACATCAAATGATAGATGATGCAGACTCTACAATTGAATCATTAGTGTTAGATGGCCATTTAGAGAGTCGAAGAACATTTAATGAAAATTGATGATGCAGATGCGTAACTGGTAAATGGTTGAAGAGACGTGATTTAGAATCTAGGCATAGAACGCATCTGTATGCATATGAATAAAAAAGGTATAGTTATAATCCAACTCCAGAACAGGAAAATCTAACTGGCAAAGAAGGGGGCATATCTGGGAGCTGGGGAAAGGGTTGCTTTTCACAGGGCCAATTTAGACCACGTTTTATTATATGACTTTCCCTCGTAGTCCCAGGTGGTCTTAATTGAAAAGCTCTACTATATAGCAGTTTCGCATTTGCTTTTTTATCAGTTTATAATGACGTAGACCGGACCGTGAAAAACGAAAGATTAACATATCATGGAAATTACTCATCTAATAAAGCACAAACGTCTCAAGAAAGAAAGGCAGGAGCAACCGACGACACTTTTTTCTAAATATGTTTCAAATGCATTGGAATGCATTAAAATTCAGTTAAAAATATTTACTACTAATTAATTAGTCAAATTAATTAGTTAAAGCTGTTCCTTCATTCCCAGCCAGCTGAGGATTTCAAAGTTTGCCAGCCAGGAGGACAAAAGTCTAATTTTCCCAGCTGGTAAAATCAGACGGAATTGAAGCCACAGCTTTTCAAAGCTGGCAAAAATTCGGATTTTGAAGAAACAGCTTCTTGCCAGCTGGGAACGTGTTATTTTGAAGGTACAGCTTCCCATAGCTGGGAAGATGCGTTTTTGAAAGTACAGCTTTTTATAGTTGAAAAAAAATGTTATCTTAAAGGTACAACTTTGTATAACTGGCAGCTTTTAAACAAATAGCACAATTACTGAAGCTAGAATTTTATATTAGTTCCACATAAAAGTATACAAAGTATACAAACAAACACCCACGGGCAATTAATTTGAATATTTGGCAATTTAGGGGGTTCAATATCATGTGAGTTTTTGTTCTGTGCATATGTGTGAATGGAAATTGGAATTTCAAATGTTTTAATTCTTATATGGTCTCAATTTTGGGACACATTTGAAAATGATAATGATTTTGTGAATTTATCAATCATACATGTAGTTATCTGTGAATTTATCAATCATACAGATATTAATCTGTCTATAAATATCTATCAAACTCCATAAGCATTTGCATTGTAGTCATGAGGTCTGTGAGCAGGCATTTGAATAATGAATGATTAAAAAACATACATTAAGTAAATGAAATGCAAACTTTTTTCAATCATTGTTATAGTGAAGATGAGCTGTACCTAAAAATTTGCCAGCCAAGCTGTACTTTCACAGTTGCCAGCTGAAGCTGGGGTCAGAAATTGAAATTTACCAGCTGGCATTCAAATGGTTGACCTGTTCTTTTTTTTCTGCCAGCTGGATATGCAAATTTGAAAGTCCCAGCCAGATGGAAATGGCAAAGGAACAGCTTTTTGAAGGAACAACTCGTTGGGTGCACCCGGAAAGGGATGATAAGCGATGAATGTAGTCATGAATTTACGCTTTATGGTGGGTGTTATAAGGAAGAAAATAATCGATACCCTCTTTTGTCTAATTTTACCTCCTTATAACGCAACCCCCCCCAGACCCCCCCCCAAAAAAAAGATAAAAATAAAAATAAAAGAATGAAAAAAGGGAAAAAGGGGAAAAAGAAGAGGTTTTTGTGCACATATAATATGCATAGGTCATTTTCTTAAAATGAACAAATCAGCACCTCCATTTGACAGCTAACAAAAGTACACTTTGCATGCATATAGATGCGCATTATCTTGGGCGATAATAGGGGAGGCCTTGGACCGACACATAACTCCCATTTTACACCGGCACCTCTGATACACAACACACCCACACCCACTAATGGAATGTTCCGATTGACGTCCTTGTTGCATCACATCGACTGTGTAATGGATTTGTGGGGTGGTGGTTCAGACGTTAGAGTCCTAGTTTCATAAATATACATGCATTTTTTAATCATAAATAGGCAATAGGCAGCGAGTGAACATTTGATACTTGACTGTGTGAACATTTTGTTATAGAGTCAATAGAAAAGGACTGGCAGGGTTGGTAAGGAGAATGGAAATGTGGTGAGTGAGTGAGTGAGTGAGTGAGTGAGTGAGTGAGTGAATGAATGAGTACATACATGAGTGCTGGCTTGCAGGAGTGAGTGCACGTGCTTGCGTGAATGGGTGAGCGAGCGCTCGGGACTGAGTGGGTGAGTAAGGGGAATGAGTGCAACAGTGGTCTGAAAATTATCCAATATCGAGTTTACACGGTACACTGCATGTACATATTAACATGGTGTGAAAACTAAGTGCTTCACAAATTGAAAATGGAATGTTAGAAATTATAACATGCACAGGGAATAGGTAAATGAGCCGTCATCGGGAGAGAGAGAAGACTATTGTATCCACAAGCAAACTTGGGGAAAACATATTAGAGGATAGGTTTGACAGAAGCAAAACAGTGAATTAATTTAGTGACAAGGGATTTTCATAGGAGAAAGAGTGAGTGAGAAATGAGTGGCTCGCGTGAACCAATTGAAAGACAATGTGATGAGTTCCCCATTTTCACTAGGAGCGGGGTGCAGCAAAGGAGCCTATATTGTTGTTGTTTTGGGGTCAACATATTGTGCCATCTTAGACTGACTTCTACACTTGTGCGGGAGAGGATGGGGGAAGATGTCACTTGACTCGACCCCACGGAAAGCGATGTAACCACAACATCCGATGCACTTTAGCATAGTCTGAACAGAATAAAGCACCTGAGGAGGTAGCCTTCCTGCGTATTCTATAACAAGGGCTCAGTGTTTCACAATAGGTAGATATATAATTCTTAGGTAGATGTGTGTTTAAACACTGAATGCTATAACAAATAATATATGCTGTGCAAGAGCAGGAGCAGCAGCAGCGGGGGTGGCGGCGACGGCGGCTGCAGCATAATCTAGTTCATATAGTATCAAACTTTATAAAGTGACAAATTTAAGAAATATCTACCAGGAGATTCACAGCCCGAAACGGATGAATATTGCCCGACCTTATTGAACAAGTGAGTACTGTGAATCTCACGATAGTACACGAAGAAGTAGATGGTTTCAATATACCATGAATCGCATGTATTGCTACGATTTATTCGATTACAAAACCAAACACAGTGTAAGCTCACGTGGCATTACTGTGCTGTGCACTATGGAGCTAATTATGCCCCCTGATTTCAGCTCTAAACCAATCAGAATGCAACATGTGAGGGCGTGTCCCTGATAGAGTAATATAATCGTTAGTTTTCGGCAAACCGTATGAATATCCACACTGTGAATTGTGTGCAATATACCAATTGCAAAAAGCAATCTTGTTTTATGACACGTCAGCTAATTCTCGAGGAGATGTTTCTGCCACTTGCTATGACAGATAATGACAGATGACAGTAACCATCATCAAAATAAACTGTCTTTCCATGTCAAAAATGAGCAGTTAAGGTGATAAATAGCGTAGATGTGTTGATTGGTAATTTGAAAGCACATTTGTAATACAGTAGAGCATCCTATAAAAGACCGCCTCTATATTGAGACCACCTCTATAAGAAAATCATTTCAAATTAATCTGTTGTAAACCAAAACATTCTGCACCTTCATTTTTTTCTTAATGATCAGCCAATTGAGGATGTTTCATGTAATATTTATCTCGGTATTATCATTCAAAATGATTACGCAAATGAAAGCGACATAGATAGACAAGTAAAATCATTCTATGTCAGAGGCAATTTGACCATAGCAAAATTCAGCAAGTGTGCAGATGCAGTTAAACGTAATTTATTTATAGTGTATTGTTATTTCTATCGTTCTACTTTATGGTTTAGTTCCAAGCAAAGTGTTTGGAAAAAAGTATAAAGTTGCTTTCAACAATATTTATCGGAATTCGTTTCATGTCAACATCTATGGTTTTAAGAAAAGATTATCGATTGTAAATAATTGTCTAGTTCAAAATATAATTAGTAGTATTTCTCCATTCTTTCTTCTGCATCATACATAAGATGGAATGATTTGGTAACTCTGTGATGTATTTTATTATCATTTATTTTTATTACTATATGAACAACTGTATATATTTTCCCCAAGTTTGCTTGTGAATTCAATTTTACTCTCACTGTTCTTGCAAGCAAGCTCCTACCATTGTATTCATATAGCTGAAGACACAGCTTCCATTTGACTATATCAAGTGGCCTTTACGGGACTCGAACTCACGACCCCAAGGCTGTGAGACAAGAATGATACATTCATCCCAAGCAGCGAGCTGTTAAAAGGTTACTCGGACGAACCGTTGTCTCTGTAACCGCCAGCCAACATACTTGGTCAGTTATTATCTCAACCCAGGTTCGAATCCCACCTTAGGAAGGAAGATTTTGGGAGGTCTAAGATTCAGCCGGGTTAAGGTCTGTGAATCTATGAACAACTTTATATATATTTTCCCAATTTTGCTTGCGAATTCAATTTTACTCTCACTGTTCTTGCAAGCAAGCTCCTACCACTGTATTGGTATAGCTGAAGACACAGCTTCCATTTGACTATATCAAGTGGCCCTGACGAAACTCAAAACTCACGACCCCAAGATTGTGAGACCAGAATGATACCACCATCCCAAGCAGCGGGCTGTTAAAAGGTTACTCGAATGAACTGTCCACAACATATGGGATGAGCAGATAACTGACCAAGCAGGTAGGCTGGGACTTACAGAGACATCGGTTTGTCCGAGTAACCTTTTAACAGTCAGGTGCCTAGGATGATGGTATCATTCTGGTTTCACAACCGTGTGGTCGTGAGTTCGAGTCTCGTCAGGGTATTTACTATGAAATGATAATATATAGATATGGAACCGACATTTTTGATGAAAACAATTTGATAATTGAAAGAGCATATTTAAAGGATATTTTACAGTCAAGCCTCTCCTGGTCTCATGTGAGATGTGGTCTGGCAAGGTACGTTTTTCCTGACCTCTTTATGAAAGTTTCGTACTGCATCAAATGGTCGTATTACAGCGGTGGACACTGTGTGAGGGTGGTCTTGAGTGGAGATTCTACCTGATTTGAACATTGGAAATTTGAAATAATGCTACTCTTGTTCTTTTTTTTCTTCTTTTGTTTAAAAAAAATAACATGTAGCAGTAAATACAGTAACTTTTCATATGGTGAAAGTGAGCACCATACTGGTTTGTAAGTTCAATCTATCTTGCAAAGCCCCAGTCTGACATGCACGAATGTTCGTACCCGATGTTCGAACCCACTGTGCTCAAGCAAATGAGACATACACAGTGGGATAAAGATGATACTATCTTGATAAACACGTTTGTGACAAGACACTAAGCCAAGTAGCGATGTCTACAATACCATGGTTGATTCGATTTCATTATGCAGGACAGTCTGACCCTGGCACTGTGGTGAAATTCATTCGTCTTGCAATAGAACCATTGCAAACGGAGTCAACACGTGAAATGAATTACTGACAATGGTATTTCCATCAGAGCCTATGTCCCAGGATATTTCCTGTCAAGTAATATGACCATAAAAAGGAAGGTGATATAAAGGATCACCGTATATTGAAAGCAAAAAATACGCTCGTGTGTAATACGAGGTAATTCTCGTGCAATGTGATGTCATATATCTGTTGTTATTGTTGAGAGCTCCTTGTCAGGTATTATACCATTTAGATATGAATGTGAATTTACACTAAATTCAGGGCACGTTTTTAAGTATTTTTTCTATTCGTGACTGAGTCAATATATAAGTTCGACGTTTGAAGCAATATGAAACTTGAGAAATGAGACTACCAACACGACATCTTAAATATTGTGCCAGTCACACTGTTACTCACATGATGTCAAACACCAAATTCGTATGATCAATCCTGTCACGAGGACAACTTAATTAACCGCCCTCTCATTTCTCTTCATGTCTTAGGGACAGTGCAATATTTACCAGGAAGGGAGACCGGTGCATTTGGTAGGGGGACAGGTACTTTTTTCAAGGTGCAAAGTAGGGGGACCGGATGATTTTTTATTCTCGTTGGGCACGGGACATGTACTTTTTTCAGCTGCTGAAATCCCACCTCGACGTGAGCGCATCGGTACAAATTAATCACGCGGATATTCATGGGAGGGGACGCGGACTTTTTTTTATGTTTAGAGGTCATGGGACATCAGTTTTTTTCATCACATCAGCAGGCGACAAGACCGTTTTTCAGACAAGATTTTCGATATGCACCGGTCCCCCCGCCTGTTAAATATTGCACCGTCCCTTATGCGCTGCTATATGTTATTTTGCTAAAATTCTTCACAATAAGTAGTTTTTGTGGCACTTTTCCTTACCGTCCCTTAAACTAATAGCAGTATAACGCTGTCTATGCGGTATGATCTTTGTGTTATTATCCAACTTACATGAGCTAGATACATGAATCAACATGGATAATATGAGAAATGAGGCTACTAACATGACAAATGGAACTTGGTG
This sequence comes from Streblospio benedicti, assembly GCA_019095985.1. NCBI lineage: Eukaryota > Metazoa > Annelida > Polychaeta > Spionida > Spionidae > Streblospio > Streblospio benedicti. The sequence goes on from CM032663.1 coordinate 14,506,648, forward strand.
AAAAGCACACTGTCATAGGTCTCATTTAGGAAACCCTTAGTAAAGATGTAAATAGTGCTACTGCATTGTTGTTAGTTTCCAAACTGTCTCCATACAGACATATTTTCAGAGACAGAGTCATCGGTTGCCTTTTGTATTACTCATCTTCTACCCTAATGTGGTTACAAATGGGTGATGAGGCTTATGGACTGTCAGACTAGGACCTGTTACATCTGCATCAGTCCAGCGTGCATATTGTTTGCATCACATTCTATAGAGTTGGGTTCTGATAGAAAGCCATTTGTAATGAACGTCACATCATATATGCAAATGGAGTCCTCTAGAGATTCAAGCAATTAGTATGTACTAATTAGATCTTCACCAGACTTATGGGTGTTCGAATATGCATGGCTGCTATATCATATATTGACGTCAGACCTATGGAACATACGGTGTACGATTCAAATTTACAGAGTTATTATGTAGCGAGATGTTCCTATTTAATAGTGGTGTTTTATCACTACGACATTACATTATTAGTAAGAGATTGATCATTTGAGTTTGCCGGGTGACATAGGTGTAAACACGATGCGGGATTTTCACAATAATCCACTTATAAAGTTAGTAGCCTCATTTTTTCTGGTTCACGGTGCTTCTTAGTATTGATGTTAAACAGTACCACGGAAAAGTGGAATACGTGGAATAATATGAAGCATCAGCAATGAGGCTACTAACATGATAACAGTTAAATGGAACTTTGTGAAAAACAACTGACATAATTATATGACTTGAAAAATACTAAACATTTAGATCACATTGTAATTGCATACATCACATCTGAATATACGCTGGTCATTTCCTTCTGAGAGAGATAACTCTGTGTATTTAATTGGGCCATAAACCCTAATTTAATAACCACAACGCCAGGTTGTCACATATTTAGGAAACTTCTGGTTTATTGGGACAGCATCCTTCAAAGATTGGTGTGTGTGTGTGTGTGTGTGTGTGTGTGTGCGTGTGCGTGTGCGTGTGCGTGTGCGTGTGTGTGTGTGTGTGTGTGTGTGTGTGTGTGTGTGTGTGTGTGTGTGTGTGTGTGTGTGTGTGTGTGTGTGTGTGTGTGTGTGTGTGTGTGTGTGTGTGTGTGTGTGTGTGTGTGTGTGTGTGTGTGTGTGTGTGTGTGTGTGTGTGTGTGTGTGTGTGTGTGTGTGTGTGTGTGGAGTGTGGGTGTGTGTGTGTGTGTGTGTGTGGGTGTGTGTGTGTGTGTGTGTGTGTGTGTGTGTGTGTGTGTGTGTGTGTGTGTGTGTGTGTGTGTGTGTGTGTGTGTGTGTGTGTGTGTGTGTGTGTGTGTGTGTGTGTGTGTGTGTGGGTGGGTGGGTGGGTGTGTGTGTGTGTGTGTGGTGTGTGTGTGTGTGTGTGTGTGTGTGTGTGTGTGTGTGTGTGTGTGTGTGTGTGTGTGTGTGTGTGTGTGTGTGTGTGTGTGTGTGTGTGTGTTAACATTTTTAGGGTTTAAAACTTTGTAATGTCGGGGATCATTTTTCCCGCTCCAACTCTTTGGACAATTAGAATCGAGTATTTTCAACAACTACGGGAGAATGTAAAGTCCACGGCAAAAGCCACGAGTGTTAATCCTGAATTGTTATTGAGTCGACAATACACCGGTTCGCAAATAGAAATATTAGCATAATGTTAGGGTGCGATCGTAGTAATGAATGTAGTAGTGAATGGAACAGGATTGACTCAGACACTGCCAACTGCAGTTCTGTAGACACTTTCCGTGCCAGGCTACAAGCCTTGCACAGGAGCGACTGAGTAGCGTTGCGTCCTCCCATCCATCTGCCCATATGCTGATAAAGCCCTGCAGATTAACTTACAGATACAAATACAGATACCCGTTTTGGCCGCTAGGTGATTTAGTCTCGATCAACCAGACCGTGTGATGGCGAAGACGAGGAAACTGATTTAGTCTCTATCAATGTTTGTCTTAAAAAATCCAAGAATGCACTGTAAACCACGTGAAAAGCCACATGCCTTGGTTTGTTTGTCTAAAAATTACCCAAAGTTCATAGATAACTACATAAATATTTCATTGAGACAGCGATTACAAAAGTCATGTATGGTAGAAGATTCAACATGCATGGGAACATGAATCAGGCAGTGAAGAGAAACTATATAAATGGGATAGGTGACAAAACTATAAGCGATTGCGATTCAACATTCACAATATCTGACCTAGCTTAAGCGAGGGCACATTCCACCGCAAGGTGGGTCTACAGCCTGTCTACTGCCAAAAACGCATAGAAAACGTGAGGATCCGTGAGTGTACAGTGCTGCAAACGTACGTTTTTCAAGGCCGTACGGTGGCCGCAGAAGAAGTTTGGCATGGTCTGACCGTAAGGAGGCAGTGCGGAGACCTTACGTTAAACGCAGATGATTTACCCGCACGTATTCGGCACATACACATGTATACAGTACTGGGGCCGTGCGTTGCCTGTACCATGAACGTGCGGGTCCTGTACTTTTGTAATCACACGGTGCGTAGGACGTAAGCTATACGCGAGTACATCGCACGTTCTATGCATGTTGAGCGCACGGCCACCTCAATGAAAACCACTACTTGTGCCGACGCACTCATAACGCACGGAGCCGGTGCTGATGTGCCCGCAACTGTACTTTGGTCAATGCTTGCGGAAAACGCCGTAGACGCCACAGACCTCAACAGGCCTTGCGGCGACCACCGCCGCAAGGTGGAATGTGCCCCTCGCTTTAAACTCTAACACAACACATTTCACACACAACACAACACAAAAGGTCATTTCTTGTGGTATGAGCATGTTTAATAAGTGGTTGCATTGTCCTCGAGACCTTGTAGCAGACAGACCGAAAGTCAGGACAGTCAGAAACCACGATAATCAGGACAGTCATACGCCACTATATTCACAATAGTGCAACAGTCTACACTATATTTGATAAGCCTAATTCCTTTTGGCAAAACAAGATTATTTGGATTGGTTAGAAGCCCTAATATATAAGATAAATTAATCTACACTTGGTTCTACAATACCAATAATAAGAAGGAAGTTTCATTAAGATACAAGAATCCTCGAGCGAGTCTCAAGAACCCTTTCTTACACTGTGTACTGAGCAAGTAGAAGAATCACAACGCACCGCGTACAACATCACTTCTACTCTCAGTGTCCAGATGTAGCCGTCTGATTTACCTGTTTGTTTTCATTGTTGGGTATGATTACAACATATACATTTCAATCCTCACAGTATACCATTTAATCATATTGTAAATTGTTTCTAGATATATATGCAATTCAAAATGTAGTTTTAACTAGCTACATGACTGCACTGCTATGCTCTTTATACGAAACTGTTGTTTTATGTTTGAAAATGGATTTTAATGAACTGCATTGTTCCTTTAATACATAGATTGGCTATCAGGTGCATGCATATGTCCCTTGAATGTGTTACGCTAGTGACCAAGAAAGTCCTAGCGGTTTAGATGCAATTCCTATTTATGATCGATACAATACCGTGCATGTTAATCAGTTTTGAATAGTTGACCCTGACATTTATAATTGAAAAGTCTTAAATCAGTTCACAATGGCACTTCACTTATTTTTTGTTTGACCTTATATATGAGACATTACAAATGTGTGTACGTTATGGTAGTTGATCTGGACAGTTTAGGGATCTCTGCCTCTCTTACATTAAAAGAAAAACTGGTTTCATAGCGCCCATTTTGCTTAATCTTTATATCCATTTTTTACAGTTTTTACATTTTAAATATGAACATTAAAAAGGACGGATATTTTAGCCACGGAGTCTTTTTTTATGTATGCGGTGTCGACGACGTTTTCCGCACTCAGTAACAATCGCTAAGTCATGGGCACATGTTGCACTGCCTCGGTACGTTGTGCGGGCACCGTAGAAGGGGAAATCATCTTATTGCGGTGGCCGTTCGTAGAACATGTCGAACATGCGATGTACTCAGATACAGGGCAGCTGTGTGATTCCTACAAGAGGACATCAGTACTCCCTATGCACAGGGAACACGCTACGCCAGTACCTTATCTGTACTAATAACGTGCGGTAAAATCGTTTGAGTGTATACATGGCCATTTGCCGTAAGGTCTCCGTACACCTACATGCGGGCAAATGACTGCGGGATTGGCCGTAGCGGATGTTTGGCGTGTCAAACTTCTTCTGCAATCACCGCATAGCTATATAAAAAAAACTTTGTTTGCCGCACTGAACACTAATTGATCATCACGTCTCTATACGTTTTTGGCTGTAGACTGGCCTTGCACATCGTCATATCTCACGACTATATACGCAGTATATAGTTATGAACAAGGCCTTAAAGGCAGTGTGAGTGATCAAGTCGTGAAAACCGACGATGGGCCTTTCGGCGTGGTGTGCTTTTGTGACCGAGTGGATACTAGGGTCTCGGACTCTTGACCAGAAAGTCATTGGTTCGATTTCCCGTTGGGTATGGTTGTGGGTGTTGAGCAAACTCATACCTAAATAGTAGCACACATCTCCGTGGCATCTGCACGTTAGTCAAGTACAGGTCACTGGGGTCGAAAGAGTAAATGGGTGACTGTGGAAGTAATTAGCATTACACATTTCAAATACACGTATTGCTTTTTTACATCCCCTTTAATATGGGTGCGGTTTAAAGATAGGTGTTCAGACTTGACACTTATAATTATCACCCTTGCTGGTAATTGGTTTATAATGCAATCTGAGTATTGAGTGTTACATTGCTTACACACCTCTGAATATGGCTAATCATATCTATATTATATATAGTTACCTTATAGCACAAGCCCACCATAAGAAATATCGTGAATCAACACCAAAAATGCTAGCAAAGTACCAGACACCCCCACCAATACACACTTTAGGGGTCTCATGGTTTTTATACGTACATTTGATAGTGTATGTGCCAAAACCCCAATGAAAATAAGGTATATAAGGCGCCCACTGCAACCTCCCCCCTCCACGCCCCGGATTTGCTTGCCTATGGGTGTGGTTCACTCCCGGCGTGCAAAGACCAATAATGAGTACTATGACCCATCATATTTACTCGTCAACAGGCCTTCACACGATTTAAATGAGATGGCAAGGCCCGAGAGTGTGTGAGTTTTACCAAGCGATGGCGAGAGTACAATACGGGAAGGCCAGACCAAGATACCCTGAGATGGTTCGCTCGGACACTGTAGGATATATGTACTTGTAACAACGTTCAATGACTTAATTACAGACGACAACCTTCGACTATAAGTACATGTACATTTACGCGTACATTCTGCTATTGATATGAACAGATTCAAGGGCGAATTGTACACGTAGTACATTGCGTAGCATTGAGACATACAAGAATCATACATTGTCCAATGTGACCATCCAATAATATATACGTCATCAATAAGTATACATAAGGTCAAACACATATTGCAATGGAACCATTATAACCGGAAATGTCAACATTTCCAATGGATTACTGACAAGGGTATTTACACCAACGCTGTTTTGCTGGATATGTATTGTGTACTGTCAGGTAGCAGTTGTTATATAACAGAGTTTTTGCGTGTCAGGGTTGAAATTGTACAAGTAGTATCCGTCTTTGCTTGACACGATTGGCTGATACGCAATTGGCTGATACACTGTTTTCTCCAAAACCAATTACTCTAGATAGTCTTTCAACATCGCTGAGTACCTTCGAGGGTAAGAATTCCTCAGTTGTACCATAACTCCCGTTGGCTTACAATGTAATTGGAAAACACATACCCCAGTGTACGCAATACGGGTTGAATATTCGGGCTTTAGTAATTATCTATTCTACAGCAGATTTCTTGACTATGAGCTATAAACGTACTCTGAGTATCAGATGTCAAGTTGACATCTGAAATGTTTCACCAGATATTGGAATATTATAATTTTTATAATTTGTACATATCTTACCTTAACCTTTATATCGTGATTTTTATGCATGGACTATTCAAACCAGCAGGACAGATACATATACTTCTATTTGTGTTTTATAAGCATAGAAAAGTGCAAACAGACAGTCTGCAAGTCTTTGGCAATGCTTGGATTGATCACTTGACCTCATTCACATCCTTAGATTAACAGCCTGTGATTGGTCAGAATTTTTAATGCGAATAATTATGCGTCAAAGGTCTCTTCAGGACATCTGGTACTCAGAGTGTATAAACGACACATCGGAACAACCATGACTTTTCATCTAAAATTTGTACTGCTCTGTAAGAAATGAGACCTATATGTTCAAAAGATAGTTCTATATTCTAAGAGCATGCCTGTGGAGAGAAGAGCCAATGAACATTGGCTACACAACCATGATTCGGAGTGCATATTTGGGACCGTCTTGCAATAGCTTATACGACTGTAGACTTACATGTTCGGTTTCCTATAAGAAACCAATTACAAATCTAGACCGGCAAACTTCCATTGTAATCTTGCAGTTGGCTCATATTCTGGGGATTTCTAGAGATTTATTGTCTAATTTAATGTAATATAAATCTCCGCACAGACAAATTTATTGCTATTTTTGGGAATGTACTACTCTCTCTACACACTAAGAAGTGGTTGTTTATTTCCTCACATTACATCTTGCTACACATCCACATGAAAAATAGCATGATTTCTCAGCATGATTTACGATATCTTGAATAATGTAAGCTTATATTTCAATGCTAAAATGTCACGATTTCCTAAATCAATTCAATTTGAATATTTTTTACTGGAATGGAAAAAAACATGCTCATTTTCTTTGATTTCTCTTTTCTGCTTTAAACCCCTTTACACTTGAGTGATCATGAGCGAACCCGTGCAACGCATCTGTACGTATTATGTCACGTCGTCAATTTGGGCGTATTGTGGCGGCATTGAACGTAGTAAAATGCATGGTACGACAAGTTGCTGAGGCAAACGAAGTGTTACTTATATGTGCGAATGTTCTGCGATCCGTAGACGCAGCATAACTATTTGAAGCAAACGTTAACCAAACTGAATGTTCGTTCAAAATCTTTGAACATGTTCAAAATTTCCTGACGAATTTGCCAGTTCGTCAGTGCACTTAGAGCTACGTAGGTGGAATTCGCTATAGTGTAAAGCGGGTTTTAGGGATTATTCTCCGATTTTGTCAGCGATGTGTCAGCGATTCCTGTTGTTTTGGATAAAATGGCAAGTAGCCCAATACGAGCTTTATGGGGGGAATTCCAGTACCAACATATTAGCACAGATTGTTTGTATAATAGCAGGAATAAATCTCTCATTTATTCCTGATAATAGCTAGCGAGATGTTCCCATTAATGATGTGTTATCGCGAAGAGATTACATTGTTAATAAGAGGAAGTGATTCGTAATTTGTTTTTGCCGGTTTACGTAGGTATAAACACGACGTGGGATTTTCACAATAATCCACTTAAAAAGTTTGTAGCCTCATTACCTTTGCTGCACGGTGCTTCTTAGTATTGGCGTTAAACAGTACCAAAAACAAGGTGTATACCTGGAATAATATGAATCACTAGCAATGAGGCTACTAACATGATAATTACTAACTGGAACTTTGTAAAAAAACATATGACCTGAACAATACCAAACATTTATATTGCATTTTAATTGCACACACCAAATATGATTTTTTGTCATTTCCGTCTGCGAGAGATACATGCAGCTCTGTGAATATAGGGCAATAAATCCTAAGTTAATAACCACGGCGCCAGGTTGTCATATATTTAGGAAACGCCGTCGGTGGAAACGCCTTGTTTATTGTGACAGCATCCTTCAAATATAGTTCATAATGCAAGTGATGGAGCTTTCATGTACACACACTCATTAATAATGGCACGGTTGTCTTTTCATCAGTCTCCTTTTTTCACCTGCCCAAAAAGGTGAGATTGCGTGAGTCCATTAGCAACACACAATAAACAGCAAAACAAGGCCTTTGTGCAAGAAAAGTGGTCAAAGACCAAGTAATAATACATATAATGGATGAAATAGGTATTTGTGGGTTGGAATAGATGCATGTTTCTAGAATTTTGTTCTTCTATTCCATTGATGCCATAGGCCCTATTGCCATCAACGTGGCTTTGAATAGTAATCCGTTTTAGGCATATTGCTTAAGGAGTCGGAACAAACACTTTGTGTTTATATTTCCGTCAACTATCCCATTTAGAGCAGTTAAGCGAGGGGCACATTCCACCTTGTGGGCGTGTTACCCGCAAGGCGTGTTGAGGTCTGTGGCGTCCACGCATGCAGTGACAAAAGTACAGTTGTGGGCACATCATTACGGGCTCCGTGCGTTATGAGTGCGTCGGCACAGGGAGTGGTTTTGTTGAGGTGGCTGTGAGATCAACATGCATCGAACGTGCGTTGTACTCGCCTATAACTTACGCTCTACACACAGTGTGATTACTAAAGCGAGGCATTCGTACGTTCATGGTACGACAACGTGCGGCTAAATACTTTGTGATTATACGACGATTAGCGTAAGGTCACCGCACTGCCTCCTGTTAGACGCTGCCAGTGGGCTGCGGCCACCGTACGCCCTTAGAAAAGCCTACTTGTGTCGTACTGAACACTCACGTATCTTTGCGAACTCCATGCGTTTTTGGTCATAGACTGGCTGTAGACAGCCCTTGTGGCGTAATGTGCCATAGCCATTTGAAAGACTTGATTTACACAACAGTCTATACAGTGAAGTCTGCGTAAAGCCCACGCACGAGACTGTCAACTTGTCTTTATAGAGAGGTGGCTTCTTTATGGGAGTTCACCACATAGTCAAGAATAGATCGACTATCAAAGCTTGAAAAGTGTCCTGTACAGATGTCGTAATTCAAGTATAAGGGTGTTAATAGTTAGTGTTTTTACAATTGCACATACTGGGAGCATAACTTCTATAAGTACATTTCCCCCACTGCCACCAATGTAACGCTTCCAGAGGCTACATGCATGCGTTATTGTGTAATATGCGGTCATATAACTGGGTTGCAAAAGAAGCGAAATTTCCTTCGTGTATTAAAAAACAACAAAAAAACAAAAAACAAAAACAAAAACAAATATTGAAGTCAAAACAGTGCTAGGTAAATCCAGGGAAGTGGGAGTGCGCAAAGGGCGAGTACAATAGGACTAATGGTCAAAATTGAGTTAGTTAACATGCCGATGATTTCAACCCTCTGGCTTACACGTAAGCTACGTGTATATATACGTGCAGACTTATAATGGACTCATTCGATTTACTTCTATTTCAGTCAACTCTGATTTTTCAACTAGGGGAAAGCATGTCTACAACTACCAGGGGTAACGAATGATGAAGTTTATTCAATTGTGGCATTGTTGCCTAAACCTATACATATTTAAGGACATGGAAAAAAAAAAAAAAGGAAATCGTGAAATTCCAATGCACCAGACGTAAGATGATATATCTATCTCGCCTGCAAGGTGTAATTCCTTCCCACTAGAGTATTCGCGCTCCTTGTTCCTTGGTCTCTAATGATACGTGTGTGTCTGTAATTCATGGGAAATGAAGAAAACAGAGACCTCCCCGTGCCTTAATCACATTTCTGACATTGATGAAAGTTCATCCCCATTTTTGAAATATATCATAGTGTATCGTTCTGCAGCGAAGCAATTGTATAGTGAGTAATAAGGGGTCGAGAAACCCCACGCAGATCCGTATTTCTTTGTCTTATTTCCCACCTTAACGATGATAACAATATCACAACTGAGTCGACTTCAATATTTGGTACTGTCTGGACTGGCCTTACCATTTGTTGAAATGTAGAATGTCTATGTTGTAGCTATATCCCATTATTATGTGTACTTCTGTGCCCGGGCTGATACCGAGTTGGACTCGTGATCAGAACGTTGTGAGTTTGATTCACCGTCTGGTGAGGTTCTGGTGATGGGTGTTGAGCAAACTCATCCATAACCCATTGCAGACAACTTTTCCGTGGTGCTTGCAAGTGTGCTATATGCTCCCAAGGGAGTCGAGTTATAAACGTAAAGCAAACTTGAGTGAAAAGAATGCCAATGGCCTGGTGTAAATTGTGTAAAGTCGACTGAGTGATATTAGCCAACTGTAATGTATTGGATCCCTTATGTACAACAGAATCAGGTGGATGTCCATCATGAAAAGTACAATTATGGCCAACACCCCCTGCGGCACACATGACTGTCTCACTATACATTATACTATAAAACTTGTGTATTTACATTTATATTTAACCGGAAACGTGGGCGGTAACACTGTGGAAGTGAGAAAATGCCGGAAACACGTGGTCGGCTAATGTGATTTGAGAAATGTAATAGGTGAAAACAGTCAGAAATGACACTACACAACCATATAGTAGGTCTGCATTGTAAATATGAGGGTCAGCTTTTGACTTTTGAACTAGACGTGTATATTTTAATGTTATTGCATCAAGTATTATATAGCTTACAGCTTGTACGCTGAGAGCACTTCACTTTCGCTTTTCTCAGCTCACTCATAGACTAGATCCGAACCTCCAATTAAGAACACTTCTAAACAAGAACCCCTCTATAATGTGATACTTTGTGTGTTCTCAAACATCCATAAAGCTCCTGCAAACAAACACCTCTGCATCTAGACCACTTGTGGTCAATGGTGAGGTGGTCTTATTAGAAAGGTTCTACTGTTTTGGTAAGTCCATGTTTACCATAAAATGTACATGTATGACTGTTGTAGATCTGAATTTTTCCCAGACTAAACAACAACTCAATATGTTCTACTCACATTGATGTTTATTCACTGCAATGGTAGTAAACCTTGTCGGGGATTGGGGCGCCATACTCATCAAGTTAAGCCCTAGTTTGACAATTCGAATGTTAATCCCCGACAGTGCACATGTATGGTAGGAGGTGAAACTGCGAGGGAGAAAAAAAACATGTTTCAATGTATACATGTACGTAAAATGAAAAATGTTACTGTAATATCTAAAAATGTTTAAAAAAATATGGGCATAGAATGTAGCAATTGTAATAAGTTTACTGCGTGTGAATACGTTATTTCATAACAAAGTCTAATATGGATCATGTAATTATAATAAAACATAAAAATAGTGTTTACCTTACAAGTAAGTAGCTTCATTTTGATACCTCAAGCGCTATTGTTGGTTCATTAAAAGCTGTGCTACGATGGTTTAAACAGAACAACATACGGGATGTGTGTGAAGTGCTCTAGAATAAGGTTTTCCCTCCATTTATTTCTTATCTCCCGCCACTTGCACATGCATCGTAGAGGGTAGAAGGCAACTGAGACTAATGAATGGCCATTCTTTCTTATATATAAGTAAACAATGGAAGGAGAAAAAAGAAAGAATGGCCACTCATTAGTTCCAGTTCTACCCTCTACGATGCATGTACCCGTGTCTCCTGCAGCACTGTAAACATTCAGGAATAAACATTCGTGATGGTCAGACTGGGACTTATCAAAACGAGTGCAACATCCTGGTTGATGGAGCTAACATATTAGTCTTTGTTTATTTCTGACACCAGGTTTAAAGATTCAAGCCCCAACCCTCACAACCATCAATGCTAATAATAAAGACAATTCTTTCACATTAAAGGAGTATCAGAAAACAGAGGCAGCTAAGTAAACTAACCTTGCAGCTGTGTTATTTTGTACTTCGCTCGTTCCCCGTGAGGATTTCGCTTCATCCTTATCAATACTTCACTGGAAACGAAAATCACGTGACATGCATGTGCTGGTAACCCGGATGTACAAAAAGTTTAGTACAACAGGTTCAGTCCATTTGCAGTATCGTCCATGTGTTCACTAAATCTGTTTTATTTTCTCTTTGTGTTGTTTTGTTCCTTTGTTTTGCTGTGTTAAAAGTGGCAGTTTGTTTATGATACATGAATGTTAATTGAGTCAATATATTACTCTATCATGGACACGCCCCTACATGCGTCGTTCTGATTGGTTTAGAGCTAGGATCAGTGGTCATAAATAGCTTTATAATGCCCTCTGAGCTTAGATACATGATGTTCTGTAATGAGATCTATGAGAATCGCAATCTCAGGCAATATTAACCATATTCGGGCGGTGAATCGTGTCATAATTGTCTTCAAAATATGTAGATATTTCTTGAATATTTGCATTTATATTTTCTCGTCTCTGAAACAGGTCGTACTTAGGGAAGCGCAGTTAGCTAAACTTCTTGGGAGCATGGATCTGGAATGTGAGGTTGTCAATTCCGCCAAAGGATTCTAGATAGGCTATATATTTTATATTGGTAATTTTTAGAATAAGATTTTCAAATACCGTTTCTACCAGGTGGATATTTCTAATTAGAGAACACGGTTAGAGCTGACGGTTACATCATGTATATGTTTGTAGATTATGATTGTAATGGCATATTGTGTATTTGGATCTGAAAATAAGTAAACACATAAATGTATCTTATATTGCCTCCCCCACAACCCCACCCACCTACCCTCCCACCCACACACACAAAAAAGCAAAAAAAAAAACAACAAACAAAAACAAAACAAAAAACAAAAAAAAACACGTCATTTTGTGAGTATGTACAAAACTACTGAAATTCACTAATTGTGCTCAGATAATGATATCCCGTCTGAACGTATTCCTTAAATATTACGTGAAACAATACGACACTTATGAAATGCAAATCGTGTTTCATCTGACAACATAACAGATAAAGCAATTACAAACACAATTTCAACACCAGCTGTGCAGAAACTGTAAAATTCAAGGACACTATTCTATATATTTGCTCCCAAAATAAACATGCAAAGTGAAGTCTCTATTATTTGTCCATTTTAATAACAACCAATCATACGTCATACGACAGACAGCTTAAAAGCCATTGTTCGTACAAAAATGACAAGAGCTTTCATTTGGAGTCATTGACACAGTTCAGAACTGCCTATTGGTATGATTCAACGGACTGCAGCAATTGAGTCAGAGTGACAACGTACATGATAAAGTTTAGCATCTTATATATTCTAAGTAGTGGCAGCGATTCGATAATAAGACCACCTCTCCATGAAGACCCCCGATGTAGTAAGAACACTTATCGTGGTCATTAGCCTTTAAAAAAGGACATTGTGGAACTCTCATATTGAGACTACTTCTTTAATATATCTCTTTAACAATACAATTCCTTGCGGTCTATAACAAATGTTCTACTGTATTACTTCTACACGTAGACAAACAAATTTGCATCGATATAATTGCCACCACGAAAAAAACTTCTGAAATACAGAATTACCATAAAAATACTATATATAAATAATACTCTTCAGAACCGTGGGGGTGTATTCAATAGTGACATGTGTAAAGTCGAGCTAGAAGTGTCCCTCCCTAACTATGAGGTGTCCCTATTATTCAGAAATGTTTATGACAAGATTAACCCATATTTGGAGGGAGCATAATGACATGTCAACTTCAACGTAGGCACTCAAATAATGGCATTTCTCTATTTGATTGTCAACACATTTTAATGGTTCCATCAGTGGAAACAAAACTTTCGAGTGTTGTCCTACTTTTAGGTCTACGGAGTGCCAAAAGGTGGCCGTGGCATCAAATATGAATTTGTTTTGTTTTTACATTGCTTTTGCCGTGAAGCCATTTAAACGTGACACTGTCCTCGCACAGAGTCAGACGGTCACGAATATTTAAGCAAATTCAATCGCTTTAGCGTAACTTTTATTACTTGGCACATTGTCCTAGCACAGACGTGATTTTTAATTGCTAAATCATCTTTCGCTCCCTCCCTTTCTCATATCCTATGGCAGAGTAGAATGTCTATGGAGCACATTCGCGACTGTCTGATTGGGGCTTCATACGTTGATGACCGTAATAAGGCTCACAGTTCTGAGTAATGGATTAGTGACAGCTTACAGTCAAGGTCTTCTTCCCATATTGCAGGCTCAATTAAGTGGGAGCGGCTAAATTCTGTTGTTTTTGTGTATATTTATTGAGATTTGTGTTATATTCTTTTCCCCCGGGCGATAGCAATTCCGATTAGACTCGGTCCCTGGAGGAAGTTTCTAAATTATGATTTTCTGTACTCCATTTACGACTGCCCGAGGTGGTATAAAAACTAGGTCTGGTTAAAGAACTCATTTTTTAGTTGTTTGTAATTTTTTTTGTTTTACTGGGTTAAGGACGCTTGAAAATCTTGGTTACACTTCTATGGTCGCCTCCGGAAAATTGTAGCAATTTTCGGGGTGAGGGGTACCCCACGGGTGGGGGTGACTGAATTTTTTTTCATATACCCCGTGGGCCATACGAAATAGTAGCCTGCTGATGTCTCTCTAATTATCATGGATGAGAAGAATTTACGTATGAGAGTCGTCAGAGTGTTGCTCTCACTTTTTCTGAAAAATATTGTTTTTTTTTTTTTTTTAAATTTTAGTTTGTCTTTTTATAATTTTTAGCGGTGATTAGACAATTGTTATACGCGGCTGTGACATGATTATAAACATTATATTAGAAGTTACAGGTAAAAATAAATGGGAAAAATTATTGAAAAAAATGTCGTAATAGATTAAATATCGTACTATCACGTGTGTATGCCGGAATTGTATTCCACATCAATGTGATACATGTTAATTTACAGCAATTTGATGGGGTGGCCCGGCTTCTAAGTTCTAAGAAAAACAAACTTTTAAACAGTGGCTCATATGATTGGACTATCTAGCCCGGGTCACCGCCTGACGGCACGTATTTTTATTTTCTTTGTCTTTTGCAATATGGCATTAAACAATTGTCACTTATAATGATTGATAAATTACTCACTTACTCACATTAAGTCTCACTTACTTACTTACTTACTTACTTACTTACTTACTTACTTACTTACTTACCTATACATGGCATGGACAAAACAATTACGGAAGCCGTGGACTATGGCGATATGTCATAAAACAATTGTCAGCTATACTAATAAATGAAGTACTTACTTACATTAATTCTTACATACTTACTTACTTACTTACTTACTTACTTACTTACTTACTTACTTACTTACCTATACATGGCATCGACAAAACAATCACGGAAGCCGTGGACTATTGTGATATGTCATAAACAATTGTCAGCTACACTAATAAATAAAGTATTTACTTACTTACATTAATTCTTACTTACTTACTTACTTACTTACTTACTTACTTACTTACTTACTTACTTTTATACAAGGCACGGACAAAACAATCACGCAAGGCTAGGGTCTCTACCTGTGCAGTGTAAGTGGTCACGACACGCACTTTGCAAATCCTTTTCAATTTCTTTGTGGCGGAAGCCCCTTGACAGGAAGCCCCAGTCCATTTCCCATTTTTAATTGAAAAAAAAGTAACAAACAAACCAAATCTCCTCAGGCGTTAAATTACATTCAAGAGTTTACAGCTCTGGGAGAAAATGTCGGACACTTTTACTTTTAAGCACGCAATCTGCTATATTTAGTCAACATCACCCATTTAGAGAAATTGAGCAAAAAGCTAATACGATTTTGGAGAGATGTTGATTATATTGCTTTTACAATTTCATCTGAATTATAAAATATGGCATACCCTGCTTGGGCGGTTTTGCTTGACAGGTTCTGTATAATAACATGTTTTTTTCTTGAGCTAGGATTTGACCTTCCCGAATATTACCGTCGATTCGGTCGATGTATTTAAGCCATTGGTAATTTGTCTGCTGTTGCGTCACATACGTGATTTCAATAGCCAGACTCATCTTTCCAAAACTAATTTTCCATCTCCTAGCACACACACACATCACAAGTTGGGATGAAATTCAGACTGGGGCTTTACAAGGGCTTTCCATTGGATGTCTGCTGTTTATCAATTTTCACTTGGCTAGATGTTGTAGCGCTCATATACAGTTCATTTTCTACTGATATTTAAGAAAAAATATTGTGTATGCCCCCATAGATTAACCCCCATAGTCTAACTTCCAGCATGGCTTGTCTGGTTGCAGTCACTTTCGTACCCAATAAACATTTATCAACCTGAACAGTCTCTCACCCTTCACACATTGCCCTTTCCAAGTATGACAGGAGGCTCAGGTGAGCTTTACCCTAGTCATGGTTTTCAACACCTCACTATTTTCTTGCTTTTTTGATCACATATTCACGCATATCAAATTAATAGTAATAGCCTTTTACCCATATAAAAGAGAGAGCAGGCGTTCACATATTTGTGTTATGCATTAAAGAGGACAATTCTATTTTAGCAACCACTCAATCAAAAAGCTACGGCTAGACAAAAGCGATTGTCCAACCTTGAATCACACTGTGTGATATGAGATGAGGAATTCATGACAGTTAATGACGATTCTACATTTAAAATCACTTCTTTGACAAGATAATGCATATGCATATCAATTTCAATAACAATGGATACAATACCACAAAGGATTTAGCTCCGAGATTCGGCAGTGTCTGACTCTAGTTGTAGTAACAAACTACATGCAGCTTCAACTTCAATCAGTTTTATGATATTTCGCGAACTTATTCTTATAGAAACCATACACGTATTTGGAAACCTATAGAATAATACTATAATCTGTCTCCTAGTTATTAGCAGGAACATTTGGTATATTACTAAAATATTTGAAGTTCAATTATTATGCCATGACTAGAAAACATCGCCAATCCTGCAGCAAGGGATGTAATTTTCCTTGGAATTAGTTTTGATGGAATGAAGTTATGTGGGTTAAGAAGGTGGGTGTGACATATAGACTACTTATTTTTCTACAATTTATAAGAGGACTCATTATTTGCCAATTATCGTGTAATTTTCGTTGGAATTAGTTTTGATGGAATGACGCTGTAGACCTAAGGTGGGTGTGACATATATTTTGTACAATTTATAATTGCCCTTTAAGTCATCAATAACCAAATCATTCTTGAAAGCAGTACCACGTCCATTTTTAGAGTACACTTATATATAATAGTACATTGCAGCACCCCCTACTGAGAAACACTTTGACTTGATTAACTTCGAAGGCTGTCTCGTCCTGCTTTGAATATAGGGTTACACTAACTACAAACTATGTACCTTTAATCAAGTCCTGAAGCAAAGCCTTTTAGATCTTCAAAGTACCCACGGGGCCTATTCATTACTGTTAGG
The DNA here is from genome assembly GCA_019095985.1 of Streblospio benedicti. NCBI lineage: Eukaryota > Metazoa > Annelida > Polychaeta > Spionida > Spionidae > Streblospio > Streblospio benedicti. Next base: position 14,523,787 of record CM032663.1, read on the forward strand.
CAGTCCATTGGAAGCAAAACATGGTAATTGAATTTCCGCCCTTGAATTTGTTGACAGGTTGTCAGTCTGTTACCCTGTAAACAACTGACGGGTCCAGTGGGGTAATACAAGGGTATCCGGACATTGTTCTCTAAAACAATCACAACTTTTATATTCATATTTGTAACTCAACACGTGCTCACGCATATGAACGTGATGAAGTTCATCCCCACTCCCAACCAAAAATTTTCCGGAAATGAAACAATATATGCACTTCCTTTCTCGGACCAAGATGAGTTGATCATTATAACACCTAGCTACATTTCAACTCACATGATAATGGGGTAGGTGTCAGTTGATAACGAGGCTCCCATTTACAAAAGGCCCCAGTCTAACTGTCACGAATGTTGATGACCTTGAATCGGCTTGGGTGTATTGAGGCTATGGTTTGCTAATAAAAATGACCTCTTCTGGTATACACATATCAGTTATGAATCTTGATCATCATTTATTCCATGTAAGATTTATTTTCTTAATGCAAATTAAAAACATTCGGAATGAAAATGTGGCATAGACAGACGGAGGCATCAGCGACTGCACGATGACAGCTCAGTGCAAAAAGAGCACGGTAACGCAAGTCTAAGATTAGCTAAGATTAGCTGATGATGGACAGTGAAACCAACTGAGGCTACCAACGTGGCAATAACAACCATGTTACTTGCAATACATCCATTAGTTTTAGGTTAATGCACGTCTATCTTGATTTTTACTGTAAGGAACATTGGAAATAGAGTGAATTCATCAAACATGGACTAAATCTTTAATATAACTACATGTACACCCAATACTGTCCTCTTTCACCAACATTTCCCTGTGAAAGAAAATTACCATTATGAGTTCGGTCTGAACATGTGGCGACGAATTATCATAAAACGAACAAGGTGCAAAAGGTCAACTCTCGCCAGTATCAAAGCTATACAGTATTGAATATATTTCTAATATGAAGAAGTGGATGGTTCATTCACGTATAACCCTAAAACATGCTCCTCATTTGTATACGCGCGCCCTCTCGAGGGCAAGATGAAAAGGTGGTAAAATGCAGATTTTGCTCCTAACGTGTGGTCCAGTCATTACCTTTTTATCCATTTTGTGGCCATATAAGTCAACGACCGATATATTAGGGTGAACCTCCCCCTAATAGGCAGGGCCATGCTATGGGGAGGTGGTGTTCGGTGGTTCAGCTGATTCCCTACGTGAGTGCCATATTATCTTCTAATAAGTTTAGACATGACATTCTTCAGAGACATGTCATAAAGATATTGCGCTAACGATTATCAGCGCGTAGGAAAAATGATGTGAGAGCTCATATATAAGCTAGAAAAAATCCACAAAATTGTGATAAAAATTATTCAAAATATCAACAAGATCTACAAATATCTCTTCCCCTATAAGAGATGTTTTACTGTATGTTCATTAGTATGCATGATTTGGATATGTTTTCCGAGCCTACTTACGTAGTCATGCAAAATGTATAATTGGTAAAATAGGCAAATCGGGAATAGCCAAGGTTAACTGTAAATTCATTTTTGCAATTAGCTATGAATAGTTAATTATACTGTGCTTACTGCAGTCCTCATAGGCAGATCCAGGTTTTCGGAAAAGGGGGGGCGCGCTTAAGGAAAAAAGAGGGGGCGCACTTACGGGATTTCATGAAAAACCCTATATACTATGAAAATGAAGTATATTGGTGGGAAAGGGGGGGGGGGCGCCCCCTGCGCCCGCCCCTGGATATGCCTATGGTCCTATCAGTTAAGCTGTCAGACATTTTTGTTAAATGGTCATTTACAGTTGCTGTTTTGCATGGTAAGTGATGCATACTTAATACATGTAGTCAGCCCCTGAACGTTCACGTGTAAAAATGGTTTATTTCTACACAAAAAAATGTGTTTGTTACCATGTTGATTGTCTTGTGTATGCAGATAACACGACGTGCACATTCAATGACTTGACTAAATGATATGTGTTAAATACAAAAATGCTATTACCACATTTGGTCATTCATAGCTATTCAACATCTAAAGCCAAGAATATTCATTAATGTCGAATGCTAACTGTAACGTACATGTATGAGAACAGAGAACGTGTTGTGACGTATCAAAATCAAAAAGTACTACAGAGTGCAGATGAGTCAAAGACATTTGCAAAAAGGGGATGGTGGATGAAAAATTGCAATACAATAACTCCAAAGCAACGTCTGCACATGTTGATAATCACCACGAGGGAGTAAGCCAAACTTGTTATTGCAATGGCACACCTGAGGAGAAAATTGTTTATTCCGATGCTTGCTGCAAAAACATTTGATGCTGATTGGCGTTGGAGCGGGAAATAAAAATTGTCTCCTACTCTGCACTTAGTTTAAAAAGTAAAACAGATATATAAATACACATGGAAGAAGGATAATTATATGAGTTCCGGTGAGGAAAGAGAAAATCTCCCACCCCATGCACATTTTAATAGAACTCTTTCACTCACACTGTCAATTAAACTTCACACTACGTGAGATATTTTCTTATCTCTCAACCTCACTTGTATAATAACCTTTTGCTACATCTGTGTCCTTCACAAGTTCACTCTATTAAATGCATTTTACATAAATGTAAATGCCAATCTATATCTACAACATGTATGGTCATCTATTCAGACATTATACACTCTTATGTGACATCAGCACGAAGAAGACTGAGGTGATGCACCAGCCAGCTCCAGGGAAGCGGTATGTTGAACCGAACATCTTCATCAACGGGCAGAGACTGAATGTGGTGGACAAGTTTACTTACCTTGGTAGCACACTCTCCAGAAACGTCGTCATCGATGACGAAGTTAACGCCAGACTCGCGAAAGCGAGTGCAAAATTTGGCAGACTGTACTCAAAAGTCTGGAACAGAAGAGGGATCACCACAGAGACTAAGATCAAGGTGTACCGGGCAGTTGTTCTCACCGCACTTCTCTATGGCTGTGAAACATGGACAATTTACCAGCGTCATGCCAAAAAGCTGAACCACTTCCACACCACCTGTCTCAGGAAGGTTCTCGGCATAAAGTGGCAAGACAGGATCCCAGACACTGAGGTACTCTCTCGTGCTGACCTGCCCAGCATCTACACCGTCCTGATGCAGTCCCAGCTTCGCTCGGCCGGGCACGTGGCTCGCATGTCAGACCACAGGCTTCCAAAGAATGTGTTTTTGTTTGGCGAGCTACAGAATGGCAAAGCGTTCTCAAGGTGGACAAAGGGAAGCGCTTCATCGACACACTCAAAGCCTCGTTGAAAGCCTTCAACATTGATCCAAACACATGGGAGCAGTCAGCGCAAGACAGAGGAAAGTGGAGATCAACTGTCCATCAGGGTGCCAAATCACGTGAGGCAAACAGGACGGCAGCAGCTGAAACGCGACGGCAAGCCAAAAAGAGCAGAGCTGCCAACCCTGCAACAGTTGCCACCATTCCCTGTCCTCACTGCCCGAGACTCTTCCGTGCACGAATCGGCCTGACCAGTCACCTGCGCACCCACAGAAACCCGATGTCATACCCCTAAGGTGGATGATAGATGGTCCTCGTCGTATCGACGGACGAACAACATACACTCTTATGTGACTGACAGATCCAGTTTTTTTTAAGGAGGAGGGGCATGTAAAACAACATGAGTATGAAAGATTTTTGGGGAAAGTGCGGGGGGCGTGTTTACCCCCTGCGCCCCTGGATCTGCGTACAGTAGAACCTCTCTATTACGACCACCTGTGGGACCAGAGTTGGTGGTCTCTATAGAGAGGTGGTCTTAAGTGGAGGTTTTACTCTATTTGTTTTTGTTGCTGTACATTCATTGAGTCCTACTGAGTAACATAAGATTAGTCCGTATCATTGACACTAACTAGGCATGACTAGGGAAGCCATATACTGGCATTAGTGGCAAAACATTGACATTAATACGTCCCATGCCGGATGCAGCAAAGACAAGTCCGTGGATAAGATGACATACACTTGCTCTCCGCTGGATAAAATTAGGGGGCTACCATATATCACAACCCAATGGGCATATGAAACAATAAACTAGTAAAAAGTACCTAACTGCTCTGGGCTCCAGCATGATTAGGCAGGGTTTGGAGATGATATATATGTGTTTGCATAAGTTTCGCTCTTATTGTGACAAAACTATGTAGAACATGTTTTTCTTCTGATAACTTTATTGTTATGCTTAATAGTGGTTTCCATACAATTTGGAATGTACAATGATCACAGCCAAATTGTTGCCGAAATCAACATTCTAGACCTCTTTAAATAATTGAAAATTCGGCTGTATTCATAACTTCTGGAATAATTATGAAGCCTTTTATACACAAACTGATTAAATTGACACACATTATGACATTACAATCATTTTAATGTTTTCACAAACTTGAAAGATTCACATTTCCGAAGAACCTACATGTATATAACATCACATATACAGTTACAGTACCATTTTAAACACTTTACTGGTGGTGATGGTCATTGACAGCAAATGCAATCTAGAATAAAGTCTAAAATAAGCTCAAGTTTACAAAGTTAGTCGAGTGTGTGAATGACCCAACATGCAGTGATGATGAATCAGACATTCTATGTGGTAAATTTCAACTTATCTTGCTTTTTCTCTTGGCAGCTATGGTATCACCACTTCTGACAGTCACTATAAGCTTATTGTAGCTGCTTTCAAAGAACAAATTATAATTTATAAATATCTTACATTGGGTAGATAGACAGTAGTCTAGTCAATTATGTATGAAACCTGGCAGACATCGCCCATTTTTCACTGCCTATCACACTCAGACTCATCAGAAAATGGACTATGCAATCAACATATAGAATTATCACACACTTACTACAACCGTAGGGTCCTACTGTTGTTTGGGAAGACATAGTTATTATATCAGTACACAAACGTGCACGGTCGAAGGGCTAGCAAGCCTACACATCATCAAACGCACATCATCAAATTATGAATACAGTAAAACCTCCTTTACTTATTAAGGACGCTACACTGTCGTGAGTAGAGAAAAGTGTCTGTCTCATTTCTTATTTGTGAAGCAAGTTACTTAGGTCAAATAGCAAACAGGAGAATGAAAATGTATCCCTATTTGCTAATGTTGCATGGTGATGTTTTACTTTATGTTGTTCACACTCATTAAAACAATCAAACAGATTGAAAAAAATAACAGATGTTGACCGTGGAAGAAATAGAACATTTACTTGACTTTACTTACAAAATTTGAAAGGTCACTGCCACAATGTTTCATATTATGCAAACACACTGATCAACTATTGGCTCTACAAGAATTTTTTCCTTTAATTTAATAGTCTCATTTGAATTTGTATATACACTATTTTATTAAATAGTATATAAACCCTATTCGCACATCTATACAGTAGAGCATCTCTAGTAAGACCACTTGACGGATTGACTTAAAGTGGTCTCAATTGAAAAGGGGTCTTTCCACGGAGGTTCCCATTGGGATCATTTTGAAGGATTGGGACCAAGAAAAGTGGTCTTATTATAGAGTTAGTCTTGTTATAGAGGTGGTCTTAATTAGAGGTTCTTCTATATATTGCAAAGAGCGCAGCATGTACCTCTAAAATAGACTGTTCATTACAATTATGTAAGGTCAGTTCACTGACTGTTCCTAATAGAGAGTTTCTACTGTAAAGATGAAGCCTATGGACTTAAATTTACAAAAGATGAAAGACAAATCTATCTTCACATTCACTTTTAGCTTTAGCTTTTTAGCTTTACAATGAATGGTGTCAAAGTAATTCCATACAAAGATATCTGCTTTTTTCTAGAATACTTGCTCAATGAATTGTAGTAAGTACTTAAGTTTTCTACCACTAAACATTATTCATTGCAAAATATATCACTTCACTAAAATACTGCATATCTCAGTACAATAAAACAAAAGATGTGTTTGCTTACACCAAACATCAAAATAGACTGTTTACTAGATATACATGTAGATACATAGGAGGAACAGGAGAGGACATTATGGAAAATATGCTCACAAATTGGACACATGCATTGTATGCCATCCAATGGTACATGTATCTTTCAACATTTTTGCCCTGTTTATGAGACTAACTTTTACTTCTTTCCTTCCCGTATCTACCACGTATCTATGGAGTCTTAAGGTCATCCTTGAATGAAACAGCCTCAGAGAACAAATACTGTGATCTTAGCACCAAACGAGATTGATTGATCAATGATACCAGCATATTACATGACGATCAGTGAAATGGTTTCTGTTATTATTATCTAAGCACTTAATGAAAATACAAATTTAACACCCTAAATATCAGAATGTCATTACAAAGCCTTCTTCTTGATAGAAAATCTACTGCCATTATAAATACAAAATAACAGAATTGTAAATCACCCAAAACATCTCATAGATTAGGCGAGGAATACATTAAAGCCTGCTTTACACATAGGCGAATTCCACCTAACTACACTTGCAGAAAAATGTTGGTTTAAGTTAGATAGAAATAGTTAAATGGATTACTATTTGCATACTTGTAAGATCACTCGCACATAACAGGTCACTTGGCTTAGAAAGTCAATGTAACAGCATAGGCAGATCCAGTTTTTCGGAAAAGGGGTGGGGGCGCACTTTAGGAAAAGAGGGGGCACACTTATGGGATTTCATGAAAAACCCTATGAAAATGAAGTATTTTGGTGGTAAAAAGGGGGGGGGGGCGCCCCTGCGCCCCCTGGATCTGCTTATGTTAACACACATTGTTTTTTTTCTGCTTGACATGTCGCCATAATTCGCCCAAACAACAATTCGTGTTAACGCCCTATGCATATTCGCTTATGTGTAAAGCGAGTTTATAACCTCATATTAGGTCTGCTCATAAACTAACTCCACTATCCCTGCTAATACCACCCACACTTTGGGTGTCAAGGCTACTACTGGTGTCACCATGTGAGTGTAAACTGTCCAAGTCAGTATTCTCAATGTCCGCGTCTTGCGATGAATCAACACTTTGAGCGTCGAGGCTGAAGGAATCGAAGCTGGATTGGCTGGTTCTCTGCGACGATGCCAGTTCTGATACCGTGCGGTGCCATCTGTAATGGATTTGTTCTTGAGATTTAAGTGGAATTTAAAACAAAATTGAGTTGATTTGGAACTGGTTTAGAACGGCACTAAAAAGAAAAGAAGAAAAGAAAAAACACAAGCAATTTTGATTAATTAAATAGGATGACGAAATGATGAATCATTCTGTATTTGATATGCATGTATATTGTTGTTTGCATTAGTATTATTACCATACGGGTCAGTAAGGTATACATGTATAAAATTTCCAGTGGCTGATTTTCGTTTCAGATAAGCATGCTACATGCAGGAGTATGAGTCAAAATCCATAATACCAGAATACAGAAAAGGGGCGGGTTTATAAGGAAGTGGGATGTGGCAGGGAACGCCAACAACATTAGGGACAAAAAGGGGAAAAAAGGATACGTGATTTCATAGAAGTGGGATGTTGGAAACATGCCAAAAATGCGTGGGATATGTGAAAAAAATGGATGTGGGAAGTAAGGCAAAAGAAGGGATGTGGGATTTTATGACCCCTCACACCCCCACCCCGCACCAGAAAAGCCACCTCCGTTGACATAATGACGAAAACAAGCCGTATGTCTCCTCGGTCTATCCATTTGCAAATACAAAGAGGGGCAGTGAGCTCATGCTACCCCTATTTCGCACAAAACGTCACTTTCATGTTTGTCTCTCTTACACCACAAAGAGCCTTCAAGTGTACAAACCTCATGAAATACAGTAGTTGCGGCCCATCCTCCTTTGTTGCATTAAATTTCCAAAAACGTGCCATAATTAGGCAATCCCCCAGAGTTGTCAATCTTCTCCGTATTAAATTCCAACTTCTCTATGAAGTGCCTCTGCTCTAAATGGAATATTTGGAGTAAAGGGGAGGGACACGTACGTCATTGGTCAAGCGGGTGTTCAACTCACCTGTGGAGGACCTCCTTCTCAGATGGTACCGCTTGCTTATGACACCTACTGATTACAAGCCCCTTTTGAGAAAACCTAGATCTGCCATTCAATCCCCCCTCCCCAACCATCCCCAGCTATGTGTTTGTTAAACTCTCCACTTGATAACCTTTTCCCTGCCATCAGTCAGGTGGAACTGCCTGCTCATGAACTTCACCGATATGTCCGCCTTTTGGAAAACAAAACTTGATCTGCCAGCTGTAGTTTCAACCTGTATGGGTTTATAAGGAAGGGGGCCATGGGGGGAAAGGCTAAAAAGAGTAGGGATGTTGAAAAAAAGCCAACAAATTAGGAATATGGGGAAAATGTAAAAGAGAGGGATATGGATTTCATGGAAGTTGGATGTGGGAAAAAAACGTAAAAAAAATTGTGGGATATACATGTAGGAAACAGGTCAAACAAATTAGGGAAGTGGGTTATAAGGCCAAAAATATTGATATTTGATTTTGTGACCCCGCATACACCCCCCCCCTATATCACCCCTAATTGAACCTCACCTGGTGAGGACCTCCTCCTTGTCGTCCGTCAGGTGGTACAGCTTGCCGTACACGGAGAGTTCGAGCACGGTGCGCGTGCGCTGGCTCACGGCACGGGTCTCCAGGCGGGCCGAGCACTGCTCCAGGGACAGCGACGTCAGAGGGATGATGTCCTGGCAGGTGGGAGAGACGGTTGTACAGTAGAACCCACAATTGAGACTACCTGTCTATTGAGACCACCTCTATAATAAGACTAGTTTTCACGGTCATAAGCCTTCTCATAAAGCTACCAAAATGAACCTCCATACACAGACCACCTTTCTATTGAGACCACATAACACTGGTCCCAAAGGTGGTCCCTTGCCAGAAAGGTTCCATAGATAGTTTGATCAATTATAATTTTTGAAATACCCCCCCTCCCTCTTATGGTCAAAACACCTGGATCTGCCATTGAATGTAAAAGCTTAAATATTTTGCAAATTTTCAAGCCCCTTCACTTCTTGATTAAAGCTGCCATTTTATCAGTGTACCATGGGATCCAGGGGCAGATCTGTTTTCTTTGATTAAATTTACATTTACTAACACAGAAAGAATAACTTACAAAGCTATGCGACATGGTGATAGCAGCTCCATTGAAAAATCCTTTGATTTTTTACATTTTTAAATGGCTGTAGCTAAGCGACCGGGTGAAGAAAATTAATGGTTTAATTGGCAGACTTTGCAAAAAAAAAAAAAAAAAAAAAACAAAAAACACACACCAACCTTTAACAAGCTTGTATTATATAAACTATTTTAAATCAATCAAATGGTTCTGCAGCATAGAATTCTATCATGGCTAACAGGTTTGATTAAGATAGAACTAACTATTAAAGTGTTTAATTTTCTACACAGAAAAAGAAAGTGGAGTTATGAATGTCTCATAGTATAATTGGCTTTATACAAATTAAATATAATGCACTCATCATTTCCAGGCATGCAAATGAGTCAGGAGTTTCAATCTACAAGTACTGATTACTTACACCAAGGATACATTATTCTATATAATTATTTACTGACACAATTCATTATCCCTGCTTGCACTCTCAGAGTTTAACTTATGCCATTGATAATGCTGGATTTGAGTGCTTCTTAAGAACTCGAAAAGATAGAAGCTTCTCGTGTGGGAAATTCACTCGAATGGACGTCCCATGGGTAAATCATGATACTTCGCAATTGGAAGCTTGGTCTACTAAAATAGCCCCGAGCTCAGGTAAAGTATGACTGGAAATGCCGATTCAAGTGAATTTACCATATGGGAAGCTCGTATTTTTGCATTGGGAAAAAGCACGCGAACGCATCTTTATTAATGATTTAATTGTCATACTAGGCTTATACACGTCTGGTGGTTTTATTCTGTTCAAAGCACAAAAATAGTACTAATAAATGTTTGTACATAATGTACTCCTCACCTGTGGCGCTTTGAATGAATACAGCATCTTGGAGTCGTAAAGCGCAAAGTATCGGGCCGTCCATGTCTTGCAGCCGTCACTACTGAGCTGCAACAGGGCCCGCTCCAGACACGTTCCCACGGTGTGACCCTACAACAGTGACCACAGCATGATCCTTAATTACATATTTTCTACCTTGCGCTCATCTTCAGAACATAATGCTAAATGGAAAAAAAATAAATTACAAAACAGTAATTCTTTCAACATTACATATATATTAAAGAAAATGAATCACAAATTAACAACACAAGGTTTAAGAGATGGGCAAAAAATACAATACATAAACGTAAATAAACTTAAAGATAAATGAATAGCATGTAATAAATCAAATACGAAACATAAACACGAATATATATAAAAAAACACTGACTGAGTTCGTTCCCTGCTACAGCAGAGTGAGAACTATACAAACTTTTTTTAAACCAATGAGATGATCTTGAAATTTAAACAATTAAGATATAAAACAGCTAATATAAAAAGTGTTCACCTATTTCATATATCTGCTATGAAAAAAAGTCAAAGTAGAGTGCAAACATAAAAGAGCAAAATTTTAGTATACAACAAGCTCAAAGTCAACATGAAAACGAAGTTAAATGTAGATGGATGACCATGTCGCAACATATTTTGTAAGAAATATCATAGTGGAACCGGCAATGTAGAGAAGTAGGAAAATATGACGTTTTGAAAAATGAAGAAAGCAAAGACGAAACGAGTGGAAAGGTAAATTGTATACAAGTAAAAAACGAAATTGGTTAATGGTCTTTTTATGAAAATATACAATGAAGATAGTATTCATTTATTTATTTTAGTTGCATCAGACTAAAAGTCCATTCTTATATAATTACGCAAAGAGGGGCGTGGCCATGTTTTTATTTTTATTTTTGGAAATTCGCCTACAATCACTTTCCTGGGGCACTTTCACGCATTTTGAGTGTTGCACTTTCTGGGAAATCACCTTTACGGGTTTATTTGTTCTTCGTGCCCTTGCTTTCATCAGTATTGATGAGAAAACTGATTTACCATCACCGTTCGGGTACAAATGATTCTTTATTTTTACGACGCACTTCCGGTTTCGCCATCACATTGTTGCTGCATGAGTTATGTTTCTATGTTGCTGCGTGCGTTTCCAATGCTTTAGCCGATTGCATTGTGTTTTCACATGTCTGTGTACAGAATTGCTGATGTGCGTTATGTTTCTCTGTTGCTGCATGCGTTATGTCTCCGTAGGAGACTGGGGAAGCTAGTGTTACATAAAAAGTAAAATAAATGAAAGTGTTACATCAAAAAGATAAAATCTCACAAAATGAAATTGATGATAAAGTGGTATATATATATATATATATATATATATATATATATATATATATATATATATTATCGCAAAACCAGTGGTTTACATACAATCAGCATGGAAAGCGTATATATATATATATATATATATATATATATATATATATATATAACCAAAGTGCGCATTCCAAGTGTAGTATGCATCAAGAGTAAAGGTTCACGGGTGGACCTGCCTTCATGTAAATTGCAATAAATGTTTTAAAGGGCACATTGTACCCTCTACCTTTTCATCTACCCCGTACGTTATCGAGTTATGCAAGGAAGTGCAAACGGTGTTATCTTCACTGACACATCTTAACACGTTATAATAAAAAATAGAATTGTGTTTATTGTTACGGGCCAGTAAAAATATCCTGTCTCTTTGCATATGGCATGAGCTAACATAATTATCGCGCGGGATTTCTCGCAAGTTCAATGGACTTCAACTAAACAAACGGCGTTGGCATATAATGCTCCATAACCACAAAAAGTTAGAAGTTCCAAGGGCTACTAAACGGTGTCCGGTCCAAATTAAGTACAAAATAAAACAAACTGTTTTCCAGTTGTTAGCCCCAATCGCGGCACGACATATCATAATTTAATCCCATCAGTTTGATGGGTTTTTTAATACTGCCTGCATCTCTTTCAATAGAATACCTCTATACTGAGCCCATAGTTCAACATCCCAGACGTAGATATTGAGATTACAGAGAACCTCCAAAAAGAGAATATTTATCGAGTTATCGTATTAGGTAAGTTTTATTACTGTACTGTAGCCGGAGTTGATGTTTAAAAATCTTTTAGTCTTTGAGTGCACTAAGCATTTGAAAATGCAACTTTTTAAATGCAAGCATCAGAAATTCTCACTAAAAAACAAGAAAAACAAACAAATAATGAGCATTGATATTATAGTCATTTGCCAAACAATATTTGCCAAACAATCTTTTCACAGACGTTCTGTGTTTGTTACTAGCTTTTAAATGGAAATGGAAGTTTAGGGGTGATTTTTTTTTTTTTTTTTGGGGGGGGGTAATTTTTCATGCATGTCTCTTATCACAGTTCTTACTCCACACTTGCTGTTGATCATCCCCGGAGCCCCCACCACCAGGCCATATATTATTCATTTCATAGCAACATACACATACGTAAATTTGTCGGGCATTGATATTCATGTTAACCGGTGCATTTTACCTCAGATTCACAGTACAGAATGCAAATAACTACAATAATATACATTGCTAAATGACAGACTGCATATTTTTGACTTGGCTTCAAACACGAACAGCCTTATTGTTCAACTTTATCACCAGTGCAGTATAATGGGTTCATACGAAACGAATGGAATGACACAAGATAGGAACAGCTTTCGCTGTATAAATGGTATTGTTGTTGTTTGGCGTGTTTATGTATAGATCTGACTACAAGTCTTTTGTGTGTTGTGTTCATCAGAGAGGTTATACCAGTCTCTCCCACCAAAAGCCTCATTTTCGTAGTTTTTTTATGAAACCCATGAGATCTCTAAAGTGAGCCCCCCCCCCGTTGGATCTGCCAGTGGGAAGGCCGGACTTGCTGTAGGTTAGCAACTCATGAATATGGTCTTATTACAGACGTGTCTATATAGAGGTGGTTTTTATTGGAGGTTCACAAATATGTGAACATTACACCACTTGAAACATCTACATGCTACACAATTGGAAAGTATTGAGGTTTAATTTGACAAGCATTCTCTATTTCAAAAAAGAGAGCCAAAAATCACCCCCCCCCCACCACCACAAAACAAGACCATTGTACACATTATGTCCCTAACTAAACATTTTTTGTTTGTGAAATACATCTATGTAATACAGTCGAAAGCACTCCACCCCAAGTGAACCCCACTCATGAGCTCTCATCACGCCCATTGTCAGAGGAAATGGCATATGCAGTGCATCATGATTGTATGTATCGTGTCTTCTTTGCACTCAAAGGGTGTGTTCTTTTCTTTTAAAATGACTGTCATATACAGCAAAACTTCCCATTAAAACCACCTCTCCACCGGTGCCACTTCTATAACAAGACCACTTTTCACGATCCCAAACCTTCATAAAACTACTAGAATGAACTTCCTTACAGAGAACACCTCTCTATTGAGGCCACCTAACACTGGTACTAAAGGTGGTCATAATAGAGAGGTTATACTGTATAGCAAATGGACAGCTTCCTAACTGAAATCAATTCAGGTGCCCAATGAAAGGGTTTCGTACTTTTGCTTTACCAATTTGATACTTGTATGATTTTGTCTCTTGATGATCTCTGGAAGAGCTCATTAATTGGCACTATGTCTTGTCAAAAAAAATAAATAAAAAAGACAAAAAATATCTTGTCACACATTGAAAAAGGTGGACTTATCTTTTTCCACCAACAGATATTTATTACTGTATGTAGTAAAAATCGAGGATTAACATTCGTGCATATTATATATACGACAAGGGCACTGGTGTAAAACCAAGACTTGGTGTCTACCCACTAAATACCATAATCCAATAAATAATCCAGTAATATAACAACTTAGAAAAAACAGAATATGGGAAATTGGACAAATAAAACACCAACATGTTCGTGTCTAAAACACTCACTTTATCTAGTTCACTCATGGTTGCACACGACTCATGATGCATACCCTGTCGGAGTGTCTTGCATACGATCAATCAAGTGCTTTGGGCATACATGCAAACGTGCTACCTTTTAGTACTCAAATAGTGTTCTATATTTGGAATTGCTCGATTTCCTGTGACCCACTTAAAGCCTGGTCCCACTGCGCCGGCGCTTTTATAGCGGCTAGTCTCTGGGGAGAAAATACAAACATCGGTCAATTTACTCGTGAATGCCGTGCTGCAGTGATGTGAAATAGACCAGGGACTAGTCTCAAAACTGATTTTAAAGCTTTCTGAGAAATTGGTTTCTGATATTCCCAATAAATGTGACATTAGAAACAGTCATAAAACCCATAAAACCCCATAAAACATTCAAATCATTTTTTGGTTACTATTTCTGTGTGTAAAATATTTAAAAAATCCATTGAGGGGGCAATGAAATGAAACCATTAGGTATGATTTTCAACCCCACCCCGACCCACTGTCCGCCTAAGTTTGTTTAAAAATTTCAGCACACCCATCTAGAATGACTACGAAATTTTCACACACCCCAAGCACCCCCCCCCCACCCCTAAACCATACGTTGTTCACTGGTTGTAAACCTACTTAAACGGCAATAAAGTGCATAAACTTCTGCTAAAAATGTTTTCATTATTGTCATAATAGAGACTCTAAGTACGTTCCTTTTGTGCACTGTCCCAAAAGATGCCGGTCACAAAGTGACAGTCGGATGGTGCACAAGAGCCTATTACTCAGGCTCTGATATCTTCTCCCCACACTACTGGCTAAAGCTATTATGTTGTTTTCTCAAAGGGACCAGGCTATTCCAGCCCTCTATGACCGTCCATTACCATCAATCATTGAAATGCCAATACGTATGTTTTTGATCATTTTTATCTGTAATTCTTGTATTTTTTAATTTGATTTATGTTGCGTCAGTACGTTGACTAGGACTGTCAATGCGGTGGATGGTAACTTCTATGTATTTTTGTTGTTGGTAAATAGGTCAGTACTTAAATACTAAGTAATTACAGTAATTACTAATAATGCTTTTTCTGACAGAGTGAATAGAGATTGCCACTTGACACCACTTGTGCGTTCAATTCCCAATGGGCATGTTTGTTGAGCAAACCTTTTCTACAAACACTTTCAAGGATATTGAACTATAAAACTGACACGTTTGCATTAAACTTTACATCAATGTAAACGTAAGTGTGGTGGTTTATAGTCACGATCCAAGTATTTTGCTTTCAAGACTTTCTACACCAAGTCATTGGCATCCTTGCCACACTATATTTGTCAACTCCCCGTGGAGCATATATGACATAACAACCGCACGTGCTTACCACTCACATTTACATTCACTTGCCTTCCCTGTACCTATTTAACGTGCAGGTACCAATGAACCCACGACCTTCTGGTCAACTCCCTATCAATTCGGCCATGGAAGCATATATGCTCATAGCAGATCCAGGTTTTTGAAAATAGGGGTGCACTTAAGGGGTTTCATGGGAACTTTCGTACGCGCGATCGATAGTAGACGTAAAAAACCTATGAAAATGAGGTATTTTGGTGGGAAAAGGGGTGGGGTGATCGCCATGCGCCCCTGGATCTGCCTATGCATACGCAATGATCGTCTGTTACCTTGGTGAGTGTGGCCGCCACCTTGCCCCCGTCCTCGCCCTCGTGCACGGTGTAGCAGTGGTCACACACACGCTGCGACTTCCCTGGGTCGTAGTCCAGTTTGAGCTGGTGTGAGGAGCAGCGAGCGCATACCACCTGCAAAGTGGAGGAAATAGTGTTTCGAAAGCCCTTCTATGATCTATTTAGAGGGCTACCATTTATTATGGGCTGGGGGAGTATGAAAAATGTCTTTTGAGAATAGACTTTCAGGCACCTCCGCAAAGTTTATTTGAACATTTCAGCGCACCCCCCAACCACCGGCCTCACTCACATCCCAACCTCGCCGGCACCAAAATTACTACCATTTTCTTTGCCACCCCTATAATTGCACCGATGTGTGCATGGGACAACAAACAAACAGACCAAAGTTATTGGCTACATTTATCAGAAAACCATCTATGAATTCATAAGCCTAACGCACATACTAAATGGGAGTTCTACACATCAGTACCACCCCCAGAATCATGTTCAGATGGTTGCATTCTACATGGTTCCACTTTTAAAGTTGGAAGATGCGCATCACATTGCTTAGTCAGCCAACACTCTGCACCAGTATAACAGTAGACTCCAGAGAACACTATTAACTTCAAATGTGTGTTTTCGCAAGTTTGCTTGTGGATACAATTTTTTTCTCTCTCTCTCTCTTTTCTATGGCAAGCACCCTACTACCACAGAATTGACATAGCTGAAGACATATTTTAACCTAATAATATTGACCAGGTTGTAATCTGTTTTCACCTATATGTCAATACGGTGGTTATAGCTTGCTGCTTGCCAGTGCTTGGCATAGAAGAGAGAGAGAGTGATTGAGAAAAATAAAACTAAAACTATTAACTTCGTATGTGCGGTCTTAAAAGAGAGCTTTTCCTACACTCAAAGGGGCAGCTATCACTAAGTTAGCAGTCATCGGAAGCATTTAGCAATCATGCAAGGTGTTTCAAAATGTCAAATACATGATTTAAGCTGCATGAGCCCAGGGCATCCGCTCGGGTTGAAGAAGTTCATCATTTTACACTCTAACAGATGAAGTAACTGTTAAAAGCTGCATTGGGGCTCAGACATTACAATACGACTGATCTTAGAGAGGCGAAATAGTGTTCAAACAGTTCTAAGAGTGTTCTATTCTCGGTGCAGACAAGCTACCTGCGGTACTGTCTCCTAGTTAATGCCACAGTTGCAATAAATGTAAATATAGATGTGTTTATTTCAGTCCCACTTCGTACGTATTTAGAGACTTTGCAATGCCATGGACGTTTTTTGTTGTTGCTAAAACTGGGCCCTCATGGGAGCATGTGGGTGGGCTCAATTTTGGAGCACAGGAGCTGGTGACATTAAATGGTAAATATTTACGTGTAAAACACAAGGTTCATATGAACCTGTACGCTTTTAAATTGATAGATATTTTTTGTAAAGATCTTGCATCAAATTCACCTGGCTATTATGTTCAGTGTGCCATAATTCTTCTCAACATAACGGCATTTTGGGATTCATCCTTTATACACTCAAACTGTGACTATTTATTCTCACACTGGGGACTGACAGCAGTGGTCTCAATAGAGAGGTAATCTCACTATGCAACCTTATTTCGGCCTCTTTTTTGCAGTTTGCGGTCAACAGAAATTACCTTTGTATATGGCTGTCACCTTAACATATAGAGGGAGCCCTAACCTAGTTTATTGAAATGCATAATTATGTACAAGTGGATTACAGGGCAACTATTCATAATATTAAAACCTACATCAGGGGGCCTGGAACACTTTTTTTTTGTCTGGGAGGGTTGTATTGGAGGATTTGAATATCTGGGCTGCACCATCAAGAGCAGCCCAGAAAGTAAATACTAATTCTAGGGGAATGCTGACATTTTCAAACAAAGTTACGCAGGGGAGGTGGGTGGGCTAAAAAATCATACCATAATGGGATTCTCTTTTTCTAGCCCGTTTCCCCATAGTAAATGGTAGCCCCGCTAGGCAGTAGCCAAAATGCATTCTTCAAATATTTCATCTACTAATACAAGGTTGACTCTGTTTGTGTACTCACATGTCCGCATGCGCGACAGTGCTGCTTCCGGCGCAGCGTGGTGAAGTTGGAGCCGCACACCATGCACATGGACACGTCATTCATGCGCACGTACACTGGTGCCTCGAGCCCACCTGGCTGTGCCTCTGAAATCACGAGCAAGCTGTTGTTGTTGTTGTTTTTTTTGTTGCTGCTGCTGCTACTGCTGCTGCTGCTGTTTTGTTGCCATCGTCATCACTATCATCATCCTCATCGTTATCGGTGTTATGGACTGGATTTGGAATCGGTAAAGTGCTCTACGAATGACCTTAAACTCTTAGGGTCAAGAACATCTAGCCCTAGAATTTTAAATGTTAAAACGCATACGATAATTACTTATGACAAATGTAATCAAGATTTTCTAGGCAAAATTTTCATGCCATCGTTCTGATTATTCTCTGAGTATTTTACACTATTATAATTAATCTACTGAGTGCCCGGCAACCACCTTGCGGATGTTCACCCATAGCGCCACGGGATCCATTTATCATGGTCCAAAAGGATGTAAAAAATAAAACCAGTACATAACGGCATACTTCTTTTAGGACCCATCTTAATATGTTAGAAAGACTGACTGCTCCGGAGATTTTTCATATCCTCGTGGGCCTTCATAAATGATAAATGGTAGCCACTGATTCCATCATAGATATACCCCAAGGATCCCAGCAACATGTAAAATGCATCACTCTAGTAGTCTGTATCCTTAAAAAAACTTATTTGTCAGCAACTTGCTAACAGACGCCCACATAAGTGTAAAGTGGTGCGAGCAAGACTATAAACAGGGCTATAAACCACCATATTTCTATTTGTAAGTTAATTCCAACTGAGGCTTGGGGTTTACTCGAGGGTTGACATTACAAAGGGGAGTTAACTTTACTTGATCAAACTGGTGCACTTATTATTTTATATGTGTGTGTGTGTAGTGTTTTAACAACTGGAAATGTCGCAGATCAAGTAGTAGTGTACATTAGCATGAGGTTGGGGTGACATCTACATTACAACCACTGTATTCAGACCGATTATGTGACTGACTAACTTCCTTCAAATGGCCTTTATAGGGAGGTGGTATATTTGTCAAGGTTCGAGGTGGCTTTGAAGGACTATGGACTGTAATAAACTGTCTTATTAAGAGGTAATGTCTATATGGAGGTGGTCATATTTGGAGGTTCTACTGCAAATGAGAAACGTGGCAACAGAATCCTGGAACTATCACCACAATGATCCATACATGTATGCTGCTGCCTAGAATCGTTTCTGTATATAATAGAGGATACACATTAAAGTCTCACCATATTAGGCATTGCTGAGCGTTTTCCCGTCTGATTGTTTTTTGTACAGTCACTGATGGCTTTTTGAATGGCAGCTATCCACTCATCACTTTCACTCCGTGATCTGCAAGTCAAAACTCACATTAGAGATTAATTATCAATCGGCGATTCCCCATTTAAAGCCACTGTCTCACAGTCACGAATGTTCATTTTTTTACTGTGTGGTAGGAATTGAACAATTCGTTGCAAATGGTATGGTTAGTACTTTTTCAATATTCAAAACACGTGTGTAACATGACAGTCCTCCAGCGCATGAAACTCATAACATACTGGGGATGAGCCCCACTTATAAAAACTGGATCTGCCAGTGTATGGATGTGATTAATGGTCATTAATGGAAGGAATATTCAAATGAGTCGATTTTGATTGGGTGGACATGTAGGTATTATTAGCTGTAGATAAGTTTGACATTGATTTTCATGGGTTTCATTCGAAAAGATTAAACTGGTATGTTAATATCCAATGAAAATGGCATAATTGTGTGGGTGGGTGGTTGCACAGCTTTTGTAACTTGAATCTACCCACGAAAATAAGTATAGGCAAAAAAACGTTCTACAGTAAGTTTTAAATGGGTACACGCACATTTATTACATTGGTTTGCATACCAGGTCTAAGATCATATTAATATACGGCAAAGCCATCGTACCGGAAATGTGGAACACAGTCAAATGAACTAGAAATTAAAGTATAAATCACAGCATGAGGCAAATGCCATTGTGCATTTGGAGATCACAATAAGAATTACAGCAATGTATCAAAGAGTCAAACTGCTGTGGAATGCTCAAATTGCTACTCTAGAAAGAATTCCATTGTTGTATTGTCAACAGTTATCATGAACTTATCAATCTTTGAGAAAGGCTCTTTTACTTCTGAGCTTTCTGTACATGTTGTACAAAAACGGACAAAACATATTAGAACATATTCTACGTATCCATATAAAAGATCCATTTAAGAAGTGCAGGCCATTTCCCAAGGTGTGGATACAATTATATTCTTGTCTCTCTCTCTCTCTACCTAACCCTCTATCCTAAGTGTTTTTTTTCTATAGAATATACACATATTTTAAAATAGAAAACATTATCTTTGGCCTTACTACTACGAAAGAAATATGTTTATGATTATGCCATGCATTGATATATAAAGGTGTAACAGCAGGCCATAGGCAATGTATCACTTTAGTGTAAATATATGGGCACATGGACACCTTATCATTCATCTGAAGACCTGGCTAACTGTCTGGATGCATACTTTGCCTGTCTGATGCCTGTCTCGCTTCATTGCATGCTTCAGACACTAACCAACTCATTCATTTTATACTCTCTGGCAAATAATTTAGAGAGTAATGAAATTCACAAAAAAACATACGTTGAGCACCTGTGTCCTTCATGCATACAGAACCCAGTACAAACATGTACATCAATCATCGTGGAAACAGAGATCACCTTTTTGGAGTTCCATATGGCCTATAGTGTAATTAACCTTTTGTACTCATGAAGCAAGGGACCAAATCATGATTGAGTGGGGTCCTGATGATGATGGATCTGGCTAACATTGACACATCACTTCACCTACTTGCCATGCCACGGTCAGACGTTTACGATGATGGAAGCCAAATGAGCCGCTTTATTTTCATAGGGGTTAATGTGGTTGGTCACCAGGCGCTCCCTCCCTACATATACAGACTTTTCACCCTAAAAGATTCATTTTCATGGAGTTTTTGGCATCTCTGCGAGCTGTCCTCCATACAAAACCCATGAAATGCATTGGTTGTAAGCCCCCAACCCTATCTGGAAACCTATTCAGTTTAGTCATTGCTATTGGTGGAAATTGCTATTTCTTAGGGCTGTTGTGTTAGGTACAGGATTGCCATAGTTTGAACCACATCGCTTCTCATCTGCCGTATAGTAAAATTGTGCTGATCAACATTAATGAATGTGGGACTAAGGCTTTAGGCTGCCGTGCTGGTAGCAAAAGTCACACTGACATTAACACTATCAATCTCATGCTGACTTCTATTTAAGGAGCCCTTATTTTTTATCAACTGTATATTTTATTCTATGCAAAACGTTTAATCGACCTACAAACATTAAACTACATTTTAAAAAAGACTTATATGTCTTAATCATGTATTCCCAGCCTTTGCTACGATACATCTTTCTGCTGACACAGCAAAGACAGGAAATTATATTCCCCGTGCCATCATTGCATGATTACTTAAAATTCGCTCAGTCATTTTATGTCCCAAATGGGGTCTGAAAAAATAGCTTCAAGTCTTTGTGACTGTTTTGAAGACATTCCAAACAGTTGTAGACTATCCCTTATAAACTGAATACCTGTAGAAAAATGTGGGTGTGGCTTAAAAAAAAAAAAAAAAATGTCAAGTCAGAATAGAGTTAAAGACGTCTGAAAACAACCGTGTCATCGGTTACTTTTAGCCCATGTACAGGCCGCATCAGGAGCTGAGATGTTGTACCTGGGGGGTGACGGGGAGCACATAACTTCATCAGGAACATACTATTTAAAAAAAATGAAAACTAGAGAAGAGATATAGAAGCCTGGTGGGTGTAGACAACGTCTCACGATCCATATGAAGTCAGTGCGTACGACGTTTGATAAAGCTACGGTTCTCAAATTTCCATAATCTTGTAACTTCTAGGGAATCGTGTTCTAAGGGCATAATATACATGCAGATGTGGATTCATAAATCTAATAGGCCTAGGTACAGCACATGTATAGCATCTGTGGCTATGGAGTGATATCCAGAGGCAATTTCCGGGACCCCGTTTCTGACCAAATCGTACATCATTTCATACATTTCAACGCCCGGGTTTTTCATGGGAGTTGTGTAGTATGCAAACACACTAAAATGACACATACTTATATGCATGTTGTTGTATTTTAACTCTTCCATAGCTGAATCAATTAATTGCTTCTTTTATTGCAGATTTGAAACCAAAACTGAAAAGGTAAAATTCACATTTGCTGCGCGTGGCTAAATCATATGAACATACTGGTAAATTTGAAGTTATTTTAGGCTTTTTAGACATCCCATAGTATTGATCAATGCCTACTGTTGACATTGAATACGAACATCATTAGCGACAGTTTCAAAAGTGCGTGTCATTGGTTTTCTGCAAATTGAAACTCTATTGTGCTAATCATCCACGCCTACTTCCCTTCTTCACGAAGCACGTGACAAGTCTGACTATCCTAAATCTTCCACTGTTTGCCTTACTTTTCCAACATTTTTCTCTCATGCATCTCATATCACAAAGCTCTGTAGCAAGTATATGCCTACCGTGTTTGACATATGGTGATAGGGGCAGTATGATATTTTTTATTCAGCTTCGACATTCCAGACTGTCGGACCTTAGCAGTGTACAAACAAAAATGTGGTCTCTCTACATGCACACATTGTATAATCCAGTTGTGTTTCATAATGCATTTTCTACAGCTGTAAGAACGCTTACTCAAATGGGGTCAGTGCTGGCACTCTCTTACTTAATATGCGAGTTTGTAGACAGCATGCCAATCATATCATCAGACAACGTCCAAAAAAAACTTATATGTTTGCGCTCATACTCCACCAATAACAGCCAGCGATAATATAGGGCAAAGGAAAGATCAGAAACATGACAGTTTTTTTATAACCTAATAATGCCAGGGTCAGAAAGTCGAAAATGTTGTAGGCAGCCCTCTCTCGTTATTTAACTGGGCCCATCGTTTCGTGTCAGAATAATATATTGAGCTATGTCAATATCCCATAAACTATTTAGAATTATGTTTCAAATCTAGTAGACTATTTATACAACCCTCCGACAATTCGCTCAAGTATATAATTGAACAGAGTTAAAAAAAACTCGTTAAGACATGAAGAGGGATGCACCCGTCTTGGATCTAAAAATAGGTTTAGTAGAAAGATTTGTGCTCAGATAACTTCCCACTCACAAGCTAGCACAATGACAAGTACACAAACTATAATCCTCCTACGGGCACAGTGACCTGACAGGAACATGGCATTCAAATTATAATCCTATTTTTTGCACAACAATAAGACCTAATACATATCCTCGACAGAAGACACCCATTCATGCAGACTATTACATTATTGTTAATACACTTACTGGTACCGCAGATATCCTCTCTATCAAGATAACCCTGAGGCTCGCCTCAATAGTGCGTGGGTCGAAGACTTGATGTTCAACATATAGGTTCACTCAAAGGGGGCAAGAAGTATAGATGGTCTAAATAGTTGGTTATATAGCGCCGTGTTTGATCATAACAAGGCACACACAAAAACAACTTGAATTGGCGAGGAAAGTGGCTGTTTTGGTTTGCTCGTAAAAGCCGCTATTTGGGTTGCTCGTCGGTTTCGGAAAAAGGATCATCTAGTATTGGTCTTTAGCAGGCTGCCAGTTCGACCATGTGCCTGACACTGAAAATCATACTATAATGGTTTCATCTTTTCATAATTCCCCACGGCCCCACTCCTGGACGAAAATAAGTAGAAGTATCTTTAGATCATCAATGTCAATTTACATTATCCTCCACATACACACATACATGTACATTTACACCACCACCAACACCACCACAGAGCAAAAATAAGTAGTAGCCCCCTAAGAACATATATTGCATTGGCGTTTACCTGGTTTCAAGTTCGACCACAAGCATAGGTCTGAAAAACATACTAAAATAGTTTATATTTAGCATACCCCCACAACATTGGGCGATAATTAATGGTGGCCCCGTTAGATGTCATTGCTTCCACATTTGCTTGGCTGCACTTGCCATTGGAACACGTACCTCGGTCTAAAAATCATACTATAACGTCCAAACCACCACCACTGGGCGATAATACGTGGCAGCCCCACTCATACTGTATTGGTGCTTACCTGGCCTGAATATCATACTATGATGAATTACATCCCCCCACCCTCACCACAGATAAAAAAAGAAAGAAAAAAGGCGAAAAATGAACAGCCCACTGCTTGGGATGATGGTATTATTCTGGTCTCATAACCTCAGGGTCGTGAGCTCGAGTCACGTCAGGGCCACTTGATATACTAAAACGGAACAGTGAGAGTAGACATGAATTCACAAGCAAACTTGGGGAAAATATACAGAAAAAAATGAATGAAAAAATGAAGAATAATGAATGAACCAATGAAATCAACATAACAATACCCACCACCACTGGGCAATAATAAGTGCCAGACCCCTGGTGCTTACCTGGCCGCCAGTTCGACCACGTGCCTGGGCGAGCGCACGTAGAACGTGTGCGGCACGTCGAGGTTGTTGCGTGCGCGCGTCACCGCGGCCGTCTCCAGCTCGAACACGTGGCGCACCTTGTAGTGGCCGCCGAGCGCGCCCAGCAGCGACTGCTCGCTACATACCAGCAGCAGGTCGCTCAGCTGGAGCAGGGGCAGGAGGAGAGAGGTGTGTAAAGGTGTAAAGGTGGGTACGGTGGGGCAGTGCTGAGGCAGTCGTGGTATATTTAATTTGGGTCAGGCAGTCAGATCAGTTGTGATATTGTAGGTTAAGCTATGGTCAAACTATCCTGAAACAGTCGTGATGCTGTAGGTATTGTTAAGCTGTGGTCAGGTAGTCTTGAATCAGTCGTGACATTGTACATGTAGGCATTGTTAAGCTTGTGTCAGACAGTGTCTAATCAGTCGTGGTATTGTAGCTATTGTTAAGCTTGGGTAGGACAGTTCTGAATCAGTTGTGGTATTGTAGGTATTGTTAAGCTACACAATCCTGGAGAAACATGTCCTGGTAGGGTCAGACTGTCTCGAATCAGTCGTGGTATGCTAGGTATTCGTAAGCTTGGGTCAACCAGTCTCCAATCAGTTGTGGTATTCATATTGTTAAGGTGGAGTCAGACAGTCCCATATAAGTCATATGTATTCAATGATTCATTGTAGTTATTCGTAAGCTTGGGTCAGGCAGTCTTGAATCAGTCGTGGTATTGTAGTTATTGGTAAGCTACACAGCCCTGGAGAAACATATATAGTCTACTGGAAGATAAGGCAGTCTTGTATGAATCGCGGCATTGTACTTATTGTTACGCTGGGGTCAGACAGTCCCAAATCGGTTGTGGCATTATAGATATTGGTAAGCTTTGTTCAGATAGACCCTAATCTTGAAAATGAATCGGTCAGTGTAACATAACTATTGTTTTCTAGAGTGTTTTCCCCAGCTATTGTTGAGTTAGCTTAATCCACACTTAATTTGGGTCAATCAGGGATATTTAATTCCCAACTCACCAGAATGGTGTACTTGTCTGAGGTCTTTCCGGTCCTCTCGCTGACCTTCAAAAGCTTGCCCCGCTTGACCAGCTCCCGCTTGGGTCCAACAATGTTAACCGGCCCATCCAGCTCATTCTGGAGCTTCATCAGTGCCACCATATTGGACTGAAACACATATGGGTATTGTAAAACTTGAAATCTAAACCATGTCTAACTTAATTCGAATATACCACTTGTGAAATAGGACCAGTCGTTGTAGACATAACCTTTCATAAAGAGATGACACCCAGTCTCCATGCAGAGAACACTTCGGTCAGTCTTTAAAGTGGTCGTAATAGAAAGGTTCTAATGTTAATTAAATATATT
>CM032663.1:14549563-14578676 GCA_019095985.1 Streblospio benedicti
TATTTTTAAGTATCTAAACGGCAGTTTTTAATCAAAAGGGATAACACACAGTTCACCCCCAAAACTTTCTGGCATCCCCCATCTTGATCACAGGGTTGCCCATTCGTCGACTGGGACCTCAAAACCTTTGCGCGCCCCCCCCCCCTCTCGGGTGGGACATTTTTCCCAAGGGAAGGGCGGTACCCCCCCCTCTCTTTTTGTGGGGGGCTTGAGTTTCCTGATATTAATGGCCTCCCTTCACGCCACGTTCAAAATATTTAGGTTCTACACATAAAATGTTGGTCCCTTCGAGCGAGACACACTGTGTCCTTTACCGTCTGTGTGCAAGTGGCGAGACACCTCTGATCCAGCTAAACTGGGTCCCGCGGTGTTTCAGGAACCTCGCTTTTAATGCGGCGTTCAGTCTCTCCCACGTATGAGGCCTCACAATCCTGGCACTTAATCTGGTAGACAGGTCCAATTACGTTCTTTCTCCATGGGGTCCTTGTCTCACCAGTAGCTGTCTAAGAGTGTTCCCAGGTTTAAAAGAACACCCACACTGTATTGGTGCATCACCCTTCTCATGTGTTCAGACACTCCCTTGAATGTATGGTATCACTACCGGAGGTCTCTTGGGGCGATCCACCTGTACCACTGTATCTTGTGCAGTCTGTCTTCCCTTCGGCTTGCTCCAATCTCCCGAGGTCCCAGTGACAACTACTGTGATCGTAAGATGGTGATGCCAGCCGGAAAGTTTAAAGTGTGTGAACTGCGTGTTATCACTGATTAAAAAACTATTGTGATGTTTCTTATATATGTTATATCCAGGATAAAATGAATTTCCATCAAAAGATTGTACTATTGTTAAGCTGAGAGGGTCAGACAGTCCCCAAATCGGTTGTGGCATTATAGATATTGGTAAGCTTTGTTCAGATAGACCCTAATCTTGAAAATGAGGTGGTCAGTGTAACATAACTATTGTTTTCTAGAGTGTTTTTCCCCAGCTATTGTTGAGCTAGCTTCATCCACACTTAATTTGGGTCAATCAGGGATATTTAATTCCCAACTCACCAGAATAGTGTACTTGTCCGAGGTCTTTCCGGTCTTCGCTGACCTTCAAGCTTGCCCCCTTGACCAGCTCCCCCTGGGTCCAACAATGTTAACGGCCCATCCAGGGCTCATTCTGGAGCTTCATCAGTGCCACCATATTGGACTGAAACACATATGGGTATTGTAAAAACACAAATTTAAACACATCTAACTCACTTTGAATATACCCCTGTGAAATAGGATAGCCGTTGTAGACATAACCTTTCATAAAGAGATGACACCCAGTCTCCATGCAGAGAACACTTCGGTCAGTCTTTAAAGTGGTCGTAATAGAAAGGTTCTAATGTTAATTAAATATATTTGAAATTAAATTGTGTGAATGTTCGATATTTCACATTGATATACGATGAAATAAGTTAAAATTTATTTTAGCTATATTATAGCCATAGAAAGATTATACATGTATAAAGTACATTAAAATATTAGAGCTGTATGTATGGGGGTGGCCCATATACAGTCTTACAACTACAATTTTTTATCAAGTTCAGAAAAATTGAACTTGTATTTTAAGGGAAATTTGCATTTCAGTGTGGTCTATTAAAAGGGTAAAATGTGCATTGTAGGCCAACATATCTAATAAACAGACATACTTTTTCCCATATGTCTGCAAACTGTCCACATTAAAAAGCAGGAAGCAAACTTATGTAGAACTAACCACATCATACACATGAATAAGACGTAGTTAATCTAATAAAAAGGATGGATTGGGGAGAAAACAAAAGTTTTTATTACATAAACTTGTACTTTGTTTCCACGAAAAGAGAGAACATCAACAGCACAATGAAATAGAGTTTCTAATGAAGAATGGCGGTTGATTTTACTGTCGCAGACATAAACTTGATTATAAAGATATTCATAGAATTTTTTGAGACGGTCATAATTTCTGTACATGTGTATGCTGATGATACAGTATAGCTGATTATTTAATTTGTGTGATTGAGGTTTCAAGATTGTTAGCGAAATTAAGTTTTCTCTGTTTTCTGTCTATGCTATAAATTGTGTACTAAGGCAAACCAATGTAAACAAGTACAAAGGTATAATTTTATATTTAGTTAGGTTTTGCAGCTCTAAAGAGCCTTAATTATAATCATTAAATTAATGTCAAAGTATAGTATGTAAAAACTGACATACCGAACTAAAATGCTAGTAACATTTATAAAAATACAAATGTTGAGACAAACATGTTTATTGTACTTACATCTCTTTTCATCATATTCTCAAAGTGTGTTGCAGCTTCAGACACTAACTGCATCGCCTCTGCAAATCAAGCAGAAAATAAGGTTAAATTGCACTATGAAAGATGTGGATTGTATGGGTCCAGAAGGAACGCTGCTGCATAATTCACATTGTGTATCAAGCACCTGTGATCCATTATTTTTTCATGGTGGGGAGTTCTAGGTTCCTACATGGGGTACAAAGATAAGTGCAACATTCATGTGTTTCCTTACAGAACCTCAAAAAAGTTCTCAAATCACTTAAAGTATAAAAATGATGTCTACATAGAATTAACGTTGGGCATGTCTCTTATAAAGAGTTAAATATTATCAAAGGTTTTTATTGTGTTTAAGTGACTAGAATACGATCGTTTCGAAGCGTGAGCTTTTGTGCATGATTGGCGTTACAGCGCAATCTCTAATTAAAACCTTCCCTATGAAGAAACTTAACTTTCATCTGTTTAACATATGTTGGAGGGCCTAGACCTTCATAAAGAGACCATCAGGAACCTCCATAAAGAAGCCACCTTTATAGAGACCACTTGAGGCCACAATTTAGCCATCTGGTTTCAGATGTAACTTGTGTTGGTGTTCGATAGGTCTTTCAATCAAAAATTATGGATCCAGGTTTTATAATGTAATAATAAAAATAATCACTCACTTTCAGTATCGGGCCGATCTTCGGAATCTTCTGGAAGACGCTTCAAGTAATCTGAAAGCAAAGTAGGGACCCATAGTCATTATGACAAAGCCACCTTGAAGAAGTCAAATCACCATAATTATATGGTGATACAATCATATATGCAGGCATCAAATATATTATGAAAGAGCACCGGTACTCACCCCTGAGCAGAAGCTCGTATCGTGGCACCCTCTGGATGGGCTCCAACATGTGCGCCTGAACCCGCAGACGACCGTACTGAGGACTCGTCTGAAAGGCGTGGACATCAAACAATGTTGTCGCATTCTTCTATACATTTACAAATAGATGATGCATGAGGATATCTCATTACGACCACCCATATTAGCAAGCATCCTTTATAAGAGCAAGATATTTTTCAGTCACTAACCAAAAAAAAAAAGAAGATACCCCTGCCCCTCCGTAGCAAACATTTAAACAGTTAAAAAAAGACTTCCTCTCTATTGGGTCCATTTGTGGCTCGTCTCTTGGGTGGTGGTGGTTGTGGGGTGGTAATATAGATTCTACTGTATAGTAGGCCTATGTACATGTAATGTACATCTACCTGTGGAAACAGGGGCAAATCTACGGATAGACTTTGAACTGTGCTGAATGACCTGGCGATTATGTAGTTTGCAATGAAAGTCTAATCTTACATTTCTACGTATTTTCAAAAGCTTTACAATATTGATAAAAATATGATGTATAGTTACCCTGTATATTCAATTAGCCACAATATCGAAAGAAATAAGCTAAGGCTGACGCAAGGTCTTCATTATAAATCGCAATGTCATTATGTATTACTGTCTGAACTCTCTCTTGAAAAACAATTACAATGTGTCTGTAAGGTCAGCCTCCTTATTACATTTCACATTTGTATTCATTATCTTGCACTCATTATCAGCATGTAATGACCTAGCCACATCCATTATCTACTCAGAAAACATATCTGCTCGATCAGTCATGGCATGAAATTTCCTCAAACACAAAAAAATAAGACTACTCTACTACTGACAAACTGTATATCTAAAAAATAGAAATAATTATCAAGTCTTCTAAGTGAAGTTGTGAACACAATGGACCTATTGCATTTAGCTAGACAAAGTTAATATTTAGATAGGTTTAGAGCCTCACCATATGTATTACAATTCAAGTATCACTGTGTAGGTGGTGCCCTTTTATATTGTTTATACTCGTGTGTGCTCATTTTATTTATAATCAGGAGGATTAGAGACGCTGTCTCACCTTGACCTCCTTGAGGAGGGCGGCAAAGGCAGACGACTTTGCCTCCCACGTGTCTACCAGCTGACACGCCTTCTCGAAGTTCTTTACGTACTCTGTGTATAGCTTGAGGAAAGGCGCCAGCTTACGCATGATGTCGCCCATCTTCTGCTCCGCGTTCCTGTAGCAAAGTGTCGTGTATTTTCAGTGACTGTGCAATCGTCAGGATTAGATCCTTAGTGGTATCCTGTTTAGAGCCCCACGCTGCGCACATGGCTGCTTAATATTAACCCGCATGGTGTCGCAAATCTTTTGGACCTCGCTCCTGTATAGTAGTAAAGTATTTTGTGATGTATGTTCGGTCATACTGCAGTTGTCAGGTTTGGAGCCTCAAACTGGGTATGGATTAGTATTAATATTCAACGCACATGCATGGTTGGTATGTAGCCATTTATTGGGCATTTCCTTTCAGTGCAATATGTACAAGATAATGTATGAAGAGGGAGGTTGATATTAAAATCTAAAAACCTGCGACACCATCCGACCCAGATGTCTCGAACCTTGGCTGCGCCTCGGTTCGTGACATGTGGGTCAGACGGTGTTGCAGGTTCGTAGATTTTAATATCCACCAAAACTGATTTGCTTTATCAGACTCTGAGTCAATGATTGCACATATTAATACAAATCCATCTGCCACTTAAACCATTGCAATTACCGTTGTTATTATAAGGCCGTAGGTATTGAATCGTGGATTCTGATGAAAATCTGTTTTAAAAGAAACGATAGAAAGTGAACATGTAGAATAAGAAAAAAAAAGTATAAAAATGGGAGTAATGGGGGTAATAAATGGATATCCATTTATTACCCCCATTTTTTATACTTGATTATTGTGTCAACTACCATGAATAATGAGTGCATCGTGTTAAACAATTTTATTATGTTGCATAGATACATGTCACAGAATACCTATCAATAATTGTCAATTCAAAACCTTCTTCACGATCCTATACAGCCTGATTGTATTTCTTCTCAGCTATTTCACACATAATTTATCAACACCTACATGTATTCCATACCAGCTTAGCATTTTAATCAATGCTTATGTTTAAAAAAGATGTTTGTGATTATATGTGAAAAGGGTGCTAAAACACCGAACACGTTAATAAAAAGATGTAATTTTTCATTTTTGATATCGTCCATATGCCAACTCGTACTGTTACCATCTAGCCCACGATTTTTCTCCCACAGTTCACAAGCTAATAGCACTGGTGATTAACTCTAATACTATCATGACGTCATACACAAAAGAACTATGTACACTGTATTCATTTTTGTTTCTATTACCTACAATAGTCAAGTCATACCTTCAGTGCTCAAACCAGACATGTCAAGGCTCTGGTCCATTGTGCACATTTATATAACAAGTACTTGTATGTGCTATTCTATCCTGGTATGTTTTTTTTTCATGAAATTATTTATGCTTTAATAGCAATAATGTTACTTGTTTGTTGTCTGCATACTGAACATAATGGAGACCATTAGGAGTTAATGCTTGGTCATTAGTGACAAAGATTGAAAAACAAACACTTACAGAGAATAATGAAAGTCCGTCCCCCACACCCATATGGTTGTCAGTCTACCCAGTTTATCTGCCCACTCGCAATGCATCAAAATTAAAAAATCCGCTGAAGATTATAAACATGAGGCTTGCGTAAAGCCCTAGTACTACCAGTTTATCCGATTTTGTCCCTAGCATTTCCTTCCCTCTAATTTCCTGTCTTTCTTTTCTCGTAACGGCCTCATTTAATTAGTCTCTCAATGGTGATTGGTTACATAATGTTGGGATTTAATCACGCCTTATATACCCATTTTCTTCTATTTATGCGTGACAATTATGTGCTTATCGCTGCGTGTTTGTTTAGAGCCTCAGTGCACGGATGACTACGTGACGTTCAATATTAAGTAGTATCATGGTTTGAAATACTGTTCCAGACTTCTCTGGACATAGAGCCATCATGGTTTTTGTTCCACACAATGTGTTAAGAATACGGATGCGTACTGAACATGTAGTTAGAAACAATGAGCTTGAAGTTTAAGGATATCTGAATATTAAGTGAGATGCATTGTTATTACTTACAATTACATTTTTTTTCACATATAGGTATCCATTGAACGGCCTCATATTTGTTTGAGAATCCCGATGACCAAAAACAATATGTGAACTAAATTGCACAAATTTTGATCAATTGCAAATAGAATATTTATTTTAAAAATTATAAACCAATGAGAAGTTGAAGTTACATTTTCATGGAGGCTATTGTTCTCTATCGATTATTTCGTAGGAAACTCAGAGATCCCTAAGTGGGCCCCACCATTTTCCCCCAAACCTGGATGTGCCAGTAGAACCCAGTACATTGGCACAGTAGATCTACTTGCCCTTTCATCTCTCAAGGTTACGACAAAATAATGCGAGGCCAATGCGAGCAGAGCAGAATCTTACTCTTCGCCCATTTATCTAATGGAGCCACAAGCTGTTTTCTGCCATTATGCACCTAAATCACGTAACCACTCCCCAGCCCTAAATGCCGTGATAGGGAAATCTCATGACGTAAGAGGGGGTGTTTCCCCTCCGGACACGGAAAAATGGGCAGAGCTCCATAATTTCAAGGCTACCTGCTGGTTTACAGTGGAGCCTGCAATAAGGACCAACTCCAGGCTGAGACCATTAATAAAATAAGATCATATATCATGGTTACAAACCTCATAAAGAGAAAATTATAATCTCCATAAACAAAAATGGCTCTCCTGTGAGACCACTTGAGGTGAGTCCCCCAGTGGTCTTAATAGTGAGGTTCTACTGTGTGGCAAAGTGGTCTGTGTTTACTCTTCTAATTTTACTTCCTTGTAAATTGTACGGAACTGATAGAAATTGTATTTATTATCCAGAACTTTTACACAATGGCTTATATATACCCGTTGATTTAGTCTGACCGTCCATCCATTGAATGTAAAAGATTGATAATAACTGAACATTTGAAAAATTGTGTGGACTTTGTTTCAAGATGAAAGCAACCCTTATAAATTGCCATGCAGTTTATATATTGTAGTCAATAGAATCATTTAATAGATCTCAATTGTAAAACAAATATATATATACTGGGGTGCATGCATGATATATCGAACATTCATAAATCTACTGAACATACAAGTCCTTTGTGCGCACTAAGAACATCTGCATGTCAAAATTGGCATGTTGTGCAGGTATTAGCTTTCTCCAGGGTGATGACCTTCAAGTCTATTGATAATTTCAAGACAGTCGATTAGAAATTCCATAATACAGTAATACATATGCATGTCTGAAGAAGCTACCCACTCCACCACCCTGTATCAGGGCTTGGGACTGCGAGAAATGCTCTTAGTGTAGGGGAAGTGGAGGTTATCTTTATTGTATATTCTATTACACATGGTTTACATTATCAATTTTTCAGATTACTGCAAAATTCGGATCACTGGAACCTTCTTGGTTAGTTACTTCAAGATCAGGTAAATTGACTCTTTCTGTTTTACTTGTTCCACCAATGGGTTAATGACTGATTGACATGCATACAGAAGATAGGCGCTAATTAAGACTAGAATGTGCATCATTCCAACCACACTTCAGCATGCAATCCACGCGCAGACGTCACAAGTATAGTTACATTGTCGTTCTATACATCTCCTTTGCACTAGCTGCACATACATGCAGTGTTTGGTTATCTACATGTGTGGTAAAGAGTCTCAGACAACTAGAATAGCACAGCTTTGTCTCGTTAAACCTATGCTGTAGGCACACTCACTTTTTATTTGGCATGGGCAGATCCAGGGGAGCGCGAAGGGGGCGCCCCCCCCCCCCCCGCTTTCCCTCCAAAATACTTAGGGTTTTGGCAGGTCCGCCATCGATCGCTCGTATGAAACCCATGAAAACCCTTAAGTGCCCCCCTTTCGAAAAATCGGGACCTGCCATTGCTTGGGCATGCAAATACATATTAGATGTGTTTTTTACATGATTGAAGTTAAAGTTTACTCAACTTCCGATTGACTTACACCATCAGAAACCTTGGGACTTTGAAAAAGAAGTTCTATTCTCGTGAATTGTGCATGTGTACATTATCACATATTGGACCCAAGGGCAGTACGTGCGTCATGCGGCAAGTTATGTATTTAACCTTCTACCAATATTGCTTGATTATCAACAATATGAAAGTTGATTTCTTAATTTTTGTTACAAACTATGACCACATATTGGACCCAAGGGCAGTCCGTACGTCATGCGGCAAGTTATGTATTTAACCTCCTACCAATATTGCTTGATTATCAACAATATGAAAGATGATTTCTTACGTTTTGTTATAAACTATGACTATGAACGTCTCAAACTTTATACACAGTTGAATATCTCAACTTCAGTTTGAGGTAAAAAAGGTTCGAGCACGTCCCTGAGCCCCCAGGATTTACCTATAAACACTGATCTGCCCCACTGTTTGACCCGAGCTTGACTCACCAATTGGCGATCCTGTCCTTTATCTGGGGCAGGAGGTTGTCGTGGTGGAACTGGTGGATGACCTCCACATTCTGGAACATGGCCTTGCCCACATCTGGCTGCAGGATCTTCATCACCTTCCCCTTCACCTGGAAAGCAGTAAATATCTAAACTACTGGCAGATCCAGATTTTTAGAAAGAAAAAAAGGGGGTGCCCCTATACACTGGCAGATCCAGTGCAGATTGGCTGCACCATTATATTCACACCAGGTCATTGGTATCTATGTCACACTGTATTCCCTTTCCCAAGTTCCCAGGGGAATGCAACACTTCTTACAGTACAATAAATTGTGTTCTTCAATTACATTAGCATTCACTTGCCTGATGTACCTATTGAACTTGTAGATACCCCTGAGCAGCGCGAAACCTGTTAGGCACGAATTTACTCAATCATCAGGCGTCTCCGTATTTCCCCTCGATCTGTCTATGAAGCTAATAGAAACTTCTGATGGTGGGGAAAATTGTATCAGGGATTCCTATGACTTGTTAGTACTGTGACATTTTTCAAACGGATTTATGGCGTCTTTTTCGAGGTTCTCTCTGGAGGTGCTTTAAAAAAGTATGATTTTCTCTAAATTGGCTCTTTGGAGAACAAAATCTGAGATATGGGTGTGAAGCATTCCTAATTAATGCTTCTGGGGAATGGCATAAAAAGTTCAATATGTTTACATAATCACAATTACTATAGCTCGTAGTCATGATGCTTTTCTTTTCAGGCATAAGTACACCATCAAATGTGTCATGATGTTTGTGATTATGCTTATTTTGCACATCTCTATCATGGGTGATTGTCTTATTATTTTAGATGCTGCTTCAGGGGGAAAGCATAGGCAAATCCAGGGGGCTCCTTTCCGACCAAAATACATAATTTACATAATATTTTTTACATGTCCGCCATCAATCGCGTGTATGAAACCCATGAAATCCCTTAAGTCGTCCACCCCTTTTGAAAAAAACTGGATCTGCCATGGAAAGGTGAAGAGTAGGAACAATAGAAATAGGCTAGTATGGTGTATCATGTTATACATAATTTATGTGTATTAGAAATGACGGAACAAGTAATATGAATCGTGTAAATGTATAATTTCAGATGAAGTATGCAATTCAAAGAAGGTCTATCCTGAAAATGCGTCAGACCGAGATGAAGACGTTCTTTGACTTGCACATTGATGATACATTATAACCTCCCCTCAGGACCATTCGGTGGACTGCATCCAGGTGGTCTCAATGAAGGGGTGGTCTCTTTATGAACACTGGCAGATCCAGGTTTTTGGAAAGAGGGGGTGGGGGCTAAGTACAAAAAACATGAAAATGAATATTTTGGTGGAAAAAAGAAAAATGTGGGGTCTCCGCCTATGATGGATGTTTAGTTCTATATCAAAATGGTCTCATTATAGAGGTGGTCAACATTGAAGGTACTACTGTACGCACAATGATATACAGCAATGTTATTTTCCATATGATGAACTACTTTGTATGAGGAATGCAAAGGATACATTTAATATATCAGATGGCGTGCCTTCTTGTTTGTGGGGAAATAGTCTTTACAAAGATGTATTGCAATATCCTTGATGTTACAGTGGGTGTTTTATGGGTTATTCACATACCATCAATGTAATGGCAACATCCGCAGTGCAGGTCAGATTGTTGAATGTGGTCACAGATACGTACAGTTGGACACGTTTAACTTTAACTCGAAAAAAGCGAGTAAAATAATTCGAGTTATCCGAAATATCAACTTGATCTGACATATAGTATGCTAGACGTAACTGAACATTTCGGTATTGGGGCTTGTGATTGGTTTGATTTTGTGACCACTTCCGCGAAAATTAAAGTGTTTGAATCAACCCGTTATGACAATGGGTATAATACCACGACTGACGTGGATTCAATATTCGGGAAACACTGGCTAAAGCTAGCAGTGACCGGTATACTTACTTCCACCAGAATGCTGAGGCGATTCACATAGGCTTCTTCCGTTGTTAGCAGCTCATTGCATATCAGGTATCGCTTGTCCCGTACCTGGAACCATAATATTGACTGGAGAGTGTGTTGGACCAAAGATCGATTATTGATGGTATAAAATGTAGTATCCTTGGTCGTACCACAAACAGCTACTTTTAGACTTAAGAGACCGGTCTCAAGTTGTCTCTATTGGAAGGCGGTCCTAATATTCGGGTTCACAGTATCGCTTAATGGACGGACACCCCAGGGAATAGTCTTATTGCAGAACTGTTTTTAATGTGATTGCTGTTTGTACTAGATTATAAGCATGGAGAAAATAAAAGCCAAGTGTCACTGCCTCATAAGTGCTTACATATCTCTCACTGTAAGGGCAATCTATTCACAATGTCATATTTAGTTTATTAATTAGTTGGAATTTTTCAGTGCCCTATATGGACACTCATAATTATGTATTTGAACACTTCCTTTCAGAAATTCTAACTACATGTACTTGATCGATGATCAACAGGTAATGCTAGTACTGGTCATTGTCTTTAGGTGTACACTAACTTGTCCATGCATGTAAGTTTCAGGAAAGCCAAGACATTGCACTGGTTACAGGAGAAACAAAAAGTACTTCACCTTACTCACTGCGCCTTCCAACAAATTACTCTTAATTACACTGATAATATAAATTTGCTGTTACCCAATGCATGTATCATTTGTTCATCATGCAGATTAAAAAGGGAGATACCATGGACGTGTGTAGCACTAGGTATGGCTAGTTGAACATTTTAAATTAAATCCATTTCCGATAATGGGAAGTTTCTGTTTCTATACACAATTAATTCTTTTACTGGATTAGAAAACGTAGGTGGTACATGTAAATGCACTTGTAATTAGACCACTGCAGGTATTTGCACTATCGTAGATGGTGTAAAGTAATAGAGCCCACTTTATCAACCATCGATCTAGCCAGGTGCGATATAGTGTACATTTTTATGCATTGTGTGCATTGTGAAAGCCGTAGACAAGACACTAATGGAAGCTGTGATCTCTGTATTATGAGTGTTAACCCATCCCAGTACAAAAAACAACAGTCCATCAAAATTACAATTACACAATTATAACACCGTATTGTCAGCAAAACCTACCGACCAAATATGGAAGTTAAATGGATACAATAAAACCTCTATATTAGGACCACCTGTGGGACCAGTGTTAGGTGGTCTCAATAAAGAGGTGATAACTATACAGACGTTTATTTTGGTAGCATTAACAATGTTTGGGGCTGTGAAAAGTGTTCTTTATTTAAAGGTGGTCTCAATAGAGAGGTAGTCTTAATTGGATTTTGTACTGTACTCACCACCGGTGATTGGACCACCTCCTGCTTGACCTCTGCCCCTGTCCTTCCCCTCGCCCTCCTCCTCGTCCCCTTCCTCCTCTTCGCTCCCGCTGTCACAGTGCCACTCTTCCGGGGTCGTCTCTCCGTACCACATGGAGAGTCCAGACTTCACCACGGAATGTTTACGGACGACCTGAGCAAGGAAAAGCCCGAGGTCGCCACCTAAACACATCAAACTAATGAATATATGCTTTCATTTTAAAGCAGCACTGAACTTGTATATAGGCTACAGAGTTGTCCCAGTGTCACTATTTCCATGTCACCTTGTCGTATTGCCTGGGCTTTATGTCACGTTTTTGATAAGTACACATGTATGCTAATGTCCACGTTTTAGTGCAAAACGGTGATTTGACAGGAAAAAATCAAAACAAAATTTCTTTACAAACAAACCAGTCAGGCCAAACGACACATCCCACAAAAAACTTTAAACAGCAAGATGCCATACATCATCACCTGTCAACATCAAATCACATAAGGTGATAACTTATGAATATGGTTATTTCATACCAATACCGAAAACAAACAGCTGCCTGGAATGAAGAACAAAGCACAGGACACTTTTTACATCCTTTCAGGTGCAAACGAAAGCTTCTTTTTAGCATAATTGCATTGCATGGCTATGCCAGTCACTGGCAGATCCAGGTTTTTTGAAAAAGGGGAGGGGATTTCATGGGATTTTTATGCGTGATCGATGGCGCACATACCAACAATGAAGTATTTTGGAGGGGGAAAAGGGGGTGCCCCCTGCGACCTCCCTGGATCTGCCTATGCCAGTGAACCTACCGAGCCAAAGAGTCCATAGACGGAGGCGGAGAGCTGCGAGAAGTTGGTGAGGCTGTCGTTGATGCCGTCGTCGCTGTTGTAGCTGTTGGCGCTGTCACTCCGCGACAGGCTGGCGTGCTCTGGAGGGGACGAGAAACACTATGCTGACAATGATGCGGGATATTGTGCTGTGTATAAACTGAGCTTTCATATATGGTGTTCTATATGATGTATACTTATATAATGTTTGTACTCTATTCACATGTAAAATCATTCATTGTAGTTTTAGCATGACTACATGTACATGTACATACATGTACGTTGAAAGAAAGTCTTGTAGTTAAAAATTGTATTGTTATTGTTATTGTTATTTTCAGAAAATGGAAAGGATCATAATTAAGGGAAATTCTATCAGTTCACGTCGAGACACCTGTCATAGTACATGTGTCTGTGAAAGTTTCATAATGGCTGGACGAGTATTTCTTATAGTTGCCCAATCCTAGTTCTATAATAAAACCCCGGGATAAAACCTTGACTATCGCTATGAAAGTTTCACAGAAATTAGGACAGCTTTCTTGATGTTTAAATAACAAAAATATTTGCAATTAACTAATTTGGAAAGAATCCTCTAATGCTAATTTTCTACGTTATCTGAAAACAACGGTACAACCTCCCATTTACATGTAGCACCATCAGAGGAGCCTGAGCCTAGGTGGTCTTTGGAGAGGTTGGTGCTGCTCTGTTTATGATGGCACGTACACTACATAATGGGACTGGGAATTGTGTTCGTATTATAGATCTGTTACCATTATAAGAGTGATCTTAATTGGAAGTTCTACTGTATATGCCTCAGTTGTAATATCGCCATGTCCGTCAGATACAGATCCCTAACTTCCTAGCAACAGGATCTAGTGCGCAGAATGGGAAACATGCACATGACTTGGTTTGTCAAAAAGGTCAACATCCTTAGCACCAGAAAAGGAAATCTGACAGAGGTTTATTTTTTTTTTGCTACTGTTTTTTATTTATTTAGTATTTTTTTTATGCACAAGTCGGTACAATGATTGGGTGCATACATATGACACGAACAGAGTTGTCACCTGACCAGTCAAAAGTACCATTTACATGTATTTTATCTATCCACAGTTGGGAGAAAAAAATCCATGCAGTAGTGATGCAGTTCTAGTTTCAACAAGGCTCTTGGCCAATCTGGTAAAGGATGATGGTAAGAATTGAGATTATTTCTGTTCTAAACTGGTGTGTACGTGTGTGTTCAAAGTAGAAAATTTTGGTATCATTTTAAAACTTAACTTTTGTTGTCTCTTAAAGCAGCACATTTTGAAAGTTATACACTATAGCTTTAAACTGACCTAGAGGTGATGTATCGGGTGGCAACGGTCACGTTTACAGCACACTCCTAGTATAACTTTGAGCCTAAACGTTTTATTTATTACACAACGACAAAGAGATGTGGAAAGTCCTGAGTCTAAACACCCATACTCGTTGATACTTGTTTGAAACCTTAACGCGTTGTACATGTATATAGGTTTGTAAACGTTGAGTATGATGCTTATGTGTGTTCACTTGAAATAAAACGTGGTCTTTCAAACTCATAAGGTCGCCACTTATGAGGCAGACTAAGATTTAAAAGGCACGCACATGTCAGATGTAAAAGTCGCATTATATTTGAAATGATTTATGATTTATGATTGGCTTTATTTACATGCTCATACAGAAGTCACGTACATTGTAACATTACGTCAATTTTACGGGACACAATAATTTATTAAAGATTCGCTTGATATTGCATCCAAATTGGAATGTGAGTTAAATAAACACATTTCTTGTCATCCTTTAAACCTTTACTGTGTACCTAATTCGCCTGTTTTTATCATCTGAATTGGCATAGTACGTGGTCTTAGCAATATCAACGGAAGTAC
Organism: Streblospio benedicti; assembly: GCA_019095985.1. Taxonomy (NCBI): domain Eukaryota; kingdom Metazoa; phylum Annelida; class Polychaeta; order Spionida; family Spionidae; genus Streblospio; species Streblospio benedicti. The sequence goes on from CM032663.1 coordinate 14,564,397, forward strand.
TGTTGTACATGCCGCAGCAGTACCCAATAAATCTGAGTAACCCCACCCCGCCCCTCACCCACAACACACAACCCGTACCCCCCCCCCCAACCCTCCCCACACCCATCCAGCTTTATGAATACACAGTGCTAGTGCTTTTGCATGCGCACAATCTATATAAAACACGAAGTCCACATGTTGCAAACGTCTTTTTCACTTTTCCGAAACCCTTGTTCTGACATCTGTCATTTGTTACACCCCAAAGAAAGCAACTCACTTTCCCACCTAACTACAGGTGTCAGCAGGGTGCTAAAGGCTCACAGTACGCCTGGGTTCACTCGTCTACTTTGCTCCCCAGCCTCTCGTGCAATAAAAGGGTCATACCATATTTCAGCTTGCCCTTGATTTCTGCTGGGATAGATTCTATTTCCGGGCGGGCGTGACTTCAATATCAATGTACATAATTCTAGCAGAGCTTGATCAGTAAGGGAACTCGTTAACCTGCGCTGTGGCATGTTGTGTTTATTAGGAAATGACATGTGACATGACATCAAATGACATCAATGACATTAATCGTGAAGCAGTTGTGGTATTTTAAAAAAAAAATGTAAATGACATTAATTGATATTAATGACATTAATGACATTAACCCTGAAACTGTTGTTATCTTACTATTTCAGACCAGGCATGCTGATCAATATTTCAATATTTGCCTGTTTAGAATACAACAATCTCATAAAAGTACAACTTTATTCAGTATAAAAGGAGAACAGCTTGGATGTAAAAAAAATCGTACTAGATCATTTACCTGACAGTCGTAAACACCGTAATTGCAAAAAAGATTGGGCTTACAGACGGATTTGGCCGTCTCTATAAAAACCCCTGGGTATATCCTGTCAAGGTCAATTGAGATGGAAACGCGTGTTTGCATTTTCAGTTACAGAACCGCAGATGGCTATATATACACCGTACAGTAGTACCCCCAATTAAAATCACCTCCATAAACAGATCACCTCTATAATAAGATCACAGTTCCACTCCTTTGTGGTCGTTTCACCATACACCATGGAGAATCCAAACTTCACCACCGAGCTTATTGTGCTAAATTGCCATGCTGTTGTGCACATATATGACTATAATGATTTGATTAATATGCGTGTTTGTATTCATTCTATAAATCTATGTCAAACCATATTTGAAGGACATTTGATCTACAAGACTGTTACGAATATAAAGTCCTGCTTCAGGGCCAGTCATACATCTTTTATCTCAGTTTTACGCTTGGTCGTCTCCCGAGGCTATTGTGACAGTGTCCTACTTCAGAACTAGTGATTCATGAATTATTTTGTGTTGTCTGCATTCTTGTGCATGCGCATTATAGAAAACTCAGAACTCAGAGACAGCTGTGACATACATGTAACACAAGTATGTGGCATTGAAGATGAAAGGATCAAGACGGGAACGAGCTAAAACATCACATGTAAATTGGAACGTGAAACATGCATGCAAAGCATTAGCCACAGCAAGGTCGGGGCAAGTGAAGGATTTGGACAACTTCCCCTGCAAAGCCTTTCCATGTGAATAGCCTCATTGATTACTTGTATCATGTAAGTGAAAATGGAAGTATTAAAAGCGTTTATAACATCCTAAGACTGAAGCCTATAAAACGCCAGATGTCCCACGCAATCTTGTATATGACATTGTCGTAGACGGTAATCATCACTGACTTCCTGTTTTTTATTATGTCTATATGTGTCATATATGGTGCCTTCATAATTGGTAGGACGTTTTGTGTTGTAGGAGTACATAGACATTTATAGCTATGTATATCGGCCCTCGTACTCAAAGTCGCCAAAACTGCACTGTAACGTTTTAATCTGTAGAGATGCAGTTTGATGCAATTCCCACTGATTAAATTTATTGTAGGTATGCAACAAATCTTAAAATTTTACTTTTGTTTGTGAAGAAGACGATAGCATTGTCCACGATGGTGTCAGCATTTGAGATCAATATGTCAGGGCATTGTGAGAAATGCATACATTTAATATATTGGATCTGAAAGATTGTCTAATGGTTTGAAAATGGACAGTGGCGGCCATTTTGGCGGCCATTTTAAAATAATTTTCCCAATTGATTTTTGACCAACTTCATGAATCTTTCCCCCTTTAAAGTACAATTACTTAAATTGCAATCATAGAAAGCTCTTGCCAAAATGTTGGCTTAACTAATCATCTAAAAACACACCCACAGAGCTTTCATTAAGTTGTGATCCATTAATAACATTGCTGATTTCTATGTCACTGTAACATTGCTAGTGATGTAAATTGCCATGAAATTACTGAAAGTCTGTATACAGAGGATGTCATCCCAGAATAGAATTACTTATACTGTTGCAAGCTAGAGAAATTCCTGCTGCGCATCGGCATGCCAATCATGGCCTAACAGGCCTAATTCCGGGGCTTTTGGGTGATTTATGTCATCGTTCTTTACTGTCGCACGATCACGTAGGCATTTTTCTTGACCTTATTTTAGCACATATCTCGGTCAAAAAACTCGATCAAAAGTGTTCAAAGACCACGGCGTCGCGACGATGACTTATAGGCAAATCAGATGTATATACTGAAAAGATGTATACTTTACAATTACGAACTTCATGAATTTGAGGAGAAAACATGAGAATGAATTTACAGCAGTGATCAATATCGAGCGAAACATATCACTCTGTGTGTTGCATCGGTACAACTTAAATAACAGATAATAATCAATAACAAATCAAAGCAAATAAAATAAAATAAATTGCAAAGCCCACTTTAATTATAAAGTGCCCCAAATCGAGTCACTTCGGTGTCGCCTCATACCTCATTTTTTTATTTCAATTGTGCAAATTTTGAACGAAATCGGGTCAACCTTCAGCTGCTGAAGTGACGCAACAACTGGGCTTATACGCAATGGAATTTTGCGCTCATCAAGACAGTTATCATTGATGTATATTATAGTATTATGTACAACTTCAAACTAGGACCACCTATATAAAGCTACATGTAGCTATCACCTCTGTATAAAGACTATTTCTTTCCAGTCCAAACCTTCATGCTAGGAGACCTAAAGCGAACTTCTGTAAAGTGACCATCTCTCTTTTGATGCCACATTAGGACAGTCGCTCATTTACTCGTAAAAAGCAGGTTGTCTTGTACAGTGCGAATGTAATGGAATTGGTATTCTCCAAGACATTTATCAGTGCGAGTAAAGCCCTAGAGGCGGAGTCATGAACGTTCATCCCCAAATTTGATTATACTAGGAGTAAAATACGTCTAAGAACTAGGAACCCTACCAAATAACTGTGTTAAGAATTAGGTCATGGTATATGTGGGCGTACTATATAAAGAACGTTCAACTCAGTTAATGAATTCTAGAGTGATTAATACGATCCATTGAGATAAAGAAAAAGTCAGACGAGAAGTTCATGGGTTCTAGAATGATTAATGCGAGCCATTAAAACGGTATTAGTTCTACATCTTATTGGTGAATACATCGATGCTATGAGAATTCCATGAGGGACTACAATTTATTAGGGCCCTGGGGGTATTGAAATCTGAAAGCATCATGGTATTTATTTCTGACCCTCCACCTAAATATGTTTCAAATTTTCAGCCCGCACACCTCCTAAAATTACTACAAATTTCCCGGTCCAACCTGGTAATTGCATCTCGAAATTCCAACCTTTCCACCAAAATAAAGTTGAGTTTCTTTTGATCCCCTCTCCCCTGGTGTTTTCCATACCCCTGTGGGCTGTCTTAAACGGCAGCCCCCCCCTGAGATTGATCTGTGCGCTCGTAGGTGTAATGTGATCCCTTAAAGTCTAATGTTGTCGTTGTTGTTTTAAGTTATTTTAAAAGAAAAAAAATTATGAATTTTTCTTTTTTAATTTATTGTTTAGTTATTATTGTTTTCAAGCCGAAGTGGAAGATATTGGACCACATGCGCATGCCCACTAAATACCAAATCAAAATGTGAATGTTTTGAGGAGAAAATGTACTAACTGATAAAAACATAGGACTAAATACTCTTTTAAAATATACGAACACTTTAACCTGAGGAATCATCAATGAATGGAAGATTTGTGATAATACATGTTCTTACATTTTTGAACTAGTCTTGTTTTATTTAATTATGATACAGCACCAAGAAGTCTTTTAATATTTTAGTATATATGGATAAAAAAAAATCGTTGTTACATGTGTATGTACTTGGCAAGAAATTTCCACGAGGAATACATTTTAATTTGGCACACACATACATAACATAACTATAAAAAAATGTAGCTACGGACAAAAAGGAGTTAACAGAAACAGAAAACTTTTACGGTTATATATGGGGAATTTCCAGACGTTATATGGCAACATTTCAGTAATATAAATTTCATATATTATGAGATAATCCCCTAGTGTCGATTCTTCCAAGCAACTGAAAAAAGTATATGAAGAACTGAGCATTTGAATGCTAAAGATATACCAAGAATCCTTCAGAATACCTGAAGCAGGATCGTCGAAAGATGTCTCCAGTAGACCGTCTTTCACAGGAACAGGCACCTCTGGAGCCTTCTGGATGGGAGCTGGATCAATCTTGTCATGATTTTGGGTGAAAGATGATGTATCAGCAGGATTGGAGGCTTCTTCATGCTGTGGAAAATATTTAGATATTATACATGCAGCAAAAGTGTGTTACTATACTGTAGCGTTTAGAATTTGGTGTGGTAGATATTGTAAAACAATGAGAAGTATCAATACGGAGATAGCAATAATAGTTCCTTAAAATGCATATTTCTATTTACATATATACCAATAAAAACACACATGTTCCTGATGACGCATATGATTAATTGCCACAGTCTTCTGGGAGGATAGTGGGGTGACAGTGTAACAAAAACACCTTACACGTGACCTTAATTTCCCACAAGGCTTCAATACATGCACATAATGTATAACGAAATCAAGTTAAAAAACTGATTTAGTTGTATTCAAAAGAATAGGTATATGTACAATAATGTGCTCAAAACAAAGACGCCCACATCAATTCCCTTGTCAATGCATTAGTCTTTTTATTGAACCCCATTCAGTGGTAGCAATAATTAATTGGTATATTGCTAATATGTGCCTCACCAGTGAGCAGTGAACAATTAAGAGGTTGTGTGTGTGTGGGGGGGGGCTGACCGGCTTGCAGCGAGGGCTCCCCAACATTTAGGGGGCGGCCAGATTTTTCTTTTGAAAAAAGTTGGCAATGGCAAGATATGACAAGACAACTTCATTAAAGGACTTCAATGAAAAAAAATCTACTGCACCCTGCATTTTCTGTTCTCATCGGGTGTGGGGTCCATGCGGACCTCAAGCAAATATTTTGTTATAGACGTCCTAATATTCAACCAAATCAAATAATCTTCTGTTACGTCGTGATAAAGGCAAGATATAAGATGACAACTACTCAAAAGGAAAAGAAGAAATACCAAGCAGATAAAAATATATCACAAAAATGTACTGATTAGGGTTAAGCAAAAGCCTCCAATAATTAATTGCCCATAGATAATATTTTAGGGCTCCAACGCTCTTACTTTGTATTTTCGTGTAAGGAAAATTCATACATACACACATATAAATATCTAGATACATAATATATGAAGGTGTCGCTAATGACGACAAAAAGTTGCGATTCACAACAAAATGTCATGATTCAGGACAAAGCGGCCCACTTCGACTCAGAGCCTGGGGTCCCACTAAACCTTAATCAAGAACTGTCACAGGCGTTTGTCCAAAAGCTAGTGCCACGTTTTTTCCCAGCGGTTTTCCCACTTACTGCATATTACAAATTCAGTGATAAACATTCAGGCAGGGAATTAAAGGGAAATCACAAAGTAAGGTGAACGCAACGTGATACATGTACATTATTAGTACCTACAGTTTTGCGTCAATACACCCATTTCATCAGGAAATACTGGCATTATAAAGTATCCCGGGTAACTGGTTTCACATCCGTGTTACCGAGGTCGTTTCGTTTCATCCATGCACAAGTAATTAGGACGCTACCATGGAGGCTAACAAAATGAAATCATTAATGTTTTACAATGACATTTGCTTGTTATTGTACCAGTTTCGAGAAACTCAGTGACGTATGCAATTTAAATTTCCTAAGAGCTTCCACTTAATATCACAACTCAGCTAGGACAAAACTAGAGGGTGATGGGCTGGACCCCAACTATTCAACTTGGTTTATTGTAGGCCTATGTAAGTCAAGTCATCACACTTGGTCTTCAAATTGTTTTATGTTATTGCTATGAGGTGGGAGATTGAACATATTTGGTGCAATTCAGATGAATTTTGTGTGTGCTAGATTTTTATAGGAAAGCTGCAATGTCCTAACTAACTTTGGGTAGGATCATGTCATAACGATTTTGATTTTGCATACTCTCTCCCCATGGCTTCATGTATATGAACAGTGAACCCTTAACAAATCAAGCTTAAATAATGTTGAATGTAAGCTGACACTCTTCGAGGTAGCATTGCAGATGCTGTTTATTCTCCCACGTTTGCTGAACATGCTCAATCCTGACCAGCTGAGCGTTGGAGCAGATGAAATGTTTCCCTACGCTACAAACTTTAAAACACCCAGTGGGAGATTATCTGACATGCCATCCTCGGTCTGATATTAGATCATTGTGCAAGTAGGAAACACAGAATAATGTATGGTAAACCTCATTGTAGAACATGTCACTCCCAAAAACGTACAGTGGAACATTTCTATTAGAACCACCCCTGGAACCAGTGGTACGTGCTTTCAAAATAGGGGTGGTCTTTATATGGAGGTCCGTCATGTTAGCTTTATGAAAGATTTGGACCGTGAAATGTGTTCTTATATATAGATGGTGTCATTAGAGAGGTGGTCTTAATTGGAGGCTTTAGTGCTACACATTTGGTGCACATTTTGTCATCAAGCTGTTCGCATATTGCTTCAAAACCCGATCCTTGTTTATTCCAGGCTTATCATTATTTACTTCTCAAGTTATTAAACATTAGAACGCATTCAAGGAGTTTAAATATCGTGGACTCAAATTCTCACGGCCTCAACCATGAGGACATTTTAGGTTCAGTCAAGTCAAATGTATGATCGGTTCAGGCCAAGTAGGGAAAGCAGATTATTGGGGTAGGTATAATCCGGAGAGTTTCTCCACTTAAAAAGGTGACTGCAACACTCTACAATAATTTTATTTTTATAGTGCAATCGCCATCCTAATCCATAATATAATGCGGATGCTTACGTATTTGTTATCCGCAAGCATATCCGCATCTACAGTAAGTGGCCGTGTGACAGTAGCATAAATGGTTATTTAGGGGTAGTGAAATAAGATATTTCAACTAGTCCAGGTAACTACAGGGATCTATTAGATACCTGACCAATCTCCATGAAAGATTCACAATTACACAGGACATTCCTCTAAGCGTATACTGAAAACATTTCAGTCCAGTACATGCAGTACTTTATTTACATAATCCCATAATTCCCTAAGTCTGATTCCGTCCATTACCAGCAAACAATACAGTACCTGCGTATCCTTCCCTCCATCTTGTTCCTCACTGTGGGGCTTTCGCCTGACGCGGCGTCTGCTCTCAGCGCCTCGCTTGATGCGCCGGTCCGCAGGAATGGTCGCGCCAGAGCTGTCTTCCTGGCCCGAACCCTCAGCAGCGTCAAGATGGGGGTCTGCATAGCAAGGTCAGAAAATCAGCATTGGAATAGGACTACTCTATAGGATAAAGGTAAGGTAGTATGTGATGGGACTCAGAATTTCAGGTTGCGGTGTGCTCTATTCTTTTACTTTATAGTATATTTTGTATACATATATGATGGCTAGAACGCACTGTGGACCAAAAACGATTTTTGGTAGTAAGAAAGAGATTTCTTCTTTTGTTGTTAGCGTACTTAAACGTAACATTGTATACAATATGCATGCACATAATATAATAGATTTCATACAGTATACACAAAATCTTTATATATTTACACTGTTTGATGTTGTGTGTTGATTAGTTGAAATACTTAGATACAGATGGGGAATCATCTTATTACTTTGTTCTATATTATGTAAGATATGTTCATCTAACTCTAAGATTTTTGTTCATATTTTTTACCACACATCAACTTTCGCACTTGAGTCCAATGACGCTCGCTAAAGTCCATTGTAACAGTACATACCGTATCATGTGGTTTATCCCATTCGGCCACACCCTCCCTTATCTGGATATATCAATTATCCAAATGTCCAGCCATGCCATTCAATGTATTTGCATCAAAGAGTTTGTATTTTGGTTACTTGAATAACTAAATGCATAGGCAGATCCAGGTTTTGGGAAAGGGGGGGTGCACCTAAGAAAGAGGGGAGGGGGGCACACTTACTTGATTTCCTTAAAAACTATGAAAATGAGTATTTTGATGGGAAAAGGGGGAGGGGCGCACTCCCTAGGCCCCCCTGGATAAGCCTATGAAACGTGTAGTTATTTAAGGGAACGATCATAAATAACGATACTGGGGCTCGAAGAAAAAGTTAACCGCCCCCCTCAACGTTTTAAAAAGTTGATTCACCCCTCATCCCACCCGCTAAAGAAAACGTCCTCTATATAGTCATTGCATTGCAAAAAGTTGATATTTGAAAAAAAATATATCGTAGTGTGATGAAAAAGTTCAGCGACCCCCCAAAAGGAATCAGAAAAATTGGACGACCCCCTCCCCCCACTCACCTTTTGGACGACCCCCCCCCCCGGTATCATTATTTATGATAGTTCCCTCAATGTTTAAGTTCAGATCTGACAGACGCCAGAAAGTATTAACACTGCAAAACCTATCCATAGGGACACCTCACCATAAAAAATATAGGTACAATGCCCAATTTATGATAATAGAATTTGTCAATATGCATATATTGTAACCATGACATTTATTTAATGTCTGGGTAATGTATTGAATTAAATATTCACTATATTACTAAACACAGTGTGTGTATGTCATTATAGATAGCACAATCCACATCTTTTAGAAAACAACGCACGACTTCTTACGAGAAGCAGGTTCACACTTTTGCATCGTATGTTAAGGTGTATCATACCTGTTGTATCAGCCATGTGTGGAGTTTCTCTTTACAGTAGGATCATCTAAAATTGACATTGAAAGACAAATTATAGGTCATCAAGTTTGGGTAAGGCACGGTGCAATATTTAACAGGCGGGGGGACCGGTGCATATCGAAACACTTGTCTGAAAAAAGGTCATGTCCCCTGCTGATGTGATGAAAAAAAACTGATGTCCCTTGACCTCCATTCATAAAAAGAGTCTGCGTCCCCTCCCATGAATATTTGCGTGATTAATTTGTACCGATTCGCTTACGTCGAGGTGGGATTTCAGCAGCTGAAAAAAGTACATGTCCCATGCCCAACGAGAATGAAAAATCATCTGGTCCCCCTACTTTGTTCCTTGAAAAAGGTACCTGTCCCCTTACCAAATGCACCGGTCCCCCTCCCTGATAAATATTGCACCGTCCCTAAGTGTAGACGAAACGGGGGGGGGGGGGGTGGAGAATAAGGACTTGGGATGTGTGTGGGAAAGCTTACCCAAAAAGCAATGATTGTAGATGTCAATGAAGGGCGGTGGGTGGTGGTGGGCAGGGGGCGGGGGCGGGGGGCTGAAAAATTCTGGAATGTGGGGGAAAGGCCAAAACATCTATTGAAGAGTGTGAGCAGATAAAATCCAAAAAGAGGGATGTGTTATTCCACGAGTTAAACTGGTCCTACAGTATCACATATGTGTGCCCGTTTCAATATAGTATATACACAGTATCATGCTATGAATGGAAATGGCTATCTATCTGGTCGGTCAAGATTTTTATCAAACAGTCGACCCATATATGGTTCAAGATTGGCCGGTGCAACTGCCTTTCGAGAAAATGTCGACCAATGTCACCAAATAGATTTGAATCGATGGGTCCCTTATGATGATATCAAACAGTCCTGATAAAATTCAATCATTTGATTATTAATGGGAGACGAAAGTACAGTAAAACTTCTCTATTAGAACCCTGGCAGCTGGGAGTATGAAAACCTGTCATTTTAATCAAGTGTCCCTATTTATGTTCCATTTAATAAACATCGGATAGAAAATGGAATGATACAACAATGTCCCTAATTTCTCTGTTTCCCTCATTGGAAGGTGGTCAATTGCTGCGATTTTACTGTAGTGACCTCATTCCAAAACATGAGTGGTCAAACTTGAAGGGTTTCGCTGGCCATGTCACAGACTCGTGTGGTCGTAATACCACCAGCCATTGCACTCTGCAATTTAATAACAACTCCACCATCCTCATGTTTTGTCGAGCTTTAGAATACTGTTATTCAATTCCTAAGTTATTGAAAACACTATTTTTATACAGTGTAACATTGGATATAAAGGGGGTAACATTGGATATAAAGGGGTAAAAAAGATCCCCGTAGACGATGCGATAACCCCCCACCCCCAACCCCACCCAAAAAATAAATATATAAAAAATTAAAGAAATAAATAACAACATAAAAATGCAAATAAAGGAAAGTAAAAAAAAATGTTAAGTGTAAACTGTCTAATACGACCACCCTAAGCCTGTCCTCGAGTAGTCTATTTGCATGTACCGATAGTTGGCTCACTTTTGAAGGTTTTCAACCGTGAGATACATGTATTGTATTACTATACAAGTGGGTCTAAATGTAGAGGTGGTCTTAATAAGAGGTTACACTGTAAGACAAGGGAATCGTCAAATGCTAATTTATAATACTGTGCAGATTATATATAATGCCTAGAAGTTGGTGGCTCGTATTATGATGCTTAGAAAAAGGATACACATGAATAAGTGGGATTTTGAAAAAAAATGCCCAAATGGAATTGATCAAAGTGGCCTTTAAACGGGTAGATATGGGGTGTTTTTTACTCATTATATCAATCTGTGCACCCCCAATCATCACCACCCTTATATAATAAGAACTAAACATATAAATCCATCTTTACTTTTCAAAGTATTTCATGCTGCCAATGGTAGCATAAACTTTCATGGTAGTATGATGCGTAGAAAATCCGGAAAAAAAGCATATGTGACACATAAACAAGTTTCTCGTAGTCCTAAGCATTTTACAGAGACTGCTACAAAACTACATAGAGCGACCACCCCTCTAATAAGAACACTTGAAACCTGACCTTGGGTAGTCTAAATATAGACGTTAACTTATACCGTTTGCTGTTTACATTAGACTGATGGCCATAAAACTGGTAGTAAAGTTTGAAAACTTATTAGAGCAATTGGTCAACGAAGACAAGGTTTGGTTGTGGTTCATTGCCTTTGATAACATTGGCGAAGTTCAGCTAAGGTTGATTCTACTTATAGAATCCTCTATGCATATGCACTAGAAGCCCTCTATTAAATCTAGTCTCAAGTTGTTGTCTCAGCAGATGTTTAAGGATTTTCTCTGCTATCTCTTTACGAAGTATTGTGACCTATAAACTGTGATATCATATCGGTGCTCTTTTCACAGAGGTGTTCTAATGTGTCAATAACTTGAGTAAGGCCTCTACATTCAACATATTGGGATTTGATACGAGAGGGTTGAACTGTATATAGCACACACTTTTCTGGCTCACTTTCTATGTTTATCAAAACAGAATGACTCCAACAGTTTATATTGAAATAACTGTGGCTTATAAAATGGATGGTTGAAACGAAAGTGGATCTGAATATCCCAAAATCCAACTTAACACAGACCATATAGTATAACAATCCATTCACAATCCTCATGATTAAGTTAGTGCAAGTTACTATCGATGCAGCACGCATTACATTTTATCCACTAAAATGTAATTGTAAATCAAATTAACCATGTAACCTTTAAAGGCTTCCAAAATATCCCTTTTAGACTTGCCTTATATCCTTAATTGAACAGTATCCACAGTGGAATAGTACACAATGAAAAGATCCTTATGTTGTTTGATACTGTTTACTTAGTCATTGACAGTAGTTATCTGTATCGTAAAAGCATGATATCACAATGTGTATCCTACATACATTCTGTCAATGTGGCCAAAAAATGCCCCAATTTGGCAAAGCAAAGAATCTATATAGGGGTAGTCAATAAACCCTTTATATCCCAATATTTGCAAAAGGTGTTGCCATATAACATGGATTCCTAACTTGCAGACTGGTTTTAGCGTTATAAGCTAGGGTCAGAGAGTCACGAATACTGAAGCCAAATCAGCCTTGGTTTCATATTCATGGCTAATTAACACAGAACCTTTTCACAGAAAAGTTTTACAGATTTTGATCCATCCGTTAAAACTTATAGTGCTCTTTTATTATAGCACGATAGGAAATCGGTGATAAACATTCGCAGTTGTGGTACTGGGGCTTTATGACACGGCAAACAGTCAAGTGAAGGTTGAAAGTGCTGTCCAGATTAGACATTGATAGTCACAACACATATGAATGCAGCAAGTGTAATGCAAAGGGACCATCCATTAATCTTTGTGGTTATTGATTTTAGTTACTGCAGAACCTCCTTAGTCAGACCACCAGATGGACTGAACGTTTTGATAGCGTTTTAATAGCGAGGTGGTCTCTTTCTGGAGTTTTACTATGTACATGTAGGTGATATCTTTATGAGTGAAGATATGGGCACTTCAAAAATGCATTTATAATGTGGTCCGCACAGGGATGTAGCCTTAATTGGAAGCTCCACTGTACAGTACAGTTGGACTCATCTAAATGGCTCCTTATAAATCGAACTTGAAGGCGAAAAGAAATATAAATTCTTGAAAAATATTGATAAATCAAAGGAGTTCATTTCCAGTGTTACGATTTGAGAGTGGATGTTGCATATTGATGCCCTATTCACAAGTCGAGTTCTTAGATTTCCAGGTAAACGAGATCACATGAACAGCTGCAGTGTAAATATTTAAGGGCAACATGACATGTAGTCTTGGTATACACGTATATTGTTTTTGTTATTAAATATTACAGTATACCGGATTAGGTAACAATATTATATGCACCAAACACGAGTGTACATACATTGATCCAAGACACCTGCGCAGTATACCAGTATTGAGCACTACTACGAGAGGTCGACCTTTTTTAAAAATTTATATGTGTGAACAATATTTTGTATAATTGTATTTGATAATTTATTTTGATTAAATGTTTTAATATAATGAATAGTGGATTTTTGTGTACTTTCATGAATCATGTTTTTTTCAACAGGGAGCAAATAACACTGGGGGTAATACTAGTACAGAGGAACCACTTTTTCAAGACAAGTAGTGATGAACCATTACTTTCTAAAAGATAATGAGCCTCCCTTAAAGAGTGGGTATTGAGTCAAATCAGTGGACAGTCATATGACAGCATATGCAACGATACCATGTGACCCCCTTTAGTATGTAATCCATTAAATATTGGATTCGAGTACAGTGCAAATAAAAATGGAATAGATACACACTTACAAGCGATTACAGCTGTACACAGTAGATCATCTCTACTATGTAAGACCACCCTCAGTGGTCTCAATTAAGGTGTGTTCTTTTATTGCAAGTTCAAAATGGTGTTTATGGAGACACAAAACTTGTGGTCCCTTTATGAAGGTCTGGTAATGATTGTGGAAAGTGATCTTATTATAGAGGTGGTCTTTCCATAGAATGAAACCACGCTATAAGGAACACGTGTTGGAGTGGGGCAAAAGTATTGTTCCCTTACTGAGGTGTCCTATAATATTATTGAAGTGTTTTCATCGATGGCAAATCCAGGTTCTCAGAAAAGGGTAGTGGTTGCGCACTTGGGTCATAATCATATTGCAAGCAGGGTGTTGAAATGTGTCCCTAACTACGACGAGTGAGTTAATAGTCGTCACCATGAGGTATTTACGCCTTTAATCAAGTAGAACCATGTACGCATTAACCGAAATACGTGTTGAAAAACCAGGTCAGCATGGACTCTGTCAACAGCTAATCTTTGATTAAGTTGTTATCGTATAGTTTATTGTTTGATAATGTTTTAGAACATCGGCTACATCATAGGCCAGTCTGGCAATCACAAATATTTATCACCGTAGACTGATGAGTGATAACTAGTTGGATTCTACTTATTAGAGTCACTGCTAAGGTCACCGTGTGGAAATTAACAATACTATACATGTAGCTACAACCCGACAGAATTGGGGATGACTGACTGTAGCTTGATATTGTAATCATAATGTTA
>CM032663.1:14578776-14592917 GCA_019095985.1 Streblospio benedicti
ATAAATTTATTTTTCAGTTTTTTTTAAATGCTTTGAATTAAAATTCACTATTTACTAAACACGTTTGTATGTCATTATAGATAGCACAATCCATCTCTTTAGAAAACAACGCACGACTTCTTACGAGAAGCAGGTTCACACTTTTGAAAAGCATCGTATGTTAAGGTGTATCATACCTGTTGTATCAGCCATGTGTGGAGTTTCTCTTTACAGTAGGACCATCTAAAATTGACATTGAAAGACAAATTATAGGTCATCAAGTTTGGGTAAGTGTAGACGAAACGGGGGTGGGGGTGGGGCGGAGAATAAGGACTTGGGATGTGTGTGGGAAAGCTTACCCAAAAAGCAATGAGTGTAGATGTCAATGAAGGGCGGTGGGTGGTGGTGGGCAGGGGGCGGGGGCAGGGGGCTGAAAAATTCTGGAATGTGGGGGAAAGGCCAAACCATCTATTGAGGAGTGTGTGCAGATAAAATCCAAAAAGAGGGATGTGTTATTTCACGAGTTAAACTGGTCCTACATTATCACATATGTGTGCCCGTTTCAATATAGTATATACACAGTATCATGATATGAATGGAAATGGCTATCTATCTGGTCGGTCAAGATTTTTATCAAACAGTCGACCCATATATGGTTCAAGATTGGCCGGTTCAACTGCCTTTCAAGAAAATGTCGACCAATGTCACCAAATAGATTTGAATCGATGGGTCCCTTAGGATGATATCAAACAGTCCTGATTAAATTCAATCATTTGATTAATGGGAGACGAAAGTACAGTAAAACCTCTCTATTAGAACCCTGGCAGCTGAGAGTATGAAAACCTGTCATTTTAATCAGGTGTCCCTATTTATGTTCCATTTTATAAACATCGGATAGAAAATGGAATGATACAACAATGTCCCTAATTTCTCTGTTTCCCTCAATTGCTGCGATTTTACTGTAGTGACCTCATTCCAAAACATGAGTGGTCAAACTTGAAAGGTTTCACTGGCCTTGTCACAGATTCCTGTGGTAGTAATGCCACCAGCCACTGCACTCTGCAATTTAATAACAACTCCACCATCCACAAGTTTTGTCAAGCTTTAGAATACTGTTATTCAATTCCTAAGTTATTGAAAACCCTATTTTTATACAGTGTAACATTGGATATAAAGGGGTAAAAAAGATCCCCGTAGACGATGCGATAACCCCCCGCCCCCAACCCCACCCAAAAAAATAAATATATAAATAAATTAAAGAAATAAATAACAACATAAAAATGCAAATAAAGGAAAGTAAAAAAAATGTTAAGTGTAAACTGTCTAATACGACCACCCTAAGCCTGTCCTCGAGTGGTCTATTTGCAAGTACCGATAGTTGGCTCACTTTTGAAGGTTTTCACCCGTGATATACATGTACATGTAATGTATTATTATACAAGCTAGTGGGTCTAAATGTAGAGGTGGTCTTAACAAGAGGTTACACTGTAAGACAAGGGAATCGTCAAATGCTAATTTATAATACTGTGCAGATTATATATAATGATAAGCCTACGAAGTTGGTGGCTCGTATGGTAGTATGATGCGTAGAAAATCCGGAAAAAAAGCACATGTGACACATAAACAAGTTTCTCATAGTCCTAAGCATTTTACAGAGACTGCTACAAAACTACATAGAGCGACCACCCCTCTATTGAGAACACTTGAAACCAGACCTTGGTTAGTCTAAATATAGACGTAATACTGTTTGCTATTTACATTACACGGATGGCCATAAAACTGGTAGTAAAGTTTGAAAACTTATTAGACCAATTGGTCAATGAAGACAACGTTTGGTTGTGTTCCATTGCCTTTGAATAACATTGGGCGAAGTTCAGCTAAGGTTGATTCTACTTATAGAATCCTTTATGCATATGCACTAGAAGCCCTCTACTAAATCTAGTCTCAAGTTGTTGTCTCCGCAGATGTTTAAGGGTTTTCTCTGCTATCTCTTTACGAAGCATTATGACCTATAAACTGTGATATTATATCGGTGTTCTTTTCACAGAGATGTTCCAATGTGTCAATAACTTGAGTAAGGCCTCTACATTCAACATATTGGGATACGAGAGGGTTGAACTGTATATAGCACACACTTTTCTGGCTCACTTTCTATTTTTATCAAAACAGAATGACTCCAACAGTTTATATTTATATATAACTGTGGCTTATAAAATGGATGGTTAAAACGAAAGTGGACCTGAATATATCCTAAAATCCAACTTAACACAGGCCATATGGTATAACAATCCATTTACAATCATCATGATTAAGTTAGTGCAACTATCGATGCAGCACGCATTACATGTTATCCACTAAAATGTAATTGTAAATCAAATTAACCATGTAACCTTTAAAGGCTTCCAAAATATCCCTTTTAGACTTGCCTTATATCCTTAATTGAACAGTATCCACAGTGGAATAGTACACAATGAAAAGATCCTTATGTTGTTTGATACTGTTTACTTAGTCATTGACAGTAGTTATCTGTAAAACTGGTAAAAGCATGAAAACTATCACAATGTGTATCCTAGACAACATTCTGTCAATGTGGCCAAAAAATGCCCCAAATTGGCAAAAGCAAAGAATCTTTATAGGGGTAGTCAATAAAACCCTTTCATATCCCCAATATTTGCAAAAGGTGTTGCCATATAACATGGATTCCAACAACTTGCAGATATGGTTTTAGCGTTATAAGCTAGGGTCAGAGAATCACGAATACTGAAGCCAAATCAGCCTTGGTTTCATTATCCATTGCTAATTAACACAGAACCTTTTCACGGAGAAAAAGTTTTACAGATTTGGATCCATCCTTTAAAACTTATAGTGCTCTTCTATTATAGCACGGGGAGGAAATCGGTGATAAACATTCACAAATGTGGGACTGGGGCTTTTATGACAAGACAAACAGTCAAGTGAAGGTTGAAAGTGCTGTCCAGATTAGACATTGATAGTAACAACACATATAAATGCAGCAACTTTAATGCACATGGAGCAGTCCACTAATCATTGTGGTTATTGATTTTAGTTACTGTAGATCCTCTTTATTCAGACCACCAGGCGGACTGAATGTTTTGATAGCGTTTTAATAGCGAGGTGGTCTCTTTCTGGAGTTTTACTATGTACATGTATGTGATATCTTTATGAGTGAAGATTTGGGCACTGCAAAAATGCATTTATAATGTGGTCCCCACAAGGATGTGGCCTTAATTGGAAGCTCCACTGTAAAATACAGTTGGACTCGTTTAAATGGCTCCTTATAACGCGAACTTGAAGGCGAAAAGAAATATCAATTCTTGAAAAATATCGATATATCAGAGGAATTTATCTATAGTGTTTAATTGCAGGTGTATATTGCATATTGGTGCGTTAATTACGAGTCGAGTTATTAGATTTCCAGATAAACAAGAACATATGTATAGTGTAAACAATTAAGAGCAACACCGTAGTGTGTATATTGGTGTTTTTATTAGATACTACAGTATACCGGATTAGGTAACAATATCATATAGATTAGAAGACGAGTGCACACACATTGATCCAAGACACCTCTGTGCAGCATATCGGTATTGAGCACTCTCTAATACGAGAGGTCAATTTTTTTTTAAAATTATTTGTGCATGCCTGTCAGGCAGACATCATATGGGCCTCGTGTGTTTCCGTAGATTCTATAGAATGTTTCAATAATCACCAAGGGCATATGCACTACATGATATGCCCATATAATACATTTGAAACAGCCTGTAGTCAACAGTGTCGACGCTGTATCTTCACTGGATTTAATGTAAACCACTTGAGCGGGAGGTATAAGATGGGGTCTCTTTAAAAGAACATTTCGTTTGAACGTTGTAATAAAATCTATATGGTTTAAGGTTGGTATTTCAAAGAAACCCCACACCTAGCTCCAATGGCATGCATGACCGGTTCTTTTCAAGCTTCATTGCCAGGCAGGTGTGTGTGTGTGTACTATTTTGAATAATTTTAAAATGCATTTGATAATTTATTTTGATAGAATGATTTAACGGAAGTTCCCAATGGTCTTTACGGAGGTTCAAAACTCGTCGTCTCTGTGTGAAGGCATGGGGATGATTGTGCAAAGTGGTCTTATTATAAAGGTGGTCTTTTGATAGTGCGAAACAGCGCTATTTAATAGGAACATTTGTGTAGTGGGAGTGGGGCAAAAAGTAGTGTTCCCCTACTGGGGTATTCAATCATATTAGTAGGTAAGTGTTTTCCTCATTGGTAGATCCAGGTATTCAGAAAAGGGTGGTGGGACCGCAATTGAGAGATCCCATGGCTTTCATATGCGCTATCGATAGCGAGCATGCCCCATAAAAAAATATGAAAATAAGGTATTATGGTGGAGAAAAGGGATGCACACATCCGCTGTGCCCCCTGGATCCGCGCCAATATAGTAAAATCATATTGCAAACAGGGTGATAAAAATTTAGAATCATGTACATGGATTAACCAGAATACGTGTTGAAAATCCAGGTCAACATGGATTCGGTCAACATCTAATCTTTGATTAAGTTGTTATCATATGGTGGTCCAAAGTTCATTGTTTGATACTGTTTTAAATAACGGCTACATTATATCCCAGTCTGGCAATCGCAAATATTTATCACCATAGATGAGTGATAAATAGTCTACTGATTTTTAGGCATTGCTAAGACCGTGTGGAAATTAACAATACTATAACTACAAAAGCCCGACAAAATCGGGGATGTCTGCCTATAGCTTGATATTGTAATCATAATGTTAATAACTATTAAGTTCAAAAGATTTACTTGAATCATTGCATTTTTGCTAAATTCCTGAAGATCATCAATGTGTAAGTCCCACGTGCATAGCCTTTTTCAAAATAGGCATGACTATATATGTAGATTATAGACTTTTATTTGGCACAATTTGCAATTCATATTTTGCAACTTAATTTGTGACTTCATTTTAAACACATGTGGTGTGCTTTGGCACATGTAGGACAAATTGCAGACGACACACGACTGAATTTACAGTGAAACCTGCCTTGTGTGGACACAGTTCACTTCTACCTTTGAATATATTGTAATTAAAGTGAACCTTTCTATACAAGACACTTGCGACAAACTGGGCCAGCAATGGTGGCGAGTTCCAGCAAAAAAGAATGATGGCATGGGGATACTTTTTTCACTTTACATAAATTGCATTGTTCACACTGGAGTTTTCATGAGCTTTGGACAACATAACATGAAGGTACTGCAATACTACATCCAGCGTGACTTTTACTGTCCATTCCTAAATTGACTGCAGTGGTTTGAGGGAAATGCCTCCTTTCTAGTCTTCCAAAACACCTTATGCCTCATACTAAGTAGACAGTTTTCAACATCTAGGCCCGATTTAGACGGAAATTCTAAAGTATTGCTTGGCAAACAGGAAGTGAAATTATTGGGGAAGCCAACACCAGATGCTCACAGCTGCACTGCTGTTCTAAAAGTTCATAAAAGGGCTTAATCAGGCTATCGAATAAAGGTTGGCCGACGGCCTTTTGCCGGATGATTTAAGCAAGGGCCGGCTGGTTTCGAAAGTGCCCAGCCCAGTTGACAGGATACTTTTAGGGCCTTCAACAGGATCATACGTGTAGCTCGAGGGGGGGGGTGGGGTCTCACACTATTGCGATTAGTACGTACGTGCCTCGAAACCGGGTGTCTTTTTCACATTTTTGGAATATTGCGGGTTGTTTTTTTTCACATTTTTGGTATATTCTAGGTGTCTTTTTTCAACATTTTTTGTATATTTCAGGGTGTCTTTTTCACATTGTTAGTATATTTATCAGGATAAAAAATGTTGATATTCATTATATTAATTCTTGATATCTACATGTACAAGAATCTGAGTTTGACATATTGGTGTGTCACCTGTTTCTCGGATATTGGTATATTGGTGGGTCACATTTTCTCAGATATTGGTATATTGTGGGTCACTTTTTCTCAAAAATAGGTATATTGGTGGGTGCCGTTTTCAAATTTTCTGAACAAGACCCCCCCCCCCCCCAGACGTGTAGTGGAGGCCCTAGCTGTTAATTTTGCTCATGACCTGTTATATTTCATTATTAGAGACCCTGTTACCCGTGTCCAAAGTTTTACGAGTTTCATACCACACCTTAATGCTTCTTGTGACAGAGATGAGAATGAATATTAAGGTCTTGTAGGAGACTGAGTGGTAATGGGACACTTCGACCACACATCAGCGAATCCATGAACGATGAGTAAATGATGATTCGAGGCGCTGGGGGATATTCATGGAAGCAATGGTGAATTTTAACACTTATGCCACTGGCTCACAAATTGGGGAGCGATGAGAGCCATATGAACCATGTTTGTCCCTCTGGTATATAGCTAAAAATTCATCATAATTTTCACTCCTCAATCAAATGTCAAACATCATGTTGTGACTGGGGTATTAATTGGGCCACTGTGACCAGACGACCAAAAAAGAAGAAAAGACGAACAAAAGAAAAAGTTCCAACGGCCGTTTGCATGATCCGTATGAATGAAGCAATCTATCCATTAGTGAAAGTAAATGTTGTCTGCCATCCATTTTGGGCACGATTACTTTATGCCAGAAGTTGACAGCCAAAATTAAATCTGCATTTTTTTTCTTTCTTGGAGATATTACTTCAAATGACATTAACAGTTCAAACCCTCTATTAAGACCACCCGCTGATTAGCTTGCTTCAATAATGATTTGTCAAAACCAGGGAGTTGGTCTCTTTATGAGGGTTCACTGTAGTCTCCTTTTTGGGGGACCAAGTGAAATGGTCTTATTACGGACGTGGCCTCAATAGAGATGTGGTATTAGTTGAAGGTTCTAGTGTAGCTCATTGCAAGCTCTCTATGATAAATACATGTAAGCTTACCAGTCACTGGAGATCCCGGCTTTTCGAAAAGAGGGGGGGGGGGGGGTAGAATTAAGGGATCTCATGAGTTTCATAAAGGCAATCAATGACTGACATGCCCCAAAAACCTTGCAACCACATAATTTCATATCCATGTTGTTCATGCATCCATCTGGGTGAGCCCCCACTTTACCAAAACCTGGATCTATCAGTGACCTGTTGGGTTGATATTCAGACTTATTGGATTGTTACATAAACTAAGGTCGGACAGTCACGAATGATGAAGCCGAATCAGGTGTGGTATTTAAACTAATTTCAGTGGCACATTGATGGGTCACAATTAACTGTGGTTTGAAAAGATAGAATCACCTATTTCTCTACTATACAACTGCAAAATAGAAAATAGAAGAAGCAAAAAGAAATCAGGGATAGGCATTCATGACTGTCAGACTGGAACCCTAAAATAGAAAAGGAATAAAAGCCTGCGAATGTGGACATACATTGTAATTATGCCCATTTCGAAGTAGCCCTGCAGTTGAAGATCGTCCAAGCTGTAGTATCTTTCTACATATTCGTTGAATTATTAGGATTTGCACACACTGTGACAGTCCATTCATGCTAGTTTTAGAATGTTTGGGCAACAGTCACAGAAGGTCATGCCGACAACCAAGAATAACAGCAGAGCGTGACTGTGTTATTGTATAGACTTACCGTATTTCCGCGTTTTGTAGCCTATACGGTATATTAGGAAGAGGTGTTCAGGGTGAAACTGTCTTTTGCTGTTAGGGCCCTACATCCCAATTTACCTAGAATATATCTATGTGGTTTGAAAATATAGAATCACCTTTCCCTCGTCATCTATCTATTACCACTCTACGACGAAGACAAAAAAAATCCGGGATAGTTTAGTGTGTGCATATATACAGCATTTAACCTGAGTGGCTAATGTTCATAAACTAAGTACATGTTGTAATAAACAGACCTGGTTGCGTGGACAAATTAGAGCTCCCGCTCACTTCAAAGGACTTAATTACCTAGCAATGTTGAGCCTTGACAGGAAAGAAATGGAAGTCCCTCTTAATTGTGGGAGTGGGAGATAACGTATTGTTGGGGCAAGATGGGGCCCCAGAATGGCACAAAATTTTGCCATGCATAATCGGATAAATTCACAGCCTCGACAGCATTCAAGTTGACACCTCTTCCAAAACAAGCTGCCCATAGTATTTGTTATACCCGGTATGTCCAACTTCAAAGCATGTAATGAAAACCTGGCTCTCAGAACCTTGGTACGTTTCCTGATGAAGTATCTATACTGCCTGGATAGGTACTCAGTTTGAGCGCAATACTGTCATACTTCACTGGCCAAATGCATTGTAAATATAATTGGATAAAGCCCATGTCAGACAGTCACGCATATTCATCTCTGAATTATTACTGTGACACATTGTAGCATTTAATTATAAATATATGATAAAACGGATGATTTTATCACCTTTTAAAGAGGGAAAACTACTATATGTCTACAGTATCTCTGCTGGTTCGGCTTCAATATTTGAGACTGTTTGACGCTAGCTTTCATGACATACCTTACGGTCATGTCATAAAAATGTCACATTCGTCTCGTCTAGTATGCACAATCTGATTCTAGGATATCGGTGTGGAGTCTTTCATGGGTAATCTATCACATAATCCATGTATTGTATAGAGTTATTTCATATTAAAAATGCATGGTACATTCACGGGTTGCACGTGTATCATCTGCCAAATGGTACAATCAGCACGTCAACGTATAAAAGAGCAATATCACAGAGCAAATTGTATCAAACATAGTCAATGGTTAATATTTGATGGAGCAGTGACATGATGTGCGTAAACGTCTCGAACGTTTCCCCATGTACGTGCACAGGCCTACAGTACAATGCCTCCAACCCCTCACCCCCATCCCACCCCCACCCCTTACTCTATCTTGTTAATTGCAGTCAATTATTGTGATGTAGAGTATTTTGTTAATTTTGTGGAGACATTTTATTTGATAAGGAGCCTTGTAGAGCTTGAAAACGTTTATAATATAAATTTTAAAATTCTCTTTCGTGATTATTGCACAGCCAAAAAGAACACTGTAAAACAAAACTAACATGATAATTATATCATACCAGTAAGCCAATAAGAACACTGCACATGGGCCTATTAGTTGTGGTAAGTAAAATGTTCAACATCAAGTTCATGATCAACAACAAGAACAAAAATAACCTGAGCAGCAGGTTTTCCCAACACATTTTTTTCTGAAATGCATACAAAGATAAGGTAACAGTATATTAAAATAGAGTATTGGATACCATAACTTTTTTTACATGAACTTCTCCTAAGTAAAGTCTAGTTGTTTGCAACTTTACCTATTAATTTCAACATTGGCCACATTAAGCGAGGGGCACATTCCACCTTGCGGTGGTGGTTGCCGCAAGGCGTGTTGAGGTCTGCGGCGTCTACGGCGTTTTCAGCATGCAGTGACAAAAGTACAGTTGTGGGCACATACGCACGGGCTCCGTGCGTTATGAGTGCGTCGGCACAGGGAGTGGTTTTTATTGAGGTGGCCGTGCCTTCAACTTGCATAGAACGTTCGATGTACTCGAGTATTACTTACGTCCTACGCACCGTGTGATTACAAAAGTACGGGATCCTCACGTTCATGGTACAGGCAACGCGCGGCCCCCGTACTGTGTCTGTGCCGACAAAGTGCGGGTAAATCATCTGCGTTTAACGTAAGGTCTCCACACTGTCTCCTTACGGTCAGACCATGACGTAGGGTGGCCGTAGAAGAAGTTTGGCAAGCCAAACTTCTTCTGCGGCCACCGTACGGCATTGAAAAAACGTACGTTTGCCGCACTGCATACGCACGGATCCTCACGTTTTCTATGCGTTTTTGTTCGTAGACTGGCTGTAGACCCACCTTGCGTTGGAATGTGCCCCTCGCTTTAATAAGTGCTAAGTCAACCTCACCAAGAACAGAGTTTACCTAGTGCTCACATGGGGCAGTTTGACAGCAGCAGATCATCAGACATCTGTTATTAGACTAATATGTGAGACTGCACACAACCACTTTTTTATGCAAACATAAGTTGTATCCAACATAAACACAATTTACCTGATGGAAATCCATGACTTTCATTGCGTTTATTTCCAATTGCATATGTCTAAATGTTCGATTTATCAAATCCATGCGTCTCTTTTCTGGACTTTGACATTGGCATTGTCGTATATAATAGAAATGTTTTAGTTCACACGTACACATGTATATATCTACTTTTAACCAACACGTTATTGTAGAGCAGCAGGTAGTTTACCAGGAATTGATTACAGTATGAACATAGTAATAACAAAAAACAAAGAAATGTTTAATTACTGTAATTTATACTTAACTTCACAGTTAATATTATAATGACACACAATAGCAAAGACTATATATTTTGATTTGCACCATATTAAGAACAACTCTGTACAGTGTAGGTGAGTCGTGAATCAAGTACTAAAATACATGAACTAAATATATAACAAATAATACTGGCCGATCATGTTTTTCATGAAACGCTGAGTACATACAAACGTTAGTACATGAAATCACTGAACAATGTGTAAGTGCAATCATTGACAACAATGTCCGAAACCAATCAACATTACCAGTAGTAGTATTTGGGGTGGCAATCAATAGGAGTGACAGAGGGGTTTACCACGCGCGCATCTTCTTGCTCGGGCCAGTTTGTCTTCCACTTTGGCTCTGGCCACTTTGCCTTCTGTTTTGCCCCCCAATGCTCTGGGTCTGGTTACTTGTTCTTCTTTCTTGACCCCTATCCTGCATGCTCTGGCCACTTTGCCTTCTATCTTGCCCTTCTGCCCTAAGGTTTTGGCCACTTTGTCTTCTCTCTTGCCCTTCCGCCCTAAGGTTTTGGCCACTTTGTCTTCTCTCCTGCCCTCCCGCTCTTAGGCTTTGACCACTTTGTCTTCTCTCTTGCCCTCCCGCCCTTAGGCTTTGACCACTTTGTCTTCTCTCTTGCCCTCCCGTCCTTAGGTTTTGGCCACTTGTTCTTCTCTCTTGCCCTCCAGCTCTTTGGGTCTGGCCACTTTGACTTCTGTCTTTCCCTCCAATGCTCTCCATCTGGTTACTCGCTCCTGTCTCTTGACCCCCATCCCGCTGGCTGTGGCCACTTTGTTTTCTTGCATATTTACCTGTGTCATCTCCTTCATTTTCATTTCCCATTTCAAGATCAACTTCATTTTCCGTTAAGTTCAACTCCTCAACTCGGTGGAATTTTTTTGATCGCTTCCACAAAACATAGATGACAACACCACCACATATTTTGGCCAGTAGCAGGAGAGCCAATGGGATGAAGATGCTCATTTGCAGTTGTTGTGTCGCCGTCTCTTTATCCGTCTCGTCATCATGCTGGCCTGTAACAACCACCATACTCTGTCAACAACAGTAAACAAAAAACCCAAGGGCCAAGGATTGGATCATATCAAAACCTAGACCATTGAAAATCCTGAGTATATACATCTTCACGTAAAAGCACATCTCCTAAATTTACACGTTGTTGAACTTAGGCTCTCCAAATCATGTACAGTTATACCCTATCCTTACCTATCACCTTCAGTGGCTTGGTGTTGAACGCTACAGCAAATGCATCATTTGTAGCTTCCATATAACCGTCCGCGCTTTTGCTGACCTGCACTTTACCGCGATAGCCTTTCTTCACACTGTACACAATCTGGTAGAACATGGAATTAGCTCAGAGAAAATTTCAATATCTAAAATTACATTTCTAGTGTCATGGTCAATTGTCATAATTGAAAGGTTTGTCAAATAGAACAAATATCTGTAAGTAGGTTTTTGGAAATTCAACTTAATTCTAGTGAATTTGGAAATCTCACATTCAAGACCTTTTTCAAAACCCATAATTTTCAATAAGATACGCATAGGTAGATCCAGGGAGGGGTGTATTGTCCTTTTTGGTGTGATCGTTGGCATGGTCTGTGATCCTTATTACATGCAGAAACCTATAGAATACTTTCCTTTTCTGAAAACCTGGATCTGCCCGTGAAACACACATACATGTATAACTGTTATAATGGCAGTACTCACCTCTAGTCTGTATGTGCTTCCAGCATTTTCCAACAAGGCTGTCTCAGTGATTGACATTGTCACAGTTTGTGAGTCATTTCCATGTGCACGGACCGTCCTACAAATGATACGATACACATATGAGTAAACCTGGTTATTTGGTAGTAGCATTCATAAGCTAGATACAGCGAGAGATGTGAAGTGACAATAGTTTGCATAAATCACTTACGAGTAGTCTGAGTGTCCTGTAAATAATGAGCATTTCCAGCCAACAACAATTGCTTATATGATTATGATTAACCTGTGCCCAAAGTAAGAAGCATGCCCTCCTATTCAACTCAACTACACTCATACACCCACCTCTCTTTTTTGATGAGCTGGCCATCTTTATACAGTTTTAGGACAGGAGGGTATTTCTGTTTGTTCTGCAAGGTACACACAATGGTGAAGATATCTCCATCCGTAATTGGGTGTTTCATATTTGAGTCATCACATTCAGGTTGACGGTCTATGAGGAGAAAACATGTTTTGGTAATACTAATATGATATAAGACTATATTGTATTGGCTTATTTGTGTTCATCCAGTATTGTTATCATTGCCGTGCGCACATATACCGTTTAGTCTAACCATCAGATCTGGAAATTAAAAGCCCGGTGCAGGGTTTGACATAAGTGATAGACCTGTAGCCCTGGTCTACCTTTAAGCCGGCTGGTCTACCATCTTTTGCCAGTAGGTAGGTCTCTGATCTACCTAGTTTTGGCAGGTGCATTATGAAAAAGTTAAAAAAAAGCTCTTTTCTACAAACGTAGATAATTATGCCATTATTCACTGTCAATGCATATATTTTTTATCAAATTATGTACCTCCCTTTAATTGCAGTCATCTGAATGAAGGGCTACCTGATTTTGAGCAGGTCTACCTGATTTTTAAACTTGGTAGACCTGTGTCTACTCCATTAACACTCCTAATGTGAAACCCTTTCAGTGACCCTAGGCCACCAGGAAGCTTATTTTTGTGTGCCACTGGCCCCAAATCTATGCTTGTTAAAGGGTGAAAATGAATATTTACTTACCTAATACTATAAGTACGCTGAGCGCAGCATACTTGTTTGTCATCCAACAGAAATATATTCCTTCATCTTCAGCTCTCACAGGAACAGTGAGGTTAAACATATATGGCGGCCCATCTAATATGAAGAAAGTATGCACCTTAATGGCGTGACATTACCACTAATACACAATATAACAAAACGCCACTGGATCTGGATCTGAATAAATAATTCACAAATTAGCCAGTCTCAGATAAGAGACTGGCCTCCTTCTAGTGAGGCAACGCGTGGCACTTGTTGACAATACATACAGTAAGCAGATACTCAATACAAAACTCATTGAGTCCAGTCTAGCTGGTCATCATTACTGAACAACTAGATGATAGATCTCATACATTATACGCAAGATTCTTAGATTTTTCTACAGACAAATGCAGAAAACATACTTGTACAATATACAAAATGGATAAAAATATACCTGGTTTCTTAGTTGAGTTTAGAATATGTGTACTATTGTATTCATATAGTAACAATCCACCCCACGTGAGACTTCTCGTCAGCGAGGTAGGGTCAACCGACTCTTCGTTTTTAATTTCTGCCCTTGACCATTTTGTGTAAACTTTCCATTCCATTGCCCACTCATCAGATACACAGTCAAATCTCAAAGTACGAACAAGTCCAATGACGCCTGCTTGATTTTTGGGTGTGTGATAAAAGCCATTTTTATTTATACCCTTTGCCTCTGCAAAATAAACAATACTACTGTCTACAATCCTAGTACTATAAAGTACATGTAGACTACTATGACTATTATATCAATATATGTGGAACCACCCAACTAGTAAGTTAAAGCAAAGAGCAGTTAAACTATCTCTGGTTAAAGTTCTAGTTACTAGACTAGTACATGTACTAGTAGTAGACTCACTAACTGAATTAGATTTACCAATAACTGAATAATATTACTAGTACTAGTACATAATGTTCGACACTTAACATTTCATGAATGTACAACTAAATATTAGGAATATCGCCAACTTACGTTGCCACTGGCCTTGGACAGTTTGAACAATTATGGCAATGCCA
>CM032663.1:14593017-14605063 GCA_019095985.1 Streblospio benedicti
CTTTCCTATTTCAGTTTCAGTTCTATTTCCTAATTCAGGGGGGTTTGTTGAACGCCCAAAAAGTCTTTTGATTAAAACCCTTTTCCCTTACCTTAATACCTTAAAGTGCCTTGGTGGGGAAAGCTCAAAAAAATTTAAATTTTTAAAATTACTTCCCCCGTCTGGTCAATTTTAAAATTTTAGTTTTCCAATGACAAAATTTTAAAATTTTGGAAAATTAACTAAAGGAATTCAAATCTAATTTTCCTTTCTTTAAGCTCAATTTTTTAAAAAAATTTTAAAAAAACCCCAAAATCTAGGGGGGGTGATTCCCTTTTTGGTGGGGATCTTTTCTGTCTCCCGACCGTTCGTAAAACCCATAATTTTTTTAAAACCTGGTCTGCCAGGAAGCCCTTTGTTTTACAGTCTGACCTTGTTTGTATTCTTCCTTTTCAAAACTGTCTCAGTAAACATTGCACAGTTTGTGTGTCTTTCCCCATTGAGGACCGTCCACAAATGTGATAGACATAGGCCAAGCCTGGTTTACATCTGGTAGTAGCAATGATAAGCTAAATACGCGAGAGATGAGTGACAATAGTCTGCATAGGCCACTTACAGGTAGTCTGACGGTCCTGCAAATAATGAGCATTTTCAGCCGACAACAATTGCTTATATGATCATCATTCACATGTGCCCGAAGCGTGCCCATACTCAACTCAGCTACACTCATACACCCACCTCTCTTTTTTTTTGATGAGCCGGCCGTCTTTATACAGTTTTAGGACAGGAGGGGGTATTTCTGTTTGTTCTGCAAAGTACACACAATGGTGAAGATATCTCCATCCACAATTGGGTCTTTCATATCTGAGTCATCACATTCAGGTTGGCGGTCTATGAGCAAGAAAAACGTATTTTTAGTAATACTAATATGATACAAGACTATTACTGTATTGGCTAAATTGTGTTCATCAATTATTGTTATCATTGCCGTGCGCATATATACCGTTTAGTATAACCATCAGAACTGGAAATTAAAAAGCCCCAGTGACCCTAGGTCACCAGGAAGTTTATTTTGTGAGCCACTGGCCCAAATTCTATGCCTTTTTGAAGGTGAAACTGAATATTTACTCACCCCCTAATACTATAAGTACACGCTGAGTGCAGCATACTCATTTACAATGAAACAGAAATATATTCCTTCATCTTCAGCTCTCACAGGAACAGTGAGGTTAAACGGGTATGGTGGCCCATCTAGTGGGGAAAATATACACCTTTAATGATCTGACAGTATCACGACTTCACGTGTACACATTATATCAAAACGCCACTGGTTGGCAATATAGGCAGATGATACTCAATGCAAAAATCATTAAGTCAATTGACCATTCCTTATACTAAACACCTTGTTGATAGATATCGTACATTATAAGCAAGATTCTTGGGTTTTCTCCAGACTAATGCATAAAAACATACTTGTACAAGATACAAAATGTATGAAAATATACCTGTTTTGCTAATTGCGTATAGACTATGTGTTCTTAATTGGAATATGTCATTGTCAAATACGGTTGCATTCCATGTGACAGTCATAGTTTCGAGCTTCAGGCGACCATCGTTTTTCATTCTTAGACCTTGACCATTTTGTGTATACTTCCCATGCCATTTCCCATTTATAAGATACACAATCAAATCTCAAAGTACGAACAAGTCCAATGACGCCTGCTTGATTTTTTGGGTGTGTGATAAAAAGCCATTTCTAACTATGCCCTCTGCCTCTGCAAAATAAACAATACGACTGTCTAAATACGGTTTTTAATCTTAGTACTAGTACTACTTTTATAGTACTATGTCTATGTGCAGCTACCCAACTTATAAAGTTCTTCTAAGTGGGCTCACGAACTGAACTAGATATATTACATAAAAGTTCGACACCTGTCATTATGAATGTACAACTAAATATTAAGAATATCGCCTACTCACGTTGCCATTGGCCTTGGACAGTTTGAATAATAAGGGCAACGCCGATGATTCGTGAAAATTCATGGCATAACATTTCTAAAAATAATGTGAAACTAATCAATTTGTTTTTTGCACGAGCGGAGAAAAAATCAATACTTTACCACTACTTTGAACGTGTGTAACGTTCTGTACAAATGTAGATCGCAGATGAAGTCACTGTCACATAGAAAAAAACGGATGAACCACGTAGATCGCTGTACCAAGGATAGATTTCTGTCGTATGTTCATCCGTGGTTCATCCATGGAGATACGCCGACCATCAGTGCCTCGTCCGTTTTTATACGTCGAATTACGTGGAGTGATTTCACGGGTCGCGATGACATGTCGCGCTAATCCTTTTGGAATGTTCAAAAAGCTTTTGCGCGGATGGTTTGTTTCATATCATACGTGGACTGTACGCGATATCGCGATGTATGATACACTGTCCGTAAAACGTCCGCGCAAATATGCTATTTATCCGATTTTCATCTGTGCTGTGTTTTTTTCAGTACTTTGCAACCACAATATCATCATGTTTGCGTGAGTGTACGTGACGTGTGTACGTGGACAATCCATTATACATCTGTGTTTTGTAAGTGTACCCGGATTTGTCCGTGTATCATTCGGGTTAAATCTGCATGAAGTTTATGTTATTTTTTTTCCACGGAGCCCAGCGTAACAAAGAAAACACCAAAACATTTGTATGTCCTACATACGTGTTTCATCAGGTGTTTTTTTTTTCTATGTGACAATGACTTTAGATAGTACATTATAACAAGATACACTGTATTTGTTAACACGTACACTCACACTCACTGTACTCTTCAAAGCAGGACTCCAGGCTGGGGTACCTGGCGAGGGCTGCAGAACATTAATACATAATGATGAACGCACACCACCCACCCACCTACCCCCTTGCCCTACCAAAAATATTTCAATTTCATGAGGGAGCGGGTTGGGGTGGGGTCCAGGTCCCCATCGATGGCGCGTATGAACCCCAAGAAATCAGTGAAGGAAGCCTCCCGGTGGAGTTTGGTTAGAACAGGGGTGTGTTTTCTGCTTGAGGGGCTATCATAAAAAGAATACCTTTATAAATACATAGCCGTAAATAAATACGACAGTCAAGTGAGTTTGATCTGAACCCCCACGTGGACCTTTTCGAACCGATGGTGGAAATAAAGTGGATAATCAACGTAGAAAAGACTAGTAAAATACCCCCCCATATATAGTCACGTAGAAAGGACGGAGAAATACCCCTATATTTCCATTCCACCACCAATTCTCGTGTAAAAATGTTGCTGGCTCCACCGTTTTTTCCCGTCAAATATTCACGTGGTTAAGGATGCTTCG
Source organism: Streblospio benedicti (assembly GCA_019095985.1). Taxonomy (NCBI): domain Eukaryota; kingdom Metazoa; phylum Annelida; class Polychaeta; order Spionida; family Spionidae; genus Streblospio; species Streblospio benedicti. The sequence continues at coordinate 14,596,345 of CM032663.1, forward strand.
TTTCTACGTGTATTCCACCATAAATTGCCCACTGGGCGGCCTTCTCTCAAGCCACGAGCCTGTTGAAGGTCTATTCCTGCATTTCCTCTGATATATGTTCATCGTCACCATTCTTCCATCTAACAACAATTCACCCCAGCCCGTAGTAGGTCATCATATCTCTGGAAGAGTCCAAGACGAGCTGAATAGTTCTACAGACGACTACTTATGGTGACTCTACCCCCATTTGCCCGGCTGGTTTTGGGGAATCATTTTCATCCACCTTGAGTTATAGACCAGGATTTTCAATGAAATTACCAATCTTACATTGTGTCCTATGGGCCTAGTTTAAGGTAAAGGTAAAACATATTACATATATTTTTTCATATGTTAGACCAAAGTATCTTCGTTCATAAAATGCAATATTATTATAGTGATTGAATGCTTCCTTCCATCTTTACACGGCACAGAATAAAAATGTCAATTTTATAAATAGTAGGAGGAAACGGGACTATAATGTCTAATACCCAATTAAAAAAATGTTCTGTAACTTCCCTCTAAAACGACATTTTTATGAAGAGAAATTATATAGCTTTTTGCTAAAAATATTAAAAAGTACTTGATTGAATCATTCGTTCATACTTTTTTGCTATTTTTATTCATTTCTTTAACACGGAATATATGTGTTCAGTGTAAGAGATCCACGTAGGCCGACGCAGGCCAGTTCTTTCTGGATGACGTGACCAGTATTAGTGGTGTCAGTTTCCCTTTTGATTGTGATACTTACGTGGTTTTCGTGTAAGTTGCTTCATTAATGTCTTCACAAACAGCTTGTTATGTTTTCTAGCAATATGTTGGTGTATCTGTTCACGTCATTAAATAATGGAGTTAATAATGTAAAAGTGTACTTCATTTAGTGGCATGACTAACGATCATTTCCATGAATGGAGCACTGTTCATCATTAAGAGTGAAACAGCATGGTATAAGGATAAACACAGAAATATCTCAATTCCAGAGATATGTTTCTTTCATACAACACCTGTAGTGACATGCAGTATGAGAACCTCGCTGATCGAGGATAAAGATAAACTTAGACTTTTTAGCGAGTGGAACCAGCCAATATAGACTGTTGCCGGCGGGAATTCCGTATTCAGTGACGTCATGAAAGTAGGGTTGTTCGATGGACACACTATTTTGTCACAGAAAGAACCATTTTTCAATAACTTGTAACATTGGTTTTATCGTGTGAAAATATACATGTACTATATCAAAATATTTGGAAAGGGATGAATTTTTGCGCAATATAGAACAAAGATATTAAAGTCAATGGCAAATACAAGTAAATTTATATCAAAGCCAGAGCATAGGCAATCAATTTGAGTTGATGCCACCTTTAAATTAGCATTAGTGAATGTCTTAATGGGACTTTGCTCCTTACAAGCGGGGTTGTCATTGATATCTGCTACGTAAAAATACAAAAGCATGGATCCAAAAGCAGTGTATCCGACATTCAATGTGATAAATGTTGGCTTCTTTTAGTTCTTTTTAGTCTGCCGAAGTGGCACTATTAACAACTTTAGCCCTACAAGGGCTGAAATAAAACATCGCGCTTCATTGAAGAAAGGACAGTTTTCCCATTACGTCAGGCAATACATTTTGGTACATGGGGTTTATGTGTGCTTATGGCATAGAAAATGGTTCCAATATGCATATGAACAAGACCCAATTCTAATTATTGTTGGCAGAAGGCAGAAGGCATTACCAACTTGAATGAATGGGGAAATAACAGAACCCTTTGACACACTTTGTATATACCGGATATACATGCCACATTTACAATTATGAAAGATTAATTGAGATAAGAGATAATTTAGAACTAATAATATAGTGACTGGTGTCTTCTCGAGAAAGAGTAGTTCACACGTGCACAGGGCCCGTAGTTCATACAAATCATTATTTTTTTTATTTAACTATATAGCTTCCAAACAAGTACCATATGCTATTACTACCTTGAACATGGTAGTTTTCCCGGTGCCAAAGTGTAAGAATAAAAGTTAATAAGCATGTTCAACTCACATATTATCGCCACCTACGGGATATGTGTGTCAATACGTTATTTCATAACAAAATGCAGCATAGATCATGCAGATTTAAAAAAACATTACGAACACATAAGTAAGACGTGTCATTTCGGCACCTCAAACACTAGTGTTGGTTCATCTCTGCTACGATAGTTTAAACACACACTATACCGGGTGTGTGTGAAGTGCTGTCGGTCCCCATGGGTTCTGTAAAGACCCATGCACACCTGTATCCTAATTAAAGAGAAAACCTTGACATCAGACAACCCTCTAGTCTGTGTTATAACCGTGATCTATGCGACATTGCGGGGGTTATGAAGCATATGAATAGCAATAAAGGATGCAATCTAAAAGAGTGCATGAGCCTCAAAGTTGTTTATTTACATTTCAGACTGTGGGCCAAAAATATGAAATTATGAAATGAATTCAAAGTTACTTATATTACATTTTGTTGGGCCAAAATATGAAAAGGTGATTATGAAATGAAACTTTTACACCTATATTTATGAAATTACTGGAAGGCACGCAAGTATGCGGTATAGATGCTACAGCAGACGAATATAAAAATGTGTGGATATACCTTTATCTATACTGAGCAGGAACTACTAGATCGGTACAGTAGAACCTCCAATTAATGCCACATCTGAGAGGCTCTCTATTCAGACCACCTCTTTCATAAGATAATTCAGCACCTGGTTAAAGACCTCCATAAAGGGACTACCTCTCTATTGAGATCAATTCATGCCAATTCTGGATTGTTTAGAATAGAGATATTCTATGCTATTCATATTGGATTAAGATTGATGCAACATTTCAAGAAAATTTTATTTCATTATTTTGATTAAAAAAACTTCGTGGAAATAAAAGCTTTTACTGTTGAAGCGTACATTGTCAAAATCAATATGCACACAACACTGTACAAATAAATGAGTAACCATTTTGCCACATCAAGCGTATTGTGATATAGTGTTGCTGCAATTCTCCAATTTCAAACATATCTTCTGACGAAACAGTCCATTAATTGAGGTCCCAATCGGTAATTTAAATCATATTGAACCTTACTCACCAAATATTCAACACTCCGTAATTGTTTCATCCAATAATGTCATTAAAGTAAGCAGCATCATTTCATTATCATATTGACATGTAAATAGTCATGCTGACCTGCCAATGATCGAATATGTTTCCCAAAGCGTAGCCAGTGATGCTTTAAGGAAATAATGCAATAATTCATCTGTTATGTAATCTTCAACCAGCCATAATGGACCTCTGTGGACTAGCTATAATAGCACGTTGGCCTACTAAGTGTTAGTTTCAATTTTAGTAGAAGAGACCTGCAGAGGCGGGGTTTGTTGACAGAGCCAGTCTTTTTTTTTAATTATTTGCAACTAGTGGTGGTGGTGGAGGGGGGGTGGACAGGGGGGGGGGGCTTATGGTCGCAATTGCATCATGCTTATGTTGTTTGTGAGTCCCCAATGAGGAGTGGTCAGTAATGTTTAATAGCAGCTGAGATATCCAATAACAAAAACATACTAAAGCGCGTGTAATGAGGAACAACCATGACTTCCCGATGCAGTGGTTTCCTGCTTACATATAATCTGGACAGTAAAACTATTGCCTCACTTGTCATGACCATAGCCTCTCATAAACACATTTGCATTATAATTTCTCGCAATAGAAAACTTCCGAAACAGACCGCTACTGTATTGATCTCGAATGAGGACCCCTTTCTATTGATATCATTCGAAGTCAGCCCTCTCTGCGGTCTTAGTAGATAGGTTTTACTGTACATACTTATCTACAATATACACAGTTTTACACACATCGTTGAGAAACTTGATTAAAGAAAGCTGTTCAGTTATATCCCATTGTTAACACCTAAAAGTGTAGCAGAAGTACACATAAATGTCAATTGTATTCCGAATGACCACGTTGTAATCTATAATTCACATAGTTGAGCCCATTAAACTGTTTGATGATAACCTGAGAATGTGCTAACCTTTACGTATACACCATAAACTGTGCCTAGTGCATGTTGATATTTTTATTACAGTAACTTTTCATTGCTGAAGATGCCTTTGTTCTTGCATCACGAGGACTGAGAGTCCAGGTTCTTTAGCCACGTCCCATTTCAAATCACACTATTATGATTTGCTATTTTCCCTTGTCATGTTTCTATTGCACGTGTTATGTTATCATAAATATCAAACGCATGCTGGAAAAAGTTGAAATTAAAAAACGAAAAACTTGTTCAATTCATGTGTAAGTTTTTAAAACTAATCTTTTTTGGTAATAACTGATATCGGCATGAGAAGCTGATAGAATAACATATTAGTTCTGAATTAAAAGAGAAACAAATGACTCACTTCTTGTGAACATTTCCAGAATTTCATATACACTTTCTAACTATTTATATCTAAATGATGTAATGATTGCTATTTAAATAAAAAAAACTAATATTAATATATAATTATGGAAGCCGGCTGTTACCTACTTTCCCCCCCCTACGAATCTCGGACATTTATCCCCCTTTGCTCTTATCAGTGGCGTTTTAGGGCTTCAAAACTAGACCCGCTCCCTGCCTTACTACTGTGTGCATGTTGCCATATGCACCATACCTTTCATTCTCTACTCATTTAGGCCACTGCTTCACCGAATCATCCTGGCAATGCTGATTCGACGAAAATGTGACATTTTTCCTCTCCTGGCGCTCACCACTACAGTTTTGTCACTTAAAAACTTCAACTTGAGCTGTGTTAGTAATGTAGAAATCGGTTCACAAGCCACACACATTCAATTATGTCATCATTTATGAGAAAACTGGTTTGAAATGGTCAAAAACCAACAAGCACGATAACAGGAAGCGGCCATTATCTCCGGCCAGGTAGCCAATTCGAAGCAATCCTTTATTGACTGATACAACGGTTTGTTATTATGCAATTGTCCACGGGTCAATCTGCCAAATAACGGTGTAATAAATTCGCTATTATCCATTAACCTCCCAGGGTCAACCTAAACAAAGACATTGGTCAATCTAAATAAGGATGTATCAATTGTTTGGCGAAATAGCTTAAGATTAAAAAGAAAACAAAATAAATTTTGATTAAAATATATGATGAAATGACAAAGCATTCTTCCGTCCAGCTTAAATAGGACGTTATGATTCCCTGTTGGAGGTTGTGGATTTATTTTAATGTAAATAGATTTTCTGTTATAAACTAATACCACACATACATATAATAATAATAGATGTAAATAAACGGTAAAACAAAAAACCGACCGGTTTAAGGATGTATCAATTGTTTGGCAGGGTATGAAACTCAAAATAAAAATTTGATTTATGGATGAAAGGGCCGGCACTTCCAGCTTAAATAGGACGTTATGATTACGGCCCTAGATTATGTTCATATTTAAACTCCCAGAATTTAGCCTATAAACTGGGCCGTGAACTTTTAAAACCAACAGAATAAAAAATCAGTATGTACACCGGGCCGCCGGGTAGGCTCTATTTCATACCCTGGTGTAGGCTGTTTTAATTGTCGGACTTCCATCATCGCCATGCTATACTCCCCTCAAAATAGAAGACTCCGTAGGAGTCGGGCGAGCCAGTATTAGTATAATTCATAAATATATCAAGATTGTGTTACAATGCAAAAGATTTGAGTTTTTAATTACTCTAAAAAATGTTGGGGTCAAGCGTCATCTAGAATACACACAATCAAATATGAACATGTAACAACCATTGAATCATGGATATAAGCGTGTGATGACCATGTTTTATGTGTTTCCCAAGCGGGGAATGTCCAATCCATTCTGTTCAATTACCCGGAGTGGATAAACATTTAGCCTTTTTGATCCTTTTTCATCTGTTCCTATCGACACCGATGGACTTGGAAGGTGGGGAGTGTAAAGGAAAAAAACAACAACATGTGTATAGATGTAATAAAAAGAAGATGACCATGCAGTAACAACTTTCTATACTTAGGGACTCTGGTGGTAGTAGGGGTAAGTGTTCCCGTTGCAAAAGGGACCTACAATATACATGTATTTGTGAAGTATATTTTAGTAACATCTTATTGCAAAGGAGAGTCGACGTGTCCATAATTGAGAGGTGTTGCTGTTAGTGCTATGTCTTTACTGTGCATAAGTATACATAATTGTTCTGGCAAATCAAATCAAAGTGGTGTAATGTAAGTATTGAAATACCATAAATATTCAACTGTGTTGTATACTCCTCTCCATGAGCCAAATCAATAGAATCAAATGCATTCCATTACAAAACAATATATTACAATGGCCACATATGCAAATCTGGTAATGCTGATTTTAAAATTCATAGCCTCAAGCACTTGAAGTAGGCCTAATAAATAAATGACTGAGGTGCCGTCTTTGATGTTCTCCTCGGGCTATTGCCAAAATACTGATGGAATCAAATGCATATCTCAAGGCATTTTTGGCTCTGTTTTCACTGGTAACTGTAGTTTATTTCAAGCATTCATAACATTTCAGGCGAGTGAAGTACTAACACATACTTGTATTATTATTGTTTTTAGGATATATCATGTAAGTACTAGTAGTGCACAAACAAACTTGGTGGATTACAGTTACTTAAGATGGTAGATGAGTATTTCTCAATGATTTATTCAAATATAATGACAAATATAGTTATAATGTAAGTCTATCACAACCAGGAAATCAGTTAATACTTTAACGGTACTAAGTGTTTGGAAATCTGCAAATGCTGGTTGCAAGCAATGCTTGTAAATTTTACTAATGGCTTTTGTTGATTTTGCACATGTATCCTCCTATTAACTCATGATATTATGGAATTTTCCACATAAAGAAGTGCAATTATAGTGAAATCTGATTGTAAATCTGTCACTCATCAAATAAAAGGCACCAAACAATCCAACCTGTGTAAGTAGATTAACTCTCAAGCATTACTCATGTGAGTGCAAAATAGGGTCCTCATTACGGAGGTGCCCCTATGTTTGAACATATCAAGAAGCATGAAAGGACGCACGTGAGTGTGAAAACATGTACAATGTACGCAATACATTATTTTTCTAATCGTACTTCCTGTCTAAAACAAGCAGGTGGCTACAAACAATTGCATTCTGAAAAAAAGATAGACAAACAGTATCAGTCTTTATCATTTCTTTCTGCCACGCCGTAGCATCACAGAGCTTTGATTGATTGAGACTCCAACACGTGGGTAAAAATTGTTGTAACTATTTGAGACACCTTTGTACGATCGTACCTAAATATTTCATATGCGACATTGAAAAAGCTGCATGATTATGCAAAATAGCCACGTTACTTGGTTTGTTTGTCTATTTATTTCCCATGATTCTTAGTTATACGAAAACTGGTGTATTGTGAAATGCCCTAATCCATCCTGTGTAATATACGATTATATACCAGATGAGCCCCTGTATCTTGTCGTGGTAGCATTAAAAATCAATATTTGTATTCACACATAGGCAGATCCAGGAGGGGGCTCAGGGGGCACACACCCTCCGTTTCCCACCAAAATACTTTCTTTGTTTTTATTCGTCCCCCATCGATCGCGGGTACGAAAACCATGCCAACTCTTAAGTGCGACCCCCTTTGTAAAAAAAATGGTTCTGCCGTTGTCACTCAGAAGAAACTGTCACTACGAGCAGCTCTATACTGAAACCACATCCACTTGACCTTTTTGTTTGCTCCCAATCCGTATACATCTCTAAGGGTGATACTATTTTTGTATAATACTTTGTACATTAATAAAGCTACCAAACCATCCAAACTATCCACCATTTTTTAGTATGGGCACAAACTGATTCATGCTACACTGATCATTACTTTCAGGATCATGAGCAGCGACAACAAAGTTCCAAAGCGTTCGACGATTCCACCTAAAAAGCCGCCTAGACGATCAAAGCCGTCTGGTAATGGCAAAGCAAAATACCCGGCCAATGTACGCGGAGAACCGGCAGCGGTGATTAAGCAGTATTCAAGCGTTCACGCTCCAGTGACCGCAAATGAGAACAATATGAAGCACTCATTGCTGGATACTACAGTGCCGCTCTCTCTACAGGAGCGGGTGGGGACTTTCATGTCACAATTCGCTAATTTGATGGGCATGATTGATGTTTGGGAGAGTGAGGTGGCCAAACGCGAGCAATCTGACCAGGGCTTGGCCAATCAGTATATCACGTGCCAGGTGGACGTCAATACGGAAGGGGCGGGGGGCTATGAGGCTGAGATGGAACTCAGACTTCAGAGAATGACGAAGGTGGCCCATATGTTGAGGTTTATGGTAAAAAGGGAGAGGGACCACCGGTTTGCGCTGACCACAGTGGTGAGAAAGTCTTACGATACTTGCTCTCAGTTGGTTCAGGATGTGGTTAGAGATGTCTTGCAGACTGATGCAATGAACAAGGATGTTATAGCCGCATCAGAGAAGAAACTTTGCTGCAAATGAGGGCAGATGAAAAAGTTTAAGCTTGCATATGAAAAGATGGTTTGCATGCTACTGTCACAGTAGATGAAGTAGAGAAAAGAGCTAGAAGCAGAGCGTTCTCACGCGATGGCTTGCAGAAACCAGTCGGTTGGCTATCAAGATAAAGTCAATGCTTTGGAGAAAAGGAACTGGGCTTGGGGGAAACATTTAGGG
>CM032663.1:14605163-14740527 GCA_019095985.1 Streblospio benedicti
AACCAATCTTAGTGGATTACAGTTACTTGAGATGGTAGATGGTATTTCTCAATGATTTATTCAAATATAATGACAAATATAGTTACAATGTAAGTCAATCACAACCAGGAAATCAGTTAATACTTTTAACGGTACTAAGTGTTTGAAAATCTTGCAAATGCTGGTTGCAAGCAATGCTTGTAAATTTTTACTAATTAATGGCTTTTGTTGATTTTGCACATGTATGCTCTTTTAATTCCCATGATATTATAAAGATAAGATAACTTTTAAGATTAACACAAGATGTATAACATACATCCAATTATAGTATATAAAATATTTACATGATATTTATTTAATTGAATTTATTCATCGTCATTCACATTAAAAATAAGGGTGTTCTTGACATTAAATACAAACATCAAACCATATGCTCACGAAATGATATGCATCATATTGATTGTTAATAGGGTGAAAGTTTTTATTTCTGTAATTCATACAAATCTTTGGTATTGTTGTAAAGTCAAAAATATGTTTAAAATAATGTTGTCAATTTCCTTATTTTTTGTTCCATTTACTAATATATTAATGAAGGATTTGATATTCTATTGTTATGATAATTTTCTATATGGGTCTGAACAGCCAATCTCTCTGCTAAAGACCATCAAGCAATTCCTGTCTTTGAGCTGTGGGCGAGGACAATAGAAAAAGAAATGTGTTGTGTCCTCTTTTAGCCAAAATGGCATAGGTCACACATATCATTTCGATAAATTATATAGCCAGTACATAGATGATATATTAAACAAGCTAAGAAATACTGTTATTGGACGAAGATCGATTAAAAAACAAACAACTTTCTAGCAATTCTGAAAAAGCATTCAGAGGCAAAAATTAAAATAAGAAAAATTTAAATTGCTTGCAACCAAATTGTTGGATTTTTTCAAGTCTTTTGTTTATTGAAATATATATTGTATATAATAATATATATAATATATAATATAAATATATTATGTGAAATCCGACACTGTAAATCTGTCACTCGTCAAATCAAAAAAGGCACCAAACAATCAACCTGTGTAAGTAGACTAACTCTCAAACCTAAATATTGTGTTTAATGCATATCCAAGAAGGAAAAGCAAAAGCTGAAAAACATGTACAATTATGCAAAATAGCCTTCCTAATAAAACAAGCAGGTGGCTACAAACAAATTGCATTCTGAAAAAGATAGACAAACGGTATCCGTCTTTTATCATTTCTTTTTTCCCGTAGCATCACAGGACTTTGATTGATCGAGACTCAAACTGGTAAAAAATATTTGTAAATTTTGGGACACCTTTGGCACGATCGTATCCTAAATATTTCATATGCGACAGCGAAAAGCTGCATGATTATGCAAAAACCAGCCACGTTACATGGTTTGTTTGTGTATTTATTTCAGTATTCTTAGTTATACAAAACTTGGTGTATCGTGAAAGCCCTAATCCATCCTGTGTAATATACAATTGGATGCTCAGATGAGCCCCTGTTTTTTCGTAGCAGCATTAAAAATTCAATATTTGTATTCACACATAGGCCGATCCAGGAGGGGGCTCAGGGGGCACACACCCTCCGTTTCCCACAAAAATACTTCAGTTTCTTTGTTTTTATACGTCCCCATCGATTGCGTGGTACGCGAAAACCATGATAACTCTTCAGTGCAACCCCTTTGTAAAAAAAAAAAAAAATGGTTCTGCCGTTGTCACTCAGAAGAAACTGTCATTACGAGCAGCTCTATACTGAAACCACATCCACTTGACCTTTTTTGTTTGCTCCCAATCCGTATACATCTCTAAGGGTGATACTATTTTTTGTATAATACTTTGTACATTAATAAAGCTACCAAACCATCCAAACTATCCACCATATTTTAGTATGGGCACAAACTGATTCACTGATCATTACTTTCAGGATCATGAGCAGCGACAACAAAGTTCCAAAGCGTTCGACGATTCCACCTAAAAAAGCCGCCTAGACGATCAAAGCCTGCTAATGGCTAAAGCAAAGCAAAATACCCGGCCAATGTACGCGGAGAACCGGCAGCGGTGATTAAGCAGTATTCAAGCGTTCACGCTCCAGTGACCGCAAATGAGAACAATATGAAGCACTCATTGCTGGATACTACAGTGCCGCTCTCTACAGGAGCGGGTGGGGACTTTCATGTCACAATTCGCGCTAATTTGATGGGCATGATTGATGTTTGGGAGAGTGAGGTGGCCAAACGCGAGCAATCTGACCAGGGCTTGGCCAATCAGTATATCACGTGCCAGGTGGACGTCAATACGGAAGGGGCGGGGGGCTATGAGGCTGAGATGGAACTCAGACTTCAGAGAATGACGAAGGTGGCCCATATGTTGAGGTTTATGGTAAAAAGGGAGAGGGACCACCGGTTTGCGCTGACCACAGTGGTGAGAAAGTCTTACGATACTTGCTCTCAGTTGGTTCAGGATGTGGTTAGAGATGTCTTGCAGACTGATGCAATGAACAAGGATGTTATAGCCGCATCAGAGAAGAAACTTGCTGCAAATGAGGCAGATATGAAAAAGTTTAAGCTTGCATATGAAAAGATGGTTTTGCATGCTACTGTCACAGTAGATGAAGTAGAGAAAGAGCTAGAAGCAGAGCGTTCTCACGCGATGGCTTGCAAGAGCCAGTCGGTTGGCTATCAAGATAAAGTCAATGCTTTGGAGAAGGAACTGGTGACTTTAGAGGAGAGAAACTCCAATTTAGAGAACATGGTGGAAAAGCTGAATGATGAAAATGGCAAATTGAAAGAGGAGATAAATAGAAAAGACGGTCTGTTTGCTGCGAATATCTTGAAAGAGCAATCCTCGGAAAAAGCTTGGAAGCATATCGAGTCATTACTTGATGTTGCTGTTAATAGGTTAAAGATATATGAAGGTGATGGTTCTCCGAGATTATTGAAGAAAGAGAATCTTATGAGTAGTTCTACTGAATCACAAGAGAACGAAAGCAACATGTATGATGAGAGTCCTGCCGATGATAGTGTATCCTTTGGTTCCATGGATCTTTCATCAGAAAACAATGTTGATGTATGTGAACTGGATAAGTTTGTTGATGATGCTCATTTCCACAAACGCTTTCACACTTTGCAAGGTTCACATTCACCCACAGTTCCACCTAGAAGAAGGTCTAAGAAAGCATTTTTCTCACTGCGAAAAGCTAAATCTTCTGATTTTATCATTGACTTACCCCCAAGTGATACTCGTTCAGTAAGCATAGACAGCCAGAAAACTGAGACATTGCCTTGCAACGGTCGAAGAAACAACCGACCGCCCCTGAGTTCCAATCTCTCACTTCCAGCAGACCCCTCTGTTCACAAAATAAGATATGTAATGAAGAACGGTCATAATTCAGCTAGTAGTAGGTCATGTTCTAACATATATGAAGACTGTCCTACAAACGAACAGAACGCTAGTAGGTCATGTTCTAACATATATGAAGATACTATCCTGTTGCAAAAACGAACATGCCTATCAGTGAACAAAGGGAAGTGGCTCTATATTTAGAACAAAAGGGTGGATCTAAGTACAGAACCAATGTGGACTTACGTGAATATGGACTAATTTGTTTATCATGTTACAGTGGAGTGATGAAATCTCAGCCTCGGGTTCCCAGCTCTGAGTAACCCAATCTTATCAAATAGAAGAAAGTACGGGGATTTATATGCATATGTATGTTGCAAGAGATTTGGACAAAAAACTGTTATGAGTGAAATGAGAATGGAAAAGTCCAAAACGTCAGAAGGACAAGGCCTGGAATTACTACATTTGAATGCGGATTACCACAATAAAATGCTGTATGAACAGAATTGTTCAAGTTACTTTGTCCCGGATTGTAGCTTATTTATATATATTATTTAGTTTTCTTTACCGGTAGTGTTTTCGGTTTTTAAACAATAACATACATGTATATTTTCCAATCTGTCTGACATGACTACAGTAAAACAGCCCCAGACGACCACATCATTAAAAGGGGTATATACCTTGTTAGATTGTAAAATATAACCAACGTAAATTGCGACCGGTTCATAGGTAAATGTTCACCACACAACCAAAGGTGTGCTCGCTGGCCTAAAATGCAACCACCTTCCAATGCAATCACGATCAGGAATCTCACAGGTCTTATTGTCTGGCATATGGCGATGGGACTGGCACACATATAATACATGTAACGTTTGAAGAGTATCTATGCTATTTTATATAGGCTAGCATACGTCTAGATACGTAGACATGTGGCGGTGAAAGAAGGGATTTAGGTTTCCGTCTCTGGGTCAGGCCAGGATGGTGGCAGAACCACCGTTTTAGGGTCAGTTTAAAACTTCCTGCGCGTACATATAGGCCTATAATCACGAGAAAATATATCCACTCTCAGACGCCATTTGATTGGTTTCTATTTACGGTGTTAACATTTCATCGCAGCTAGACTATTTTAGGGGACTGATCACAATTCACATTAATGAAAATTTTGACCGGCCAGTAAATATTTTCGAGTCTAACAATACCTGCTGCTAGTGTTTTTAGTGCATTGATCGATGCTGGTGAGAGGGGGAAGCACCTTACCACCTCGCCCTCCTTTCCTAGTATTTATTATACCTAGTATATTAGTATAGTATATTAGTGTCATCTCTTACTTTCATTGACCTATTTACATGGATCTACCAATCTAACATGTTCATATATATTGCTAGTACGCCGAGGATGAGGAAGACACCCGATTTTGAGATGGCAAAATATCAAAGACCCCTATTTCTTGGCAGCCAAAACCCAACTACCCTCTAATTTCTCTAAATCCCAAATCATGAATCAAATACCCACACTTTTACAGAATAGTAAACTGGCGCATGATGATATTTTGTTGTTGCCTTCAAGTTTCACGTATATTCAATGTATTGTTTAACACACCAATATTTAAGACACCCTGAGCTGGCATTAACCATATTTAAGACGCCCCCCCCATATTTTACAAAAAAATAAGATCCCCCATTTTGAACTCACCATAGAGCATAGGCATACATATCCAAAACAGATGATAGCCCCCCTCCCCTCCCCACACCTCCACCCCACCCCCACCCCTGTCACAGCAGTTGCAGTGTTATTTTACTTCACTTCTAAAATTCCTCCACACTCTATAGTTGATTATATCAGAGTAGTCCATAACGTACATCACACCCACTTACCAAGTTCTCAAATATGCAAATGTGCCATTATTCCATCAAAGTATTGTCCAAATTTGCAATTAACTGCTTTCCCGTGTGAATGGCAAAATATGTCCCAAAGTGTTTCATATCATAACAACCCTTCATCATTCAGTAGATTTCATTATTTTTCACCCAGCCTGCTCTAAATACATCTTTGACATTTAGCACACACATAGCATCGATATAAACGAGTTTTTTCACGTCGCCAGGCCAACTTTTCACTAATGAAGAAGTCTTGATTTTATAGAAATTGCTTTTATTTCCTAATATATGATATAGAGTCAGACGAATAGTGGAATGTTCATGTTCTCTCATAAATGATTTACAAAAGTTCCCCTGCCACATTTTCATCATCATTCATCTACGTGAATATCTTTCACACTGGACCTATATTCAATGTTACAATATCACCAGTATTTCAAATACCTTATAAATGGAATAATGAGCCAAACATGAATTAGGATGCTTGGCCATGCTCATAGACAAGATCAGTCATCAAATCTATGACATAATCGTCAAAGCCTTGCAGGATGAGCACCTGGCTGATTCTGGGTATATCTGGCTTGGCAGTAATCCTAGGCAATCAGCATACACAAGTGTCAACAAATTAGTATAGCAACAGTTTTTTATTCACTACTGTGTTTGTGTTCCTTATCATGTTTATGATAAATTTGCTGCATATGATAAAGAACGACAACAAAGGCGTATTGTGAATATGTCACATTTCAGGATAAATTGTTGATATTTTGATGTAAAACCCCGCAAAGTTCCCGTGTACAGAAAAAAAAACTTCGCCTTGATGATACTCCCCTCATGTTACATATCTCAATTAGGTGACACATTTTTAGTCTCCCATTCTATACCATTTAATATCAAGTTTCAAGTGTGTGAATACCTCATCTAAATTGAATACAATATATCGCACTCCCCTATAAAGAGGGTCCCTCATAGAGAGGTTTTACTGTATCAAGATTAATCTATTTTTCAATAAATGACAAGATCACTGTTTGCTTTCCATCATCATGGGAGCCTCTTAATTTATTTTTTCAACATTTTTCATTATATTTCATATTCTAATGTTGAAAAAAAAAAAAAATCTGATTTGTATTTAAAGTAGAATTCTAGTAATTGCATTACTGTATTGAGAATATCGTATTCACTACTTAAACTTCCATATTGTATAAAAAGATTAACACATGATTTTAAGAATTGTATGATGATAGCAACAGATTCATAAGACATACAGAACATACAGAACACGAAGTGCTCAATAATTGGGTTACACGATGATGCACCCACAACAAAAGAAAATGCTAGACATAATGTTGTTTCAATTTTTATCTTCCATTGCCTGATGTGTCTGTCGATAATGGCATGTAATCAAGCTCCATCAAAATGCACAAAACGAGTTTGTCTCAGACCTAATGTAATTGTAATTGCCATTGCTATATGTGTTATACATGTAAGCTGAAAGCTGAAAGCGTGCATGTGATAGCTTCGTAGCATTTGCTAATGGAATATTTCAGCCAAGGTCTGACAGTACCCTATCTACGGGAGCGATATCAGTTTCGGCTATGTAGCTATTGTTAATCTCGTGTCAGACCTTCCCGAAAATTGAAGCCAAACTAGCCATTATGGTGTCAAATTGTCAATGGTGGTATCAATGTTTGCAAAAGGCAGAATTAACGCAATGCAATAGTGAGAATGGTCCATATGAAAACCGCGGATTTCTGTATTAAACCGGAACTGCTTAATCCAGTCAAATGTGCTATCAACGTCAAAATCAAAATGTATGAAGTTACTGGCGCCTACAGCTCATCTGCATACTGAAAATGAACAATTGTATTTTATCCCTTAAAGATATCCTACATGGGGATTCAATAGAGCATTGGTTGATTATGTAAAGTTATGTATGTTATGTATGGCTTTTTACGCAACAACGCTATTAACGACCTAACCCTTGATTGGCTGCATGCGTAACGTTGTGTTAAGGCTAGACATCCCTGACTACATATAAGCAACACCACTCATAGTCCTCCAGTCAGTATCATTTGCTTAATTGTGTCGATACAGTTGTATTGTCCTTTACAGTCATCAACATTGCACCTCGTATTTCGCTTGACTTTATCCTACTGTACTGCAATGACAGATCCAGGTTTTACGAAGGGGGATGGTGGCACTTCAGGGATTTCATGAGTTTCGTACGCGCGATTGATGGAGGATGTGGTAAAACCCTATGAAAATGGAATATTTTGGTGGGAAAGCGGGGAGGTGCGCGCCCCTGGATCTGCCTATGGTATTCTTAATTGTCGAGTATATAAATCATAATTGTCACACTGCGGTTGAACAGGTCACGTTGCAGAGCGTGACGTTGCATTCCCAGACACCAATGGCTAATCATGGATGATTCCCTCATGATGGGGTAATGCAAAAGTGTAGAAGCTAATTCAGAATAAATGGAATGCACTAAGCTCTTAACCCCCCTGCAAATACTCACTACTCATTATCACAAATAACAAATGACATCACATTATTTCCAATAGTAACCACCTAACCAACTAATAACTATCCCATTTCCTATAATTTTAATTGCTTTAATTAGCATTTTTATTCATTATAACCTACTCTCAGACTGGGACCCTAGTTAGTTGGAAATACAAAGACGTCAACGAGCAAAAAGGTCATTCGAAGACAATAAAGTCATCTCATTCTGATGAGGAGTATATTGTAAATATATAATTATTGAAACTTTCTGCAGACATAGGAAATGCATTCTACGCACATGTTTACAAGTGAAATGGAACACAATGCTGGAATGTATTTTAAAATCACACCAATGTCCTGATGTCATAATAATTCCTATGAAAGTAACATGAAAAAACACGAATCACATCTTGTAAACATCAAGTATAGTAAACATGCACGTTAAGGACCATGGGTGTTACCCGTTGAAAAAAGGGAGTAAATTAAATTACATTTAGTGTTGGTCGTTAATAGAAGTGACTTGAAGCCTAAAGACCTTGTCCAAGTTGGAAATAACAATTGAATGTTTACTAAAATGCTCACATATGGAACACTTCCGTGTTTGGGTGAGTGAGTAGATATGCTGCTTGTAAAATGGCAGACGGCAGTTCAATAAAACACACCTTTCAAAATGGACAAGAAGCAGATGTTCCCATCAATATCAAATACTGACTAAGGATAGCTACACTACTCTCTGACATACCTTGAACATACTGAAAAGCTACTGGCCCGTGTAAACGCGTGAATATTATATAATCCTGATTGGCAACACACAGTATCCCGCAGTGATCACTAAAATCAATATTCCAAGTACAAGGCCACGAGATTAAGGTCCTCAGAGATTCTCGGTGGTGAGCTATGTTGTGGGTGAAACTCCATTTGCGTTGTGAAAATTGAACCATGACTATTACAGATTGTCAATTTATATTTGCAGGACGCTATCACATATTGCAAGATTTATAAGTCACAGCAATACAAAATAGCAATACAAGTATGACTGTGTTATGATTTATTTAAAACGGTCATACGTAAAACTTCAAACCACACATTGGGGAAAGGGGGGTGGGTGTTTAAAGGGGGGGGTAATTTGATATTCAGGTTTTGGTGTTAGAGGATAGTGGTGGGGTCGTTTGGAATGTGGATTTGCTTATGTTTAAAACAAATTGTTTGCTACCGATAACTGTGAGAACATGGATTAGCACCAATGGAAATGTTCTAGTAGTATAATCATGCCTGTCAGGCAGACATCATATGGGCCTCGTGTGTTTCCGTAGATTCTATAGAATGTTTCAATATGTGTATCACCAAGCGCATATGCACTACATGATATGCCCATATAATACATTTGAAACAGCCTGTAGTCAACAGTGTCGACGCCGTATCTTCACGGGATTTAATGTAAACCACTTGAGCGGGAGGCATAAGATGGGGTCTCATTAAAAGAACATTTCGTTTGTACGTTGTAATGAAATCTATATGGTTTAAAGTTGGCATTTCAAAGAAACACCACACCTAGCCCCAATGGCATGCATGAGCGGTTCTTTTCAAGTTTCGTGCCAGGCAGGTGTGTAATATATGCTAGTATAGGATCTAAACGTAGCCTCAAACTCTGTGCGAACTACGCTGGCACATGCTTTTATCACCTATTATGTGTGTATCCTTCCACAAGGATTAGATCATTACTCAGAATCTTTTCCTTCCCTATTACACAGTGTTTACCGGGTACTTATCAGATAACCATTACTCATGCAACAAACGCCATTAAAGCTGAGGGTGTGATCACTCTCTACTAGAAGCTTACTTTTCTTTAAAATAGTGGTTAACTTCTGTATTTGTCTTAAAATGTGGTTCTTCTGCAGTAGTATCATTTGCTTCATTTTGAAGAATCAAGATTCATAAACAATATATAAAAAATGAGATATTCGTTATACTATAACATTTATCATCAAAATAAATTATCAAATACAATAATACAAAATATTATTCGCAAAAAGCTTTTTTTTCTAATTGGCCCCTCGTAAAGAGTGGGTGTGATGCAGACATCGCACAGTCAAGTTTGCTATTTGGCCCAGATTAATTTGCAACAAATGACATAGCATGAGAAGCACATGCTGACATTTTTATTCCTATTGTTCTGGAACAGTGCCACAGCTGATTGGTCAGCTTAGAGACCATTCTGTATTTATGACAGGGTGGGGTAGGAGGATTTTAGGGTGGGCCATGAACTTTTGTCACAATGTTTGGAGAGGGGGGTGGGTGGTATCATTTTTTTCACACACTTTTGAGAGAGGGCTAGCAATTTTTTTCACAGACAATCTATCTCTATTTTTTAGAGATTCTGTACTGAAATTTACTGTTTTTATATTATGGATATCCATCAAATAGTATTTTAGTTAACAACAATGATTGCGTTAACTGTTAGGGGGGTCACCAATATTTGTCACATGAAGTTGAAGGGGTGTTACAATTTTTTTTCACAGAAGTTTGAAGGGGGGGGGCTATCAATTTGTTCACAGCAATTTTACCCCACCCTGTCATAAATATTGAATGGTCCCTTATGTCAGGATGCCCTCACCAGACATGGTATGTACCACTCTGTCATAAGCGGCTTAACTTGTGTGTCTGGTGAATGGAAAACCTCTTTCATGTGTTGTGATTATGCAGATGTATGATGAAGGTTAAGTGTTAATCTGTGAGGGTGTATTCATGTAAATCATGTTTCCTTTGGTAGGGGTTGGATAATGAAAAAAAAGTTGAAAGGGGGTCCGAGGACGGGGAAGAGGTTAGTATGTGTGTTTTTTGAGTACAGATACATACATAAATACACAAATTATCCAACTAAGAATTATGTAATGAAAGCAAACACATATCATTTGATTTGAAAATATGGCTCATTGGATTTATTTTTAAACAATTTTATATCATCAATCTATTATTCATGGTATGCCTGATCAATGTCAATATTTGATTTTGTATTTTTAATATCAATACACACTCAATAATGCTTATGGTATGGTTCATCTAACCACAGTTATATTAAAACCAAAATAATAATGCTAAACAAGTTACTGTGTAGTTGTAATTAATACTACTTATTTAAAATCTAATGCCAAATAATTATTTGCATTTTCTTTATAACCCACCCAAGGCCAACAATTGCTGGTGTAGACTTTTAATTGAAAATAACCATTTTAGATATTGCAATGGTAGGTCCAGATGGGTTGGTGCCATCCTGGCTCCAGGGCCTGTCTCAAATAGAAATGTTTAACACATTCTACCCTTTTTTACGTTGTTTTTCATCGTGAACTTTCTCCCTATGAAACACACTGGTGAACACCTTTCTTATAAAATCCTTGATCTGCCATTGCCTCCTAGATTGCCTCCTAGATTGCCTCCATGCATTCTGGGCGTCATTGCTCTGCCTGACGGCGGTAGTATATGATGCTCCAGTGATGCCATAAACTCTCTCTCACAAATACCCAAAGAGTTAAAGCACTCTACAGATTAAACCATAAATACGTTCTGCGCGCACAGGTATTGACATTGATTCACACGCGTCCTTGAAAGTGCTTGAGGAGTTTGCACATTTTCCTAATGGGTTAATTCTCTACTATGAATGGCCTATTCCACGAGTACTTGTAGTGAGGAACAGTTTATAAATGATTAAAGCTCATGTTTTGCACCGTTGCTTTGGTTATGTGATATTATATGTGCATAGGAGGTCAAGAGGTTGAGTTTGTAATCTGTATGCAAAACCTACTTCATGACAAGGGCCGGTGGTCAGTGCAAATTCCAAATACGGACAATTATGTAAAGAGTCTCTACTTGCATTTTGCCTTCAACGATAGAAGAGATCACCTTGTACATGTACCTCTACGAAAAGAGACCTCTGTAATGAGACCACATCAGGAGAGTGGGTCTGGAGCGATTAAATGCAATTTCGTACAATTTATGTTTTCTTTACCGATTGTGAACTCTACAATCATTTTGTACACTACATTATATGATTGCATTACATAGCTGAAGGTTATAGCTATAACTCACTCCATTGAAAGATTCAGCGTTATTTCAACAATTTGCAAACCCCACTCCTACTATCTATAGACGGCACCATGCTGTTGTGAATTTTCACAGCAGCTTATGCCATCTAAATGTAAATTGAACAAAAAGTGCAGACAATCAGTTGATGATTTCACATGAAGTCTCTGGGGGCAAAGTCCCAGTCTGACAGTCACGGGCAGCTATTCATCCGTGATTATTACATTCAATGCTTTTGTGCTCTTGTTTCTGACATTTAAAAATACAAAAAATGTACTTCTGTGAGAAAAATATGATGTTCCAATTAACAATGGCTACAATACATAATGGCGGATTTGGCTTAAGTTTAATATTAAGGTCTGTATGACCATATTTTATAAGTTTTTTTTCACCTGTACTCTATTGAACTGAATATTTTGTGAAGCCAAACACGTGCAAGCAGGCAAGTCTTATAGAATTATAAAAGGGCTAAAAGTCTACAAAGAGACATTTTCATGGCTTTACCGCTTCCTCGTTAAATTGATAATGGGGTTACGTGATGATTTAATAGTTGTGAAGCCATCAATGTCCCTTAACTGGTATCTCTTTCACACTGCACATGCACACATCGGCAATAAACCTGAGTGTATACAGGTCGATAGTTTACACATGCACACATTTCACCATCAGAAGAAAAAAGTGTTTGTTTTGTTTTTGCTTAGCTTTGTATCATCTAACCTCTTTTCCCCTCAGAGCTTGTTACCATTACCGAAAATCGCCTGACGGCAGTGGCTGGCGTGAGCCAAGAAACAATGGCAGAGTAGCATTCACACGGTACAGGACCTTGTCATTATTCAATTTAGTTGTAACTTGACACAAAGCCTGATTTCAAAATCGAAATGACAGATGCAAAGGAGTACAAGTAGTCCTTAGGGACTCGTGTAGTCATGCTTCATTTCACATGGATAGCTATTTGACTCCCAGGATTTGACTCCAATGATAGATTGCGGACATCCACACAGAAAGTACTAGTACGTTGCTCTCACTGTAGATATACAATGTATAGACGTTCCACAAGAATATGGTGCTCATAAATAAACATAGCTTTGCCATTGAGAGGCCAATTTTATGTCAGGTACATTCTACCCCTAGCCCATTGTGGAGTGCAATTCCATAACATTTTATTATGTTATTGTCATGATGCTGGCACAGTACTTTCCATGGGGAAAATCTAGTTATTTTACAGTGCACAGAGGTACACAATTTCCTGTACACTTAGTCTGCAGTGCATTTCGATAATATTGACGATGTGATCTTACCGAAGACAAAAAAGTACAAAAGCATTATACAAACTTTTCATAACACCCAGCACACCCCTACTCTCCAAAGGTTATCTGCAAAAGGAAAGAATACAGCCCAGCCACATGTATTACGGAATAATAGCATGTTGTCAATAACAGTGTTGGTTCACGGCAACCTTCAAGCCAGGAATCATCGCAGTCCCTTGAAAGAGTGCAAAAGAAGAAATCCAACTTCTCATTGTTTCGTTTTATTTACAATATCACTACTTTTGTTTGCATTATAAAATGTGTTATGTGTCATAATTGTAAATTTGCCATAGAATGGTATTCATGAGGAGGTTGTCATGAATAAATCAAACATTCACAGGGGTTCACAAAAATCAAGCAGAATCTACACTTCAATAATTGAAACAAATATATCACTCTTATTACAATCATTATTCGCATTCACTACCATTCCAATTTTCATCATTTTCACAATAAATGCACACACTCAATAGCTTGGCTATTAAATCTCCTACTACTATGTTGTATTGTGACCAGCCTACACTAGTAATATGCTCTATTGTAACCTCCCTACACCATAGTGCCAAAGTTCACAGCTAAATGGACACGATTCATTTTAGGACTGTCAGCAATATCTAAAAAAGTAAAGTGCACTTTTTTTTATAAGGGACGGGTACTTTTCGTTGTTGCTGGTTCTCTGTTCCGTGGGCACATGTCGATAATACCCTGCCTACATGTTGATAGATCATGTACCATAAATCCTCAGAGGCATTTCCCTTCAATCATCATATGACTAGTCCCGCCAAAATGCTGGCCCTCATACTCACATGTACAGACCATCGCTTCATTAGCCTTTGCTTGGTAGGCTTCGCGGAGGTGTCATTTTCCGGTAATTATTTCAATATCAGCATCCTTGACGCACAGTTAATAGAAAACGCCAATGGAATCTCAAGATGTCCCTTAATACACACGATAACGATTTTACAATAACTTTTCACCATGTTTGCACGTTTTGCACAGAGAGACAACTTGATGTAAAGTCAATAGTTGTGCCTTACATTTGAGGTTTTTTGAAGCAGAATGATGCAATGATCGTAACTTATGACTCCAAGTTCTTTTAATAGGATGGTGACATAAAAATGTGGACACAAATGGGCATCAAGTTTAAATCGATGTATTTTACAGTGCACAGAGGTAGACCTAGTACAGCACACGCTCTATGTGTTATCAGTACTGCTCAAGCTGCTGGTAACCGGCGGTATTGGGTGATCCTGAGGGCACTGTTTGTATTCATATTGCACATGATATTGCTGATAATAATTTGCACTTGTACTACATATGCATTAGATCTAAAGATACGATTAAATATTTTCACCTGCCATTTAGACACTATTTTGACACGTAAACATAGGCAAATCCAGGGGACGCAGGGGGCGCCCCATCCCATTTCCTACCAAAATGCTTCCTTTTCATAGGATTTTTTCATGAAATCCCTTAACTGCGCCCCCTTTTCCTTAAGTGCGTCCCCCCTTTCCAAAAACATGGATCTGCAATTGCGTAATGGTCATAAAAAGTACAACAGTAGTTTCATATCTCGCAATAGACCTTAAATAGTATTGCATAGATTGTGACCTCCCTACACCATCGTACAAACTAATGTCAAAAGTTCACGGTTCCATGGACAAGGTACAACTATTAGGACTCATTATACAATCAATAGGGTAAACGTCTGACAAGAGCGGGCACCATTCTCGACCTTTTCAAAATGGGGTATTATTAATTATCCAGAATTTAGTATTTGAAAAGGTGGGAAAAGACATAGAAAGAGGAAATATAAGTTTTACGCGTTCTTATTCTTGATATATTACATCACGTGAACATAAGTCACACAAAATAAAACCTCTCTCCCTGACATGCCCCTTCCACAACACTAAACCATCCCAATTTACGACGTATGCCGGAAATAAGTGACTGTCGAAAACAGGTCTCATTTGTGGAGGATTTTCACCACATACATCAGTTGCGTTGCCTATTTACAATGGCGCAAACCGCTTTATATTGTTTCTATGTCATTATGTTTGTAATGTAAATTTCTTTATTTGGGAATTGTGTGTATCTACATCTACACCATCTAACAGGCACCACGTATAATGTACGAATTTAAATGTGTACATGAGTGCTAAATTGTTGACCATAACCCCACCCACCCCATTATAGTAATCTGCAGCATTCCACGGCATAGCGATTTTGATGCTAAAATGACAAAGTCTGCAAAATGGGGAAAAAATGAACGGGGGGGGGGGGGGGAGTGGGGGAAGTTTAACATCTGGTACCGCACAGTACCGGTGCGGTACGGTCCGGCACCACGTGTTATGAATTCATGCCGTTTATATGCCGTGCTCATGCCGTGAGGAAAAAATGATGGGGCATATGCTACTTCGAGGTAAAAGTCGGCAAATACCGTCCAGGTCCCTACCGTGTGGCACAGGGGTTGTCGATCAGTATTGAATGAAATTCCTTTTGATCTTGACGCATGGTGCAGCCTTTCATAATGCATGGTATCGTCAAGCTCGAAACGTTATGAAAAAAATGCAGTCTCATGCTGCAGTGATGCACGCAAAAAAAAATGTGGCGCCTACTGGTTTCCACTCCGCAAGCCTGTGTTGCGGTACCCCGAATGTCATATCTGATGCCGTCTTGGGTTGAGCAGAATCATGTTGCGTCATGGGCGTTATCCAATGCGGCATGAGTTTATAATTGGAAGAGTGGTAGCCACGCAGTGCGGTATGCATGTGCGGTGTCGGGAGATGTAATCTGATCATGTGGTGGTGTCACGGATTCCGTGCCGTTTGGTGACGTTCTGGTGCCGTTTTGTTCCCCGCAGTCTTGAGTGCCTACGGAAAGTACATAAAAAGGGCTGCTGTTCTTTGCCCATTCTGTCAATTTCACGTGCAATTATCATTAGTACATGTATTTTTGTTTAAATGTATAGACTGCAATTATTGAATATGTGATAATTTACTAGTACTTATTTGTTCTAATGTATTTCCTCAAGTTTTAAAAACGATTTAAAGTAATAATCTGCACCTATATTTATTTTATATAATTTTCAATGTACTATTATGTAACTTGCATGGAACAAGTAACCTAGAAAGATATGCAGTATACACATACAACTTATTGCACTTTTCCAAAAAGTACAAATAATGCCGTGACTATCTTAGTCAATGCGTAAGCACATTACTTTATTTATAAGATTTGTATTCCTTTTCTCATAGATCACTTACGGCAGCCTTGTGCTAGTGGTTCAGATTTTCTCACAATGTACACGGGCGTGTAGATACTAAGACAACTCAATGGCTTTCGCCCCTCTGTACGAGCTTATATATCTATCAGTCTCGTTCAACCAGACTCTATATTTCAGTTGGTGAGCGCACGCGAGGCTATGTACAGCTCGTCTATTCGTCTACGTCAAACGTTACTACGTATTCGTCAACGTCAATCATGACACGCTGATAGACGTTAGACCCTCACTGTTATAAACTAATCATAACAGTTATTCTATGTTATTTTATTTCATACATTGTATGCACTTTCTTAAAGTGTTAAGAGTAAAGCATGGAAAAAGAAGAATGGGATGTGCACTGCCAGACGTTCTTTCTAGGCAGACGACGGCTCGGCAACAGGCAGATCTAAAATTAGTAGATTTATGCCGACTTCTCATACTTGAAATAAGTTTCTATGGACAGTAGACAGTAGCACAATTCTAAGTTATGAACATTCGAATGTGACACAGAAACCTACGAACTCGGAGATGCCACTCACTTGGGAAGCACGACGTGTAAAGGCCTCCCTGTACATTTTCCGCTTTCAATTGGTGAGTGTCGCCACCATCTTGCTACTGTTGCTAGGGCCCACCACTGCAAGTGGGGAGACGTGCGGACCACCACCTGCAGAGGCCCCACTGCCGAAAAAATTCCCCGACCAGTGGAAGGGGCACCACTTCAAGCGGACCTCATCAACGCCTATATGAACCACTCGTGGGCAAGTTTGGTGAGCGATTTGAGTGACAATCAGACAGCAACTTACAGGTAGGAAGATGTTTTCTATGGCAATCTCAAAAAAAATGCAATCTAAAAGTTCAAATGAGGGGAACAGAATAAATTAAATGTTTGACATAAGTACTGCAAACAAGTTATAATTTTAAAATAAACTGGAACATATATTATGCTAATAAAGATTAGAATGGATGTAATAAAAAACAGAGCTGTATTAGAATGGTATTCACTAACAGATAAAGGCTTTAGTAAAAAGGAGGGTTGTTGGGGGCTTGTGGCGATGGAAAACCCCCACAAAAGCACTAGACTATTTTTCTGACAGGCATATCATGTCTTACTGTACATTAGAATAAGAAAAATAGCCCAGACAGTCTAGGCTAGGAACAAAGAGTGAATTTCATGGGCTTCAAAAACGTTCCTTATGCTCAAAGAATTGACAAGTAATCCATTTTAGGACATTTTTATTTTTCAGAGGCTTGAATGTTACAAAATCGTGTGAAAATAGGTTAAAGATAAGACTTTTCATTAATTAAGTGAGTATTCTGCTACAGGTGTGCGCGGGGGATGGGCCTCGCCATGATGGACAACACTGACACAGCCTACATCGTCAAATGTCTGCCCAATGGCACGTGGCCAAGTGAGAGCCACAAAGACTGTGTCCACAAGCCACTTTCCACCATGTATCCTCACGTGCTCAAAGCATGGCAGTCCAGCAACATGACCAAATGGAACTCAGCTATGAACTGTATTAAAGGTGGTAACTCTAATTGCAAGACTAAGGAAGAAAAGAACCCCTGGTGGATGGCCGACCTTGGCTATGCGTACGAGACCACAATCGTATGGCTGAATTTGGTACAGCAACAAGGTACTTGTGTTCTGTGCAATGCCTGGGCCTTCATGAACACCACAGTGACATCGATTGAGAGTTTGCCCTCCAGCGGACCTAATCACAACTATTTGAAGAAACCAGAGGGAGGTTCTGCCTGCGCGAAAAAGACCACCCAGATGATTATAAGGTGGGCACCGACCCCCCTTACTTGCCCTTCGTCTGCGGACTTGGCGAGGAAAAAGTGCGGTACATAATTGTGAGTGGAGCGGATGGGAACACGCGTACTCTCAATATGGCATCGGTAGATGTCTGGGGCTGGGAGTGTCCCGCAGGCTTCTCTGGGGATGCGTGCTCCCCTATGTGTGGAGCCGACGGCTGCCAGCATGGTGGAACATGCATGAAGAGAGACGTGTGCACGTGCGCCGCTGGTTTTACAGGTTTGCATTGTGAGACCAACGTAAGCACCGGCGGTGATAAAGGAATCACCAAACACACCACCAGCCCAAGCATCGGTGGAGATAAAGGAACCACCAAAAGCACCGCTAACCCAAGCATCGGGGGAGATGAAGGATTCACCAAAAGCACCACTAACCCAAGCATCGGTGGAGATAAAGGAATCCCCCAAAGCACCGCTAACCCAAGCATCGGGGGAGATGAAGGATTCGCCAAAAGCACCACTAACCCAAGCATCGGGGGAGATGAAGGATTCACCAATAGGACAGGCAACAACACCAACAACGTAACCAAAACAGGGAAGGGTCCGGAGAGGTTCTTGACACCTGAAAAGGAGCTTGTGTGGGGCGTGGGACTAGGAATGTCCGTCCTGCTGGCAGCAATCGGCATCATGGTCGTCGCTGGGAAGAGCAAGGAGCCAGATGAGGAACAGGATGTCCTGACGGAAGAGGAGGAGGATGAGGACGGTATTAGCTATAGTAGTGATAGTGAGGCTAAAACTGCCACGTGAGTAGTGGTCATGTTGTTGTATTGTTTTTAATATCTATAAATTAATTATGAAACAATATGTAGTGAGATGAAAAACGTTTTCGAAGTAGGCATGCATCATAATTATATTTTACAATATTTAATACACTTCAGGTCAGACAAATGTATAATTCTATTCATATCACGTGATTAGGTTCTTTTAAACGCAATTCATAATCATGATTTGCTTCATAAACGAAGAGGCCTATTCAAAGCTTGAGGAGTGTAGAGGTGCAAAGGTGTCAAGCTTATAGGGGCGTCGCAAGAATGAGTCCTGATTACAAACAAGTTGTGTTACACGTCACACCCGTGCAGGTTTGATTTTATCATTGTTTTAACAGATATCATCTAATCTACTGTATTTTGAAGAAAAATGGCCAAACAGACGGTATCCAACAGACGCACCGTTAATACGTTTAAAAACACTAAAAACAACAACTAGTCAGGCAGCTGAGCCCATGTACATGTAGTCTGATGTAAGGTATGACAAAGGTTGTTTTTTTCTTGTGTTAATCATATAGTGTACAAATAGGAGCTAACTGATGCCACCTTGTCACCCTTGATTATTTCAAAATATGAGCAAAAATCCAATATGGCCGCAATTCTAGGCTAATGAAAATATATATGTCCATATAATGTTTGGTTCTTTAGTTATAGTCTCATATAATGTATAGAACTTTATTTTTAAAATGTCACAGATCCACCCAGCAAAACAGGGTCACATCACTATAGTTCTTTAGATATTACATTATATTGTCACAGATCACGGATATGATAAAATAAAAGTTGTCATAGCAACCACAAATCAATAAAAATAAAGATGTTTGCTCAAATTTTCTTAATTAGTATGGAAATACCAATTTTGTTAAATATCAAACTCATAAAATGTTGCCCCCCCCCCCCCTAATCCCCATTGTTTTTCCTAGCACTTGGATCTAACAGTGCTGAATTCTCTGTTGGACCAATACTACAATGTTTTTGTTTTTTTTTAATATGTAACATGCACGTTATATAAAACATCTTATTACTTGTCACTGGGTTTTTAAAAAGAGGAGATGTTGTCCTTGCTTTAATTGTATTGTTCATTGCTGCTGTCATAGTGTTATAGAATTTCAAATTTGCGATAAAATCTATTTCTTGCACAATAGGCTGAAATCTAAAATATGAATTCATCTCAAATCATCCCAGTGATTTGAAGTTTTATAACAAATTACTATATTGGATTGAAATATATGTGTGCAATAACACTGTAGAAACGTATCACATCACATTTTTTTTACATGCACGTAGATGCATGAATACCTATACAAGCGAAATACAGTGACATTGACTCTTTTTTCTGCAATATCAATAATCCCAATGTATAGAAACATATTTTTGTTTTAATATAGGTGTATGTCAGGATGCCGTTTTCGCACGGACAAACATGTAAACATGAATTGGTATTGTCAAAATTGAGAGCTTTGGTCAACCATTCGACACCCATGGTATTATTAGCCAAATTGTTTCAATACGTATCTACTAAAACCCGGGACCAAACGTGACCAAACCGTGACGTGACCTATCTGGGTCTAGTGCCGGATGTCATTATACACAGTGTGATGGTTATTCCAGATTATAGTTTAGTTTACTGTGAATAATGATAGATTTTGAGCTGATTTAACCAGTGTTTGGTCCCGGATTAGGTCCCGGATATAGTCCCGGATTTGATAAGATTTGTTGTGGTGGTCATTATAGTCCAGTTTTCTGTGAAAAAATGATAGATTTTGAGCTGATTTAACTAGTGCTTGGTCCCGGATCTAGTCCCGGATCTAGTCCCGGATTTTTATTGGTAGCTAGGTACCCAATGCGTATCATGCAATACAGTGTCTTTCTCTGTTTCCACTACTGTTCTTTTTTCAAATTGTTTAAAACAACATTTCCTTGTATGTTTTTGTTTATTGGCTCTTTTTAACAACAAAATAAAAGAAATGTCCAAAAATCCGATAAAAGTGCAAAAATGTGAAATATTTGTAAGCGATTTCAACACCGTAATGTCCTCTTCAGAAAAATAACCATCTCTTTCTCGTATGACTCATCTATCTTTTATTGTATTCTATATTCAATTTAATACGGATTATGTCAAGCAACAATTGCCTTTTTTCTCTTACCGCCTATGCCACTATTATAAGTCCCATTCTAGAGAAACAGGGAAAGTCTAAGCTTTAGTATGCTCTCAAAAACTGAATATAAACCCCATAGATAGGGGGGGGGGCACGCACATTAGATTACTTTTAAACTGATTGTGCTTGGAAATGATAAATTATACCTATACCAGAAACGCAAAGCCCGTGTAGGAATCGGCGTATGTCAGGCACATGACATGATCTGCTCGGCCCTGATGTGACAGTCACAAATGTTAAAGCTTCCTTTAACACAGACATTAAGCGAATGTCCATACATAAATTCAAGCAAATTATATTTGTGAAGTTGGGTAGCGCGGCTAACTTACGCGTGTAATTTACTTATAAATGCAGAAAAGTGTTTGTTACTACCTTTTGCTATAAGCCAAACGAACTGTTACTTCAATGTATACGCCAATGGTCTTCGATCCCTGTATGCAACATTACAAATTTAACAAAGTTCAACCAAAACGTGTATTCTTCACAACCTGTGAATAGAGGCTTCTAGAATTTACCAACGAACTAGTTGACGCCAAATGTGTTTGCAGGCTATAGTGTCCGTAGACAAAAAGCGGTCGTCTAAGATGACTTTGATCTCTCGTTCTATCTGTGTGTCGGCAATGAGGAATATATTGGAGAGTGATGATCCCACGCTTTTATACACATCCGACAAGACCATGTATAAAATAAGCTATTCTAGCTATTCTAGCTATTCCAAAAGCCTGTATACCATACGGAAGCACTTTAAATTGCTAATTTCATTGACTTACCACACGAGCATGTAGCAACAATGTACACGGTCAATGACTTGTAAGTTGGCAGGGTTATCATACAAAAAGAAGAATCACAACCTCTTTGATGCTGTGATGATGACATATCATGCAGCATATTATAGCTGTAATACAAAACGTTTCGTAGCCAGCAGTATACACCTGCTGTGACCATGACTGATGGCCTTGTAAAAGGCTCAACACTTTTGTATCATTGAGCACTTTGCAATTGCTGGATTTTTTATGCTGCTTTTGACTCATGTGACCTCAATGCACATTATTTGTTTGGGCAACTAGTCTGGTGAAGTGCAGTTATTTCTTTACTTTTTATTTTTATGTGAGATTGGCTAATGGTAGGAAGTCCATCAATGTTTGTATATAAAAACTTTTTGTGACATATGCTTCTTGCATTTATAATGGCAATGCTAGACATATATTAGGGATTTAAAATGACAATTTTCACCACTGGGTCTCAGACTCAATTATTATTGGTGGATAGTGACTTTGCGGTGTTCATTTACATAATAGATTGGTGAGAAAATGGCCAATGCTATTTTAATGGTGATATCATCCTGTCTATGCACTAGTAGTGTCTTGCCTGCCTGCTGCATGAGTAAGTGTCAGAAAAGGCATGGCTTTTTGTGTGTGTTTTTCTTTGTTTTGTCGCAGGACAAGCTCTGGACACAATATATTTTGTCAAACTTTAAGAACAGTTGGTTTACTTCGTAAGAGCTATGTATGAAGCTGACCAGAACGTCATGGTGTGCCAGTTAGATCACAGTTACATGTCAAATGATAGGAATCAATATGTTTGAGACAAGCTGCCTTCATTTTGTGTAGTCTTCTTGTCCAAGACGCCAAATAGCTTCAGTGGAACATATTGACTGTCTGCATTGCACTGTTAGCTAGCTTTGAATGGTTAATGGTTTGATCGTCCTTGACGGTGTTGTTTTTGTTATTGCACTAAGAGCATGAGATATTAAGACGTACATGTCAGGGTTTTGTATAATTCGATAAGCTATATACACATTGAATATTACAGAATCGATATACGACGTGTAGTCATGTATCCTGACGACACACCCATTCTTTGTAACCTTAAAAAGCCCTAGCCGTATTCTCCGGAATGATCCTCCACAAATCTTTACTATACTGTAGTAGAAAATAGTAAAAAAAAATACCACGTCACACTCGGCTTCAAATGTCGGGACTGTCAGACTCTAGCTTTAGACAAGAAGTTCCTACAAAATCTTCTATAGTTTTCTTACCATCACATGGTTGAGTCATGTTGAAATAGGAAATGTGTCAATTAGAGCTTTCAGGCATGATGGATTCAGAAGTTTATGCTCATAAAATTGGTGGAGATGGGATAGAAAATATGCATGAGCGAAAGCGAGAGGAACAATAGCCAAGCCCTTTGGGGAAGCTTAGATAGAATATTACCAGGGAGAGAGAGGGGGCGTGAAAAGGTATATTGTGCTTTCTCACCGTACGGTTTCATCTTTTCAAAAAAACCACCAACAACAAAATGATACACAAAACTGCATGACAATCTACATATACACTATAAGCTATTGTAGTGCTTCCACATGATGACAAGAGTAATTGGACTCAGAAGCCAGCATGAAAGAATGCATTTCTACCATCTATGTAGGTAACAGCTTGAACGCAAATATTCATAGGCATGTCTCGTCTGAGCCCATGACTTTGAAGACCACCAAGTCTTGCAAATGCATGTTTCAAAGAGGGTACATTAATATGTAATACCGTATATTGGCTTAGATCTATGTAATACACTAAGCTCCCTTTGCCCCAGTGACTCGTACTTTGGTACTTTGTAATTTTTGGACTATGGTCTCCCCCATTCACCCTTTTGATTTAATGTATTTGGCTTCATTTTTCAATTTGTTTTTCAACTTTGTCACTGTTTTTTTTTTCGGTTTTCAAGTTCTTTTCAGATGTGTGTGGCACTCCCATGTGTAACCTTCGGGATATTCCAGTTTGGACAACTCCCCATTTTGCCCATTCCCTTATGTAACACTTCCCTACCTTTACACATGACTAGTAAACTCCCAATTTTATGCAATGAGGACATTTTATACCCTTCATACATACATGTAGACCGCCGTGGACCTCCATACCAGACCACCATATTATTCTAATTCTTTCAGCGTCATACGATATCACACTGTGGACATATTACGTTTATAATTACTATCACAGCGGCAAGCACTCACACGACCATTGTCATATCAGTAGGAATAAAGTACTGTTTTACGTCATACATTTCTATCACCTTTTCTGCGGTAGGTGTAATGCGAATGCAGTCTGAACCTCCAAAAAAGACCATATCTATGAAGAGCTCGAGACCTACCCTAAAATAAGACCATTCCCATGGTGCTAAATGCTTTATAAAGAGACCACCGTGACCCTCCATAATGACTAAACCACCTCTCTATGGAGACCCCTTGAAGTAAGCCACCCGATTGACTAATTGGAGAAGCTCTACTGTACCAAGGTTGATACTAAGTACTGGCATTAAGAAAATTTTCAGGATTAGACCTGTCCATGACTAGTGATTAGTAGATGAAGGTGTCGTGCCAAAGTAATCATTTTCTCTGAAAGATTGGTACAGGACACAAAACAAGAATTCTCAGCACCTCAAACCAGGATGAGGAAAACTATGGTAACACAGCAGGACATACATGTAATCGTGTCCTTCTGATATCTGGCCCTATATACAATACGTCATCCCTAATAAGACTTCAAGTGCTCATGTGGACTCACTAGAGAAGTCGTATCTTTATGGAGGCTAGCTGAGTTTTTTGTATGATTTGGGGCTATTAGCATTGATCGTGTTATAGCTGTGACCTTGTTTTACAGAGGTGGTGCTAACTGTACAGCCCACGTGACCTTGACAATTGTGTGTTCAGTTGGAATTGACTTTTTACATACATCCTTCTGATCCCGTTATACAGACTCATCTTTCACCATGTATTTCTTACATGCAAAGTAAAAAAGCAACATTTTTAACTATGATACTGGCAGGGTTGTTCACGGCCTGGAGGGCTGGCGACTTCAAAAAGTAGCCGGCCCTGAAAAAAAGTACAGCCGTTAATTACGTTAATATTGAGAACTCCAAAAAATAGCCTACCCACTGGGCCGTGAACTTTAGAAACCAGCCGGCCAGGGCCAAAATAAGCCGGCACCGGGCCGCCGGGTAGGCTATATTTCATACCCTGCTAGTACTGGCGGGTTACCAAAAACAACATCCCCCCGGACAGTCAAAAACAACTCCACAGTTACCAGGCACTAAAAAAAGGCAGTGTGACATTGTTATAACTCAGTAGTTTGTCATCTGGTCACGTTACAGGCTCAATTTCCACTGCGGTGATAGCTCACTGAGGACAGAACAGAAAGAGAGCAAACGGTACCTTGTGACAGCAGTAGACTAATGCCTGTTAAAGGTGCGAGAAAAAAAGGTGTGTGGTCCCACAGTGAGATGTTGCAAAGTGAGGTTTAAGTGTTGATCTGTTGAGTGGTTGATGATCAGCTATTAATAGAATCAACCAATACAGATCTTTGATTGATTTATGAGTTGATTAGGTGCGAGGTGATTTATTGGATGAAGAATCAAGATTAGTCTTTGGATTTGACCGGAGAGAATATTTTAGTGTTGAGAATGTTTTGCACTTGTTACATTGATTTAGTGAGAAACAAGGAGATACAAAGAGGCTACCAATTTACACGGTATTTTTTGTCTGTATGTATGGATTCGTAAATGGCAGATTTATGAAGTTTAGACATTCATATGCAATGATATGGGAATAAAACAAAATGTATTCACTGGATGTTCAATGACTTTCCATCGACGTTTCATGGAACATTTGTCTCTTCAACACGTCACGTAAATTAAAATGAGAATATGAATGCAATTGGTATATATCTATAAATGTATTTATTGAAATATAATTAGGAAATGTTTCCTCATTTCAAACAATTACTACATTTACTCAACATAAGGATGACGGATTGCTGTGAAATCAAAGGCAATGGATAAAAAAAGTGCATATGATTGATTTATTTAAAATCTTTGAGGCTATTTTTAAAAGACAAATGTTTTTTTTTAAAGTATTAAATGCATTTGTATCTTTTCTATTTACAAGGAATGCTTTTATATTGTGAATCGTAGATTTTTAACAGTCACTAAAGTGAATTTAAGATGAATTTCTCATTTCTTCAAGTTTAGTTTTGAATGTTTGAATGTTCTAAAAAAGAGTTGGGGACTTTAACCATTTCTAATAACATAACAAACAGACGCTTAAGTTAAACATGTGTCTACTAAAGTATTAATGATATAATTCATACACTATCTAATAACTGATAAACACAAACAAGGTGTGTGTGTGTGTGTGTGTGTGTTGCAAATAATATAGGATTGTGGGTCATAGGAAAACTAGGATACTGTGACTATTTGTCTCCCTCAGCTATGTCATTCATCATGTCAATCACTCCTCACTACATTGGCAAACAATAAGTGTACTTTTTGTATTTTCTAAAGTTTAGGGCTTAAAGTACGAATGATGGTGCATTAATTTGGATATTTAGCATTGCATATAAGCGTATACACACGAATAGAACAAAGAAAAGTGTATTTAACAACATAGAATTCCATACTAACTTGACAGGAGAATATAGCGCAAAACAATGGATACCTGTTGGATACTGACACTGACATTTTGGTTGGGCATCTTTAAAACATGCCACTGTCAATTGCAAAGCTCCAAGCTTCGATACTCGCCATTAAATCAGCCCAGTTTTAAATTTAACACATATTATCGCCCAAATAGTGCAGTTTTCCATCACTTGAACACCCCAGTAGAAAAAGATAACACCCAAATCACATATGGTGTACGTCACAGTAGAACAGCTCACCGCGTCCCCAGGGAGTTTCCGGATATCAAAACGAGTCCAACTGCATCCAGTGAAAATCCATCTTTGAGTACTGTAGAGAACGTCGAGGCGAAGGTAGAGCATGCGGATAGTATCGACCCACTTTTACAGGTGAGAGGGAGATTAAAACAGCAGGACTCTATTACAGTAGAACTTCTTATTGAGACCGTTTTTATGAAGATACATTTTTATACCCTTGCAAATAGTCATGCTTGTTTTGGCCAACTGTATTGCACGGAAGTCCGCGGAAGTTCATGACTTAAAAACTGATTAATATTCATGAGCTCACCACAGAGAACTATCAGTTGTGAAACATATCATGCGGCTAGTATTTCCAGCATTTTAAATACGTTGTACACAAACTTGCTCGATGTTTTTTTCTAAATGATTTAACCCATACTCCACCGCCAATTTCATTGGCTTCACAGAAAAATACACGCCCACGAATAAACCGATGTGACAGTTTTAGGTTAAAGACAATAACTTTTCTGGAGCCTCAGTAAATAGTCATTTCTTCATAAAAAATACACGCGTGTTCAGAATCGTATTGCCATTCTTATTTTCAGCAAATGGTAACGAACTTATAGTCTCATTCACTAGAACATTTTCTAAACATCGACCTGATCCGGCCACCGATTCAAACTGATAGCTTGGAATTCACAATTTTAGATGTGTTTCTGTCACTTCCCGCCATCGCACCAGGCAATCAAAAACAGCATACATCAAAGAAAAATATTTATTATAATGCTCACATTCAATGATATCCAATACGGAACCAGTTTCACAACTTTAATGTCATGTGTTGGCATTCCTTAAACGTCCAAAAACGTGGTCTCGAAGACTTGGTACATTTCAGCGTGTAATATTGCGTGATACACGCTGCAGACGTAACTGTACTTCGGTATATCCTTATACAATCGGTTTGTGTGGTATCCGCAGTGTGAATTCGTGTTGGTTAGCATATTATATCCATAAAAATCCATTTTTTACATCAAATATTTCGTCTAGGCATGATTTCTACCTACCTGGCCGGTCTTTTAGCCTATATCAAACACGCACTCTTCCACAACATAAACTTCCGCGGACTTCCGTGAAATACGTACAGTTGTAGTTTCAGGACAGAATTTCCACTGAGACATGCACAGGTGAATTTCATGTTATACATGTACATGCAAATCTAACTTTTATGCCACAAACATCGTACTTTCAGAGCCATTTGAATTTATACATATTTGTGAACGGTGCAGTGTTCTATTTCTTTATAATAAACCATTTCTCTAAACTGGTTTCATGAATTTTTCTCAAAAATCATGTTTGTAAACAGTGACTTTTTATCAACAGTAATGAATATTACTCCGTTACGGCTCACGTGTGATAGAGGCTGGCTGCAATTTCAAGCAGGGCTCTTTTTTCCAGGAGAAATATGGAAATGACAATCAATATGGCGGTCCACCTAATTAAGGGTATTGTTATTTTATGAAAACGCATACTTATAAGTATAAAATCATAAGTTATTACGAGCAACATGTCAAGTGCATCAAAAAGCAAAATTATTAGTTCAATCTATCTAAGGAGGCATTTGCTGTGCATGTCCCTTTAAGATCGCATGTTCGGCCTCATATCCATTGCTGATATGGTTGATCTACGGATACGTCACCAAAGTGTTAAATACAACCTCTCGCCTAGCGCCCCCCCCCCCTCCCTCCTACCTGTATCCCTATCCCTACCCCCACCATGTGTTGAAAACCCCTCAGTTTAACTGTATCAACTGTGAGCTCTGTCAAAAATACCAATTCATTTGATCTGGATTCTATACACAGCAGAACCTTTCTATATGTATACCCCGGGGGACTGTCTGCAAGCGGTCTCTATGAAAATAATGCGTGTTGATGGAGCTTTGCGGTGCTCTATTTATTAAGGTCTGTGGCCGCAAAAATGGCTTTTTGCAAGGTTTGTCTATTTATATTATGCATGTGGTATTTATAGGAGTGTCTACAGTACATTAATACATCTTGTCTTCAACGAAAGAATACATTAAATACCAATTTTGGATGTCATCACTCAATGCACTATCAGGACCTCACGGTACAATTGTATTGACCCATCGGCTCTCGAGGGCAGTTTTTCAAAAAAACTCAAACTGTTGATAAAATGAAGCAAAAATTGCACTACTCCTAAAGGGGTTCGATGGGGTTATTACATTGGCGGGCCGTACTGACCTTCTATTTCGCATTTCGGAATACAGTAGAACCTCTCAATGAAGACCACCCGGTAGCTGGCTTCACCTAGTCTTATTAGAGAGGGGGTCTTTGCACGGAGGGTCATTCGTGTTATCTTCCTTAATAATGTGTAGGGCCACAAAAAAGTACTCGGTATCATCCTATGGTCTCTTAGGGAGGTGAACTTAATAGGAGGTTCTACTGTATTCCTGTACATACACAAAATCCGCCCATGCTGTATTACCTTTTGTTACCGACGTGTTGGTAAGGAACAGAACCATCTTTTGACACTTGAATTTTTTTTTCTCCAATAGTGCTATAAATTGATGGACATTAAAATTACTGACTGTCAGATTGACGCTTATAGTTGCTGGCTGGAAGTCAGGCGTCAATTGTTTTGGAATGGTTTATATTGTGGTAGAATTGAGCTTCCAATTCATGCGACATCTCTACATAGACCACTTTAAGACTAAGATTTTGTTTTCATTCCCCAGCCCTCAAAAGGAGACAACAGCAAACCCCCGTAAAGAGAGTCGAATACCACCCCACGTTGCCGATCAAAAACACCAGCATATGTGTTGTCGTTATAGAGAGCCTCTACTGTATATCCTCCTATGACACCCAAAAATGACAAGCCGTTTGCGTCAATATGTCAATGCGCAGTGGAGCATGCAATTGCGTTTTCCACATTCATTTGATCAATGCGTCAATAAACACTACTAGTGCTGAAAGTAGACGCCTAACATATGTGCGCAGTTAACACATTTTCTGCAATTTCATTGACTCGCATTGACTCACAATGGGGTCGTGGGAGAATTGCGTGAGACATACATGCTCAGCCGTGCCAGTAGGACCCGTGTATCTCGAGGTTATTTATGATGATCAGGTACAAATATATCCCTTCACAATAACTACTGCACTATTACTAATAATTCGACAATATGTCAAGATTATGTTGCATGCAAAACATATAAGTGCTTCATCATTTTTTTTAGTTAAAAATCGAAAATTCAGGATAACTTGATTCTTATTCAAATATACTGCGTTCAACTTCGACTTTTCCATTGAAGCATTATGACTTTGAGTACATTATTTCAACCTCTTATTTCATATTGGAAGGTTGGTGGAGTGGAGTTCTAAATAAACACGTGACATAGTCATTCTTTTCTATTTCCATTTTGCCATAACAAGGTAGCATCTATCAATTGTCAATGATAGATGCGTAATGACCACCTTCTAAGGGGATGATGAACTATTTCGGGCTGTTTATTCAATTAATAATTCATTGTAACTCATTCAAAATAAATTCTGAAGTTATTGTAAGATATCGTAAGACTACTCATATGCAGTGAAAACGAGATTTCTGTGAACCCAGATGGCTAACTGCCTACTGCCACTGTTACAGTTTATTTACCATGCGCAATTTGTAATGCTGTCAGGTTGGATTTAATTGTCAAGGAGAAGGCCACTGAGACATTGCATTTATTAATCAGGAAATGAATTGTTCTTTTTATTTGCTTAACAAGAGAAATTATTGCAAGTTTCTTCTCATGTTTGATTATTGTTTATGGGGAAATGTGAAGCATT
Organism: Streblospio benedicti; assembly: GCA_019095985.1. Taxonomy (NCBI): domain Eukaryota; kingdom Metazoa; phylum Annelida; class Polychaeta; order Spionida; family Spionidae; genus Streblospio; species Streblospio benedicti. The sequence continues at coordinate 14,635,806 of CM032663.1, forward strand.
ATGACAATAAAGAAAGGTTTCTTTAGCTGCACTTTGCTATATTTGTATAAACTGCTTCCTCACTTTATTCAAGACATTTTGTTCGCAAAATGAAAATGCAACTCTTAATGTAAAGTACAAGTTTACTATTTGATATTCCCTTATCTAAAAATGATTGCATAATTTTATGCAATACAACTGAATAGTTTTTTATGTTTGTTCATAGAAACGTATGGTATAATTTTGTTAACTAGACTGCATGTAGATATGTATATTACTAGTCACATTATGTAGTTAGTTCCTTTATTTACATGCAATCAAGGAATATATGCAAACATTAGTTTTATTGATACAATGTAATACTGTAAAAGCTGTTTTTTTCATCTCCTATAATAACAGAGATTAGTGCCACAAATCAATCAACATTCATATTGATGTGCTTTTTGTGCAGTATTTAAAAAACCTATAACCTACTAAATGGTCCTTGACAAACACGCCAATTAACGAGGTCAAGAGATGGAAATGAATATGTTTTTGGACTATTGCGGGACCATTGCGAGACAAAGATCAAACGTTAGATGAGAATCGACTAAATCAATGCGGACTATAATATGGTCATTGGTCTCATCCTACCCCACTCCCACGAGCCTTGTAATCGCACCAGAACCTCTTCCGTAGATCGAGGGAGGTGCAGGGGGCGCCTCCCACTCTTTCCTCAACAAAATATTTCATTTTCATAGTTTTTGTTACATGTCTTCCATCAATCACACAAAGAAAATCCATGAATCCCTTAAGTGCGCCCCCCCCCGCATTTCCCCAAAAACCTGTATCTGCCAGTGCCCCATTCCTACTGTACGTCGCTTTACACTGATTCGCAACAGTCCTACACTTTGATTTCAGGTGGATTGTAAATATTGTAAATAATTGGAAGTAAATATAGACTACGTAGTAGATAAATACAAATAAAATCAGCTATTATTAGGAACAAATGTTGTCTGCCATGAGATAGAATGATTAGAGTCAAACATAAAATTAACACTATTTACTAATCCCTGTTCTGTGATGTTTTACGTGTTAAGATTTAGTCGTACCTTTTTATGAAGTAGCACTCAGTATTGATGATTGAATAAAAAACACAAATTGAAATCAATTACAGTTTTATTCGTCTCTCTGTGTTTTCATTAGAATGTAAATTACCTGGCGTCCTCATGTCTGCGTTATTGTAAACAGCTACAACACAAATAGGTTTTGTCTACTCTTTGCATTATGCTCCACTCCATATTATGTAGGCCTATACGTGTGCGTATGCTACAGTAAAGCCTAGGGCACAACTGCCCGCGCTGCTTATGTACTACATCTCTATTGCCAACAACTCAGTGCGTGTCCAGTGCGGTGAAGTGCTGCGGAAGCACTTTTTTGAGACAGTACGGAAATAGTTGAGGAAGTTTGATATATCAATTTACCTTTACTTACGGCCAACTCAGCAGTGGCCTATTCGTAAGTAGGCAGTATAACTATGTAAAATGTGCTTATATACAGTCGCAATTCACAGAGCCAGTGTGCTGGGCCTTGTAACATGCCGTACACTCGCAGACAGCGGGGGTGGGGGGTGTACAGTCAAAATTGCCTGCTTCCCTACAATCTGCTACAAACGCGTGGATACAATGGAGATCAGTGTGTGTCAAGTTTTGTGAAAATACTTGAACGTACGCATTTTTAGGCAGTACGGGACCGTAGTAGAAGTTTGTCATGTCAAACTTGTATGGTTAATTAAAAAATAGCCCGGTCGTAGATAGGCTTGCTAGGTACATGTCCTAGACACTGGACAGACGAAAATAACGTACTGCCTTAATGTTCCCACTGCCGATTGTGCCCTAAGCTTTAGTGATAGCTCACAGCGGTTTTGAGTGTGTGTTAATCACTTAGCGTACACCTATTGCATTTGATATATAGCCACAGAGTGGGCCTACAAACGTCATTTTATGACTATGAAGATTAAATAATATGATATCTCTGTTGAAAAAATTATCAATGTCTGCATGTTTAAGCTTTCTGTGGAGCACATCATCGTGGTGTAATCTAAACAAAAATATTTTAATCAAAGCAACTCTTGTAAAACTAGTAATGTTTGCGCACAATTTAATTGGCGAATTTCGTGGGTAAACTTATGTGAACTAGATCAGAAGTGTTCAAAGAACACGGCGTCGCTAGAACAACGTTGATCTCTAATATGGGCAATTAAGACATATGATGAAACGGTGCATACTTTACTGTTAATCAAGTTCAACTGTTAAAAGTTGACTAAAACGGTATGGAAATCTTGATTAAAAGTACACAATACTGTAATCAGCCACACATGATATTGTGCATGAGTATGCTGTATTGATTTTATTAATTTGCAGCAGGTATATTGATTTTATCATGTTGGCTATATACATTGCTGCAAAGTATTGATTTTACTGATATTCAATGCACTTAGCCAGCAAAAAAATCAATACTCATGCACAATATCATGGCTGAATATGAGGTTGTGACGTGTAGAACGTGACGTAAACGTGACGTAAAACGTGACGTAAAAAACATTTAAAATGACGTGATACGTGATACGCGTGATTCTCTGGCTAAGTGCATTGAATATCAGTAAATGTCATAAATGGCCTTCTAAAATACACTAGTAAAAACGAATCGTGGTCGGTAATCGCCTCATACCTCACAGTTTTAAGTTTGAACGAAAATCTGTACGTGCTCTAGCTTTGCGGAGACATACATACATACATACATAGAAACAAAGTGATCACAAGGCTTTCGCTTCAGCTACTGAAGCGACGCAACAAATGAACAAAGTGTGTCTTACTATCCACGACTGATCCTACGCAGCCCGCCGCCTTCACAAGAGCGACGGGGGGTCCCTGGGCACGTGTCACGCGCGGGGTGCGCAGACCCAGCCTGATGGCTCAACCGGCGGTCTGATAGGCCTGAGAGCCTGCTCCTCGTTGTGTATTCCGTACCCACACGTACACCACGCACCCAGGGCTAGCTTCCCTTGTTGTGCAAGTGGTGTGCAGCCCCATGGCTTCACGAGAGGTCTTCCGGTTGAGGACTTCGCACCAGTGCGGACACGGGTGTAAGGGTTCCCCCAGTACAACGCCACGTGGGACACGAGGTGCACGCAGAGAGGGAGGATAGCCACAGGCTTAATGTCGTAGATAGAAGATTGAGGGCCTATTCTCCGACAGAGAATAGGTTGACAGTCCTACTCTACTGACCGTACAAGCAGCTAAACTTCAACTGCCCGAATGACTACCTCAGTACTGGTGGTAGTGTACGGAGTCCCTAATCCTACAACTGGCCAAAGTAAACATAATAATAACCAACAAGGTGTGTGTAACAGGGGATCATAATAATTTAGTTCAGTGCAACCTTTATTTACCTACTTTATTCTCTGCAAGGATTCTACAATATCCGCGCACTGGAGACCCTAACAGAATTACGAGTTTTTCTACATTTAGCCTATGTAAAGTAGGTCCAGCAATGGCCAAAATTGCAAAATTAAATTGTCACAAAATAATTTGTAGATGAAAACCGCAAAATGTAATAGTCACGAAATAGTCTAGTTTTACACTACGTGTATGCACGACCGTAAAAAATGTTACATTTAGTATAATGAGTTTTGGCTATTTGGATATGTCTGTGCCATGATAGACTGAAATCACCATAATAGAAGGGATGTTATACAAATTATACGTGTAATCATGCCATTTCCACTAACTTAGTGATATTTGTATTAAAACCAACACGTTATGATTCATGGAATAGTTTCGTGTGCAAGGCAATGTTTTGGCTACACGCTATAACTATATGGGCAATCCTCACACACGCACACGGTATATGCAGCTACTGCTGTATTTGAAATGTTTCACAAGTAAGACCACCTCGGTAAAGTGGACACATTCGGCTACCACCACCACCAATGTCCCTCATAGAGAGGTTTTATTGTACAGTACAACATGCAAACAAGACCATCTCTCTATTGAGACCACCTCTGTAATAAGACCACTTTCCACGGCCCGAAACCTTCATACAACTACACACAATGAATCTCTGTGTAGGGACCACCTCTCTATTGAGACCACGTAACACTATTCCCAGAGGTGGTCCTAACAGAGAGGTTTTACTGTTTTATAGAGCATTGTAGTCGTCACTCACATAAACGTTAGCAAACGCGACCTGTCGTGTTTACCTACTGTATACCCCATTGCACAGACTAATAGAGAAAACCACTTTTTATGCTGCATATAATGCACATTACATGTACACATATAATAGAGTGTGTTTATAGTATGTACATGATAAACACGCATTACATATAATGAGCTTTTTAAACACGCATTACATATGATGAGCTTTTTATAGATGTTTCATCCGACCAAGTCCAGTGAACAGACTATTATTGTAATCATACTGCACGAAGGTATAAACAGTGTCACGCAGTTTTCAATTCAATGCTTAAGATTTTTTCCACATTGTACCATCGATCATAGCTAGGTATATTGACTACAAAGCTATTGTACTGATATAGTCACCATTCAAAAATCTATTTTTGTATTGCACAATGCCTCTCATGAAACCACTGAAAGACCTCTTCTCAATCGCTCTCCATTGAGAAATGTTCAAGATTCACAAGAACCTCTGTATGATGCCTTGCGACTGCGAAATATGATCTGATTATAGAAGTGGTCTCATTGTGAATATGGTCTTGATGAGAGGTTCCACTGTATGTGCGAATCACATCTTCGTGTCAGCATTTACCATTGATTGCAAGTGCTGATGGCCTACGTGAGTAGCATTAAACACACAATAAGTAAATGCCTAGACTTACAGGCTGCAGTCAGATTTTTGTTTACGTTTTCGGACACATTAAGCAATGACCAATCTATTGAATATTGAAAATATTCATTTATACTTTTGTTGATCTTTTCTGCTACGTTTCAAGTCAAAAATATCCTAAAGTAATAGTCAAAAGTCCCTAGGGAGCACACAAATTACTTCCCACAGGGGGTCGGTCATTTGATGTGTGTGTGGGGGTTGCTCAGTTTCACATAGTGTCCAAGGGGTGTCATTCAAATTTAAATGTTACAAAAGGGGGGTTACTCAATTTTAAGTCCGACACATTAATATTTTACGCACTTTTGGCGCAAATTGAGAAAACTGCAAGTATTTCAACAGGAATGACGTAACAATATATATGTTTCATACCAAAACCAATTTATTCCTTTTAATGGAAGAATACATGCTACTCAATATCACTGTCTGGGTCAGACTCAGCATTTGCAATGTATCTCCGAATTTGAATCGGAGCTTCACCAGTGAACATTTTTCTTACACTTTTATTGTGCAATCAGGTTGGTGGGGGGGGTCACTCAATTTATAAGTTTTTCATGGGGGGGGGTGTCACTTAATTTCAGCTTTTCATTTTCAGAAATGGAAGGTCACTAAATTTTTGAAAGTTGGTTAAACCAAATGGCCGACCTCCCTGGGAAGTAATTCATGTGCGCTCCCTTAACTGTCTGGGTGACGAAATTTACAAAATAAAAATGATCAATTTTAAGATTAATACAACTTTAGAATAGTTTTGACTTGAAACTCAGCAGAAGAGAACAACAACAATATAGGAGACCATATGCTACATGCCAACCACAAAGTGTGATGTGAAAATAATAAAAACCTATCATTGTCGTAACTGGAGTTCAAACACAACCGTAAGGAGAGGACTTGTTGCTGTTCAAGTTTGTGTTGATTGTTTTTAGGTCAAAGCCCGAATGTTACTGAGCTTCGACATGTGTTTTAAGGTTAAACGGTTACTTTTCTGTCTGATAGGGCCTCAGACACTATAAAAAGTATATTGATTCCCCAATGTTCTTGGCGGAACGTACCCCCATCCCCCCCCCCGAAACAATGCTGCTACTTTATGGCGTTTGCCTGCATCATTGCAGAACATATTTTGCTTCCAATGTTTTGCAATCCTGGCTACGGCCCTCATAATGGTCGTAAATGCTTATAACATCATATAAAAACACACTGCCATATCTGCACTTGTTTGCACTGATTATGGGACAGCGAAACACCTCATAACCATAACTCTGCATTAGGCCCCTTCAAGCTAATATAATAAATACAAATTTGGGGCACTGCTGGATTAGTGGAATTCATTTAATCAGCTTTTACTACCAATTGCGTGCACAAATACATATGAATGAAAATATGGTGGTTTATACTCGTGATCCAAAGCTTGCTTTCACTTTACACTTTACACCAGGTCATTGACCGATTTATTGACCAATTGATCGTTTCTCACATACTTGCACAATGCTAATCACTCAACCGAATGGCCTGTATCTAATTAAAGTGTAGACGCCTATCAGCTGTGTGCAACTATTTAGGTATGAGTTTGCTCAACACCCACAACTAGACCCGACTGGGAATCGAGCCCATGACCTTATCCTCACTTGTCTATCACCCTTTGGCAGTATTAATGCAACACTCTATAAATAGAATACTGCAAACCTCCTGTAAGATTTCACTGAGACCATCAACGAATTCAGGTCAGGTTGAGGTGGTCTTAATAAAGAGGTTCTTCTGGATAAAACTCATAATTACAGCCACCGAGTTATTTCCTCAGTCGTAATCAGCAGCTGTGTTCCGGAAGCTTCTACACTCTGAGCACTCTATACGTTTACATTATATGTCTGTTCATTTGCTAGATACTGTTCATAACAATGTGTTTAGGCAATGCGCAAAACCAGTTCCATAGAACACAGTGGGCACATGCTACACCCACACAACGCCTCTTTTCCTTCCAGATTTTTTTATTTACATGTCTTATTGCCACCTACGAAGCCCATGAGTTTGTTTGCTATCCCAGCTGCAGATGTCTAGAGAGGATTCATTTTGTATGAAGTTAATCAATATTGACAAATTGCACGTAGCATATATGCTACAAAAAAGCATGAGTTATCCTGACTTTCAGGATTGCTTTGCTGTTGCAAGACCACCTTTCTTGGATTGTATAAATCATTAGGAGATGGCATACATTGATGATTCAGAGGACCACCTGTCAGTCGAAGAACTTCTCGCGATCTGTCGTGGTCAGATAGTATTGCTTTGCACCGGAGAGGTCCTAAGAATACCTACCTTATATGGTACATGTATCTGTCACGTATTACTACCGGAGCTTTTCAAAATTATGTGTTGTGTTCCTAGGAAATAGATCGTTCCATTAGTATGTAAGTGTGTAAAAAAGTACATGTACATATCTTGTATTGAGCATGTATATAAAACACTCCTTGCAATGAACTCCTTAACACCCTAAGGAACTCTCATAAAAAACTAAATAGATATTATGATCATCCCTTTTTCTCCAATCAGGAGGAGCTGTCATCCTATGACCTGGAGGACGATCCGTTCGATGGACCCCCCGATGAGCTTGAAAAAGAATTTGCACTGTCCGGCGCAGTAAGAGGCGTCTACTACCGGTACTTGGTGGAGGCGCTGCGCCGGAACTGCTCGCTGCACCTGGGCGCACTAAACCTCACGGAACTGTGCAGCCTCCTCAACTACACCACTCACTGCTGTGACGGACAGGTGGTCAATATATTCTGTGTTAACTAGTTATACTTTAACAATAGCAGATTTCAAATACAGTAGCACCTCCAAATTAAGACCACCTCTATAATGAGACCACCTCTATAATAAGACCACTCTTCTCGGTCCCGAACATTCAAAAGTATTGCAATGGAACCTCTACTATACAAGTTCTTTACTTATACGTATACACAGTCGGGTTGAATGTATTTTATATTTAACTGTGACTCAGTTTAAAAGTTGAATTGACATAAATGGGGCACGTTCATACCATAAGCCTCAGACTGCCACTACACGATGTCATTTATTTGCATTATGCACCAAATTAGTTGAATTTTACACAAATATATAGGAAACGAAAGCTATGGACTTCTTCAATCGAGTTAGCGGTGGTCGTTGGAGCAGATTCTGTAAAATTGAAATAAATTCTCACATTTTGGTCCCTAAATGTCTTCAATTACAGCAGATGTTGAACACAATTACGTCTTGTGAAAAGTGTCTAGCTGCTGTGACAGCATACTAGTCCAGAATTGTTTTGAAATACTGAGAAAAATACTTTGATCTGCTAGAGTTGCTTAACCACTGTCTATTTTTTCTGACTCCCATCAGGATGTGAACACCACCTCCTCAGCCGCCACCTCCGCACACTTGCCTCCACCGCCGCAGTACACCCCCCCTCCTCCTCCGCTGCCACCTCCGCCTCTGGGGTGGTGGACCTGTGTCCGGATGTCTCCTGGCAGCCTTACCTGAAGCTTATTGCGGTCCCAACGCTCTTCACGGTGGGGGTCCTCGGAAACACTGTGTCGGTGAGTTCCAGTCTCTGGCAGATGTTTATCTTCATTTTATTCAAACTTTGTGTTCATTCTTTGTTCTCATTGCATATATTAGATTATTGTGTGTGTTTCATCCCATTTGGATATTTAGAAAACTATTGCAGTGTTCAATGTAAATCCATACCTATTGTATAATTAAAACAAAATGATAGACACAGACACGAAGATATGTTCACCTCTTTTTTTTTGGCAGCTGGTGGTGATTTGCTCTGAAATGAAATTGTTGGCCATCTGGACAAAATGGCAGCCATTTTGAAATTTCAAACATTCATCATTATTCATAAACAGAAGTAGTTGTATCAACTGTGATGCTATATCTTGGTATTAAGACTTCTGTTTTTAAAGCTGGTGGTGATGTGTTCTGAATAAAGATTGGTGGCCATATTGAAAAAATGTCAGCCATTTTGAAATTTTATATATCATCATGATTCATCAAAAGTAGTAGTTATGCCAAATGTTATGCATTTTCCGGGAATTAGATATTTTGATTTTGGCAGCTGGTGGTGATGTGTTCTTAATTAAGATTAGTGGCCATCTTGAAATAAATGGCAGCCATTTTGAAATTTTAAACATCCATCATTGTTAATCGAAAGTAGTATTTGTACCAACAGTGATACTTTTTCCTGGAATTAAAACTTGTTTTTTTACAGTTGGTGGTGATGTGCTCTGATGCGTATCGGCGCCGCTCATACGGTTACTACCTTCGTGCCCTCGCTGTCTTTGACAACCTTACGCTCCTCATCAACCTTGTCTACACGCTCAACGATGTCCATTATGACTTTCATCTCAAGGTGAGTGGGGTATAAGGGGTCAAGAAATTCCACATCCCTCTTTGGTAGGGTTTATGCATTTTTGTTCACCCTCTTTTTAGCATTTCCCCATAGCATAACTATGACTGTCATGGGCCAAACACTGTAGAACCTTCAATGAGGACCACAACCACTATAGACCACCTCAATAATGAAGCCATTTTTCTTGGTCGCAAATTGTCACATGAAAACATAATGCACCTCCATGAAGAGAACGCCTCTCTATTTTGACCCCCAGAAGTCAGTCCAATGGATGGTCTTAAGGTAGAGCATCCACTGCGTCCATGTCTGAACATCCCTTCTTACCATTCCAGGAGGCGGCCAGCAATAACGGCACCACCACCCCGGGCCTGATGGCAGGTCACACCACGCTCACGTGCAAGCTCAGCGAGTTCCTCATTCACGTAGTAAGTAGGTCTGCTATGGAACCCTGAATTCAGAATGCCTGTATATAAGGAAACCACCTCTGTAAAGAGATCATTGCGGCGATGCCAAGCCTTCCAAAAAAGAGACCCAAGGCAACGTCGACTACAGTCACGTTATAGTACAAAACATTACACTACAGTAATGTACAATACAGTAGAATAGAACTACAACCTATTAAACTCTACGTATTAGAAAACTACGCCATATTTACGATTCTGTGTGCTGAGGTTGTTGTTCCAAAACTATATAGCCTAAAACCGTATGCTGTTGAGACTTTATTTCGTGTCGACGTCTCGTAGTTTCGAGAGCATAAGACTTTATACATAAGTATCAAACCGAACAGTACAAATATACTACCAATGAAACGCATCAGCAGTTTCAATACTGTTTATGCACCGCGTCTGTCGCAAGTTCGTTCCACACTATAATCCGCATGGCAGGTGTACCTCATGTGCTCGTGGCTGGTCGTGGCTTTCACCATCGACCGCTTCATTGCCGTCTGCTTCCCGCTGCTGCGCGTGCGCTACTGCACGGAGCGCTCTGCCGTCTACTCCATCGGCGCCATGTTCTGCATCGTGATGGCCACGCAGGCGTACCACCTCGTGTACGTCCAGCGTCTCGACCGCATCACCAACCAGCACATGCCATGTAAGCACCACTGATGTGGGGGTTTATAAGGGGTTGAGAAATCCTACGTCCCAATTCTTTTGGCCTTTTTAAGGCGTCAAGAGATCCAATATTTCAAGTAGTTTAGCCCTATTTTCCACATCGGTAATTCTTAGGTTGTTTCCCATATCCCCACACACTTTTGGTGTTTTCCCCACATACAACTTTCATGAAATCCTATATCCCCATTGTTTGTTTGCCTTTTTCCCACATCCCTAATCTTGAGGGTCTTTTTCCCTTATCCAACTTCCTTATAAACACATCCCACTGATTCATATTCTGTTAAATGTCTTCTGCTATGCCTTCTATGTATGATTTGGCATTCTTTTGCATAGCTATAGTGGTTGTCTATACGAGTATACGTGGGTAGTATTTTTTTAATGTAGCATTACATCGAAATATGATCTTTTTCTTCTCTCTTTTTCTGGAGTTTTATATCTATATCTTTATATATAAAGGAAGAAGCGACTTTTGGCGTCACAAAAGGCTTTTTAACCACAAGACGTACACACTTCAAACTATGTATGTAAAATCAGGACAACTTGGTGGTCGTTATAATTTCACATTTCAAAACAAATAAATTGGTTTTGATGATAAAACAGCAGGAAGGGGGTTCATTAATTATAGACCTGTTTAGATGGGGATGGGGTAGAGAGGGTTGGGGAGAGAAGAGGGGGTGGCGTGGCGGTGGAAGAAAGGGTAGGGATGTTTGGGATATTTAATCTGCTCCGCACGTGTTAACCATGGGTAGCAGTAGCTGGGGAGGGATATTAGCGGGATCAATCATTGCCATATTTAGTACATTTAGTGTGACATATGACGATGGGAGGACGGTGATGGAGGTGTATCTAATCTAATCACAGACCTGTACACTGACGAGAACTGGTTCGAGGGATGTGGGACAGGAGGAATGATGGGGAAGGAGGAGCATTTAATCTGTTCCTGATCTCATCTGTTTCAACCCGAGCAACGCCGGGTAAACAGCTAGTATATATGTATTAAGGAAGAGGCGATTTTTTGTGTCACAAAAGGCTTTTTAACCACAAGACGTACACACTCCAAATTATGTATGTACAATCAGGACAAATTGGTGGTCGTTATACTGTCACATTTCAAACCAAATAAATTGGTTTTAATGATAAACACAAGAAAAAAGGAATGTTGTAGAAAGCTTGCTTACAGGGCCATGTTTGTTAAAGGTACGTAATATGTTAAACGTTTGTTTTGGGGATGGGGGCGGACATGGCTGGTGGTGAGGCAGGGAGGAGCATTTAATATGTTCCAAATATCATCAATTTCAACCCGAGCAGCAGCAGAGAGGGGGTGATTGAGATGCACATTTAATGGTTAGCACGTGTTTATCAGCGGTATGAGTAGCTGGAGGGAGGGATATTAGAGGGATCAAACATTGCCACATAGATGTAGTGTGTGTATGGCTTTGACATAGGACGATGGAAGGACGGATATGGAGGTGTATCTAATCTGTCACAGACCTGTATACTGACGAGAACGGGTTCGAGGGATGTGGCATAGGAGGAAGGATGGGGAGGGAGGAGCTTTTAATGTGTTCCGGATCGCATCTGATTCAACCCAAGCAACGCCGGGTAAACAGCTAGTCCTGCGATAAATAAATTATTAAGTATTTGATTATGATGAATTATTTAACTTCTATTCTAGTCAAACTGTACATTGGTAAAGGCATATTAAATATAATACTATAGACGACATTTACATTCACATTCACATTTACATTTACCAATGTGAATGTGTATTGTGTCCCCTTCTACCGGAAAGTGGCTCAAAAACTACTGGATCGCCGGGTCATTTTAGCCCAGATCTACACATATTATACGTATACGTGAGCACCAGGAAAGCAGTATTGATGGATACAGAATAAATAAGTTCGTTATTGAATAGGTAGAACGGATTCTTTAAGGATACACCAAGTGTAATAAGTAACTGAGATTCTTACAGCATTGTTTTAATTGTGTCTGAGTACTCTAGATATGTTGCGAAAAGCTTTCAATTCCTTCTCCTAATGGTAGATGTTTGTAGAATTCATACAAATATAATTCATAATAATTTTACCTTGCATACTATGAAAAGTTCTATTATTTAACAAACACGTCCTTTGTCCCGGATCCCATAACTTCATTTTTATTTCAATCAAAGTAGAGTTCCACGAAAGTCACATTGTTTGGTGCTAACAAACAATTAAATACATTTGTTACAATTTCAAATACACGTGTACATACCAGGAGAAAATAGTAAGAATATTTAAATTGTAGGGAGAAATAACACGTCTACAACGCAAATGCTATTATTACTTTTTCTTGTATGGTTGTGTTGTTCTTGTTGTTGTTGCTGCTGCTAATACCGCGGCTGCCACTGCCTTGCTGCCTTGCCGCCGCCGCTGCTGCTGCTGCTGCTGCTGCTGCTGCTGCTGCTGCTGCTGCTGCTGCTGCTGCTGCTGCTGCTGCTGCTGCTATTGACTTCGTTCTTCCACTTGATGCTGTCATCATTGTGGCTGTTGGGATCGGTATCGTTTGCTGCAGCTCCGAGGGCTGCTTTTGGTGATGCTCTACTTATACTTCATTGTCTAAATATCCGTCTTCATCTTCCTACTCAACCTATTCTTGTTCCTTTCCATCTTCTTCTTCCTCTCTCATAACCCAATTGATCCTCTTATAAATGACCATCTAATCATGTTGTTTACTTGCCCTCTCAGGTCACGCGCCCCCAGAAATGCGCCCCATCTACTTCGGTCTCAACTACTTCTGGTTCGGCTTTCTGTTGCGCTTCGCCCTGCCCTTCCTCATCATCGCCGTGTGCAATGGCTCCATCATCTACCACATACAGGTGAGAAGGCCTACATTACATTAGAACCTTCATAGCTTCTAGATTAGAAATACAAAAGATAAATTAATTCAGTTTAATTTAAATTTAATGCAATAACTAAACTACTGATAGTATAGTTGAATGTATCAATGCTATTATTTTTCATAATTTCTATATTCCATTTTTTAAACTCAATCCTAATATATATTCTCTATATTCCCTGCATTATTATTCAAATACAGAACTCAAGATAGATTAAAAATCAACTTGAAATATCAATAGCTGAATTAAAGTACAAATTAGTTCTTTGGATCCTGCCAGCAAAAGAGAGATCTTTATAACAGGGAAAAGAAAGTGACAGTTTATAATTAATTTCATTTTTCTCCAATTGTATGTAATTCAGAGCAAATCAAATTAATTTATCTTTTCTATTTTAATATCCTGAATTGAAAACACATGAAAGAATGTAGACAGAATGTAGAAAGGAATGTACATAGATTGTGAATATGCGATGAACAAAAAGAACACTAATGTATATATTGAGAAATCTATGATGTAAGAAAACAATAATGTTAAATTAGTCGCTCATTAAGACCATCTCTACACAGAGACCATCTCTATGATAACTAATAATATACCTCTACCGGGTGTACCCCACCCCCTCTCATACGTAGGGTGGTAGCTCTCAAGATACAGCTAGATTTGTTATTTTGGTGTGGATAATGGTTGATCTAGTTTCAATGTTGGAGTTATCTGTCTGGTTTGGTAGTCGCAGGAATGTCGAACTTCTTGCCAGATTTGCGCTAAAAAGGTTATCCAATCCCTCTCATGAGAAGAAATGAGAAGTGGGTTGTGCTTTTTCGGCTACGGTAAAAGGTTAATGATCTAATAACCTGGAACATATGCGTGCTTTTCTGGTCCTCTCGGCAGCTAGTATAGTTGGAACTCCTCTTGTCTTTCAGATTAAAGCTGGCCTTTTCTGGTGGCTTTGAGCCGACCTATTAAAAATAACTTCCGCTACTGCTGTTACCGTCGTTCAGCTTGCAATTGATGAGACAGTTCTTCTAATCTGGATCATCTGCTCATTTTTCTGGATCGTCTGGATGCCTATCTGGAGCATCTGCAGCAACTGGAGCATCTGGACTCTTGCAACGCCAGCAAAATTGGCCTGATTCACGCTGCTTTGTCTTCTGGCCGTAGTTATGTAACAAATATTGATCCATTTCAGTCGATCCCACCCGAAATGACAAATCTGGCGTCTTCTGGAGCATCTGGAGCTACCATCGTCCAGGTGAACGGGGTGGGGTATTAAACTGTTTTTTTAAAAAAACAAATTTAAAGTCTGAAAACGTTGAACGTGTTACGGGCCAAAACGTAGTAGAATACAACTTAGGACCAGGACAATAGCAACAAAAGAGCATATTTCTAACACGATAGGTATAGCTTCAATCAACTATTTCAATCCTCTAGGTCAGTTTGACTTCCCTGTGTGGCTCTGGCAGGACTCATCCATGACTCCAGGTTTCCGAGACTGCATCCTGGAACAATCCTGGCAGGCCTCTAAAATGAATTTTGCAATGATGGCTGAGGGGTCTCAGGCACCTGCATTGTGTGCTTGGTGAAAACATGACACCGCTTTTGGTCCAGGTTTCATTACCAGCAGATGCTATGTGATACATGTATATAGTTGAGAAAGAAGAAGAGCTAATGCAGTATAGGCTTTGTGTAATACAATCTCTTTCACCAAAGCTATGGAGTGGAAAGTATCACTGTGACACTGGGTGGTGTGATAAACAAGAGACAGGCGCATGGTAATTAATTAACAAGCATAGCAAAAATAGCCATCTTGGTTATCATTTTCTGTGGATGACACTGGCTTATCACATGTGTCTAGGTCACATTTAGAGGTTGCTGAGTGCCAAAAGGGCAAAAGAAGTGGGCGGGGGAGGGGAAGTCGGAAGAATGGTAGGAAGTTGGAAAAAGCAATGCAATAGTAGGCTTAGGCAGTGGAAGCTGTGTGTAATAAAACACATTTCAACAGTGGATTTGCTTTGAGGTATTCCTTTTTGCTTAATTGGATACCAAGAGATTGCTGGCATTGTTGGCAGTGTTGGCATTGAATGTTACCATTCAAAATTCTTCCTAACACAATAGCTATCTAAGGCCTGTGATTGCATCATTCTATCTTTACATTTGTCCTGTATTTGCATGCACTTCAGTGAAAAATACGTTTAAACAAACGTCTGCTTCCGTTTCCTTACAGCGCATGCGCGTGCGACGTCACGACCAGCAGCTGCAGCACAAGAAGCAGACGGCGACGGCGTCCATGGCCATCTGCACGCTGTACGCCGTGTGCACCGTGTTTGTGGGTACGTACGCTCACTCACGCACTCATTCACTCACCCATTCACTAACTCACCCTCTCAAAAAGCTGATGGACAAAGCGATCTGCACGCTGTACGCTTTGTGCAACACACGTTTGTGAGTTCGTAACTAACTTACTCACGAACTCACTAACCCACTCACTTCTAAAATCATGGTACGGTAAAGTTACTGCTTTTCAATATTAAGTTTATAGGGTTGAAATAGACTTGAGTATAAAGATTTAGCTTTAAAAAAAGATATTTGAACTTTTTGCTCGTGTTTCCTACATACAGTAGCTAATGAGTAATCTAGTTTAATACTGCAATTTTATTAAAGAGACATGAACAGGTGAATTTCATGTCATATAAACTTTTTATGCCACATAAATAGTACTTGCTGAGCCATTTGAATATATACATTTTTATCTATATGTAGCTTTTCATTTCTTCATAATTAATCAGTTCCCTATTTCGGTTTCTTCACAGCCAGCCCAATGTTTTGTAAACAAAGAGGGAATTCCATAACATCCAGCCTTAATAACTATTTCCGACACGCGAATGTCGGCTTGCGGCGCACGAGTGATAAAGGCTACAGTCCTGTTATTAGTACGGAACCTCCCAATGTCAATCCACTTGTTTTTCTCTCTGTTTTAATTTATTTATATTTTTCTATCAAACGCGTGTTTACGATTGAAAATTGGAAGTTATTAGGTGCAACATGTCAAGAAAATAGAAAAATAAAATTATTAAGTGAAATTGTCAGAGGAGGTGGTTGCTGTTCATGTCCCTTTAAACTAGATTACGAATGAAAACTTGAACAAATGAACATCCAACATATAGCCAATGAGGTTAAGGCTGGGTCATCTCTATAGTCCCCCGTCTCATTGGTCCACCCTCTCATCGGTCCTCCATCACGGAATACAATACTGTTAGATATACGGTTTTCAGGGGTGGATCAAAGCGCTGAGCATGATGCATTTAAGGGCACAGCCCACCCTCCCTCAAACTGTTTGAAATTCTGAGTGTTCACAGGTTTTGACACTTATCAGACGACTGATGTAATGGTGGATTTGAGATAATGCGGGTCGACGTGACGTACATGTAATATCAGATGCACATTCATATAACATATATCAAATAATACTTTTGTTATTAACAAAGTAATTTAATTGCAAACTGGTTTGTAGAACCTTCATCGATGTTACAATAACACGGTCATTTATGGAGATGGCTTGTGTCTTACTGTTGCCATGGCAAATCCATTTAAACTTATAATTAAAAAATATGTTTATACTAAATATATCATTCACAGAAATAATATATTGAAATATTCATTGATGGGGGTACAGGTTGATCCTTATGGTGGTTGTAGCCTATTTCAACGAGCTCCATCCAAATTGCAGATCCAGATTTCCGGAAACAGTGGTGGGGGTGCACCCTGCATGATTTCATTGGTTTTGTACGTGTGAGGGTTGCAGAGATGAAAAAACAATAAAAGTGATTTTGTGGTTTGAAAAATGGGGCACACGCCTCTGCACCCTCTCCCTTGATTAAACTATGTACTACACATCTGTTTGTGATTTATTCATGTGCTTCAGTGGCCGAATGGACAAGAAGTTGGATTATTGACCATGATTCATGGTCTGGTCTGTTGGTGGGTGTTGAGCATACTCATATTTAACACGCTGCATACTGCTCCTTTGTACCTACACATCAAATAGGTACAACTGCGTGATTCGCACATCTGCACTACGGTAGCGATGTGCTGTATGCTCCCCAGGGAGTTGAGAAAGATATAGTGTGAAAAGGATGCCAATGACTTGGTGTAAATCTAAATCCCCAGAGCACAATAACAGTGAATTGGACTTTAACCATTTACTTAGAAAATGTGCAGGCTTATATGGGTTTTATGCAGGCTCTTTGGTAACCGGATTCAGAAGGCTACCGTGTATGATCCTAAAAATGTCCATAAAACGTTCGTGCTGTAGTCCAGCATTGTTTTGCAATATAGAATACACGTGTCATGTGTGTAAAAGCAGCAGCAGCAGTAGCAGTAGCCACATAAGCAGCACTAGTGACAGCAGCAGCAGCTGCTGCAGCAGAAACAGAAGCAACTATAACATGAATACTATACCAATTGAATTGGGGACTAATGAGACGGGGGACCAATAAGACGGGGGACCAATAAGACGGGGGACCCATGAGATGTACCCGATTAAGGCTGCTTTCATATTGTCAAAAATACTGAATACTGAATACTACGTTTATAATCCCTCTCTCAGTGACGCTGCTGCCGTGCGCCGTCGTCGCCATCGTGCAGTTCACGGATTACGTCATCAAGGAGCGCGTTAGTCTGTCGCTCTACTGCACACTGAAGGTACGCTCCACTACACCTGTCAATCACCGTTCAACAACAACAACAAAGATTCGCGTTTTAGAGGTGTTTATAACAACAGAGACACGTGTGCGCCAGTCTAGTGATGCATAAATGCGTATGTCATGAGGTCCTCAAGTACGCCACGTGGTTTATTGCCTATGATTCTGAGACAAACAAACCAAATCACGTGACTTTTCAAGTGTTTTACAACGCATTCTGGGAACGTTGGTTGCAACCCTGTTTCCTACTTTACGCCATCAGAAACCTGGTTGATCAAGACTAATCATGTCACGGCCGAATATAGTAGCGTAATCATACCCTAATATCGCCATTAGAAAACAAGCGTTTTCGTATCTTTGAATTCTGATCCTGGGTATTTTTAGACAAACAAGCAAACAAAACTAGGCGCAATATACCAATAATGTGAAAGAGACGCCTAGTTTTGTGGCACGTTCGTACTCACCGTGATAATGTCAGACCCAACCTCCACCCCCCTGGAGACATACAGATCATGTTTGTGGTCCTATTAAAAGTAGTATAGCTGAAGATCAGGTGTGTGATGTGTCTAGGCCTAATGGATCAGGTGTAACCAATGCCCTATCATGCACACTGTCTTCTTGTTTTACACCATTTGCTGTAGGCAAACTCTAAGTGAAGTGCTCTCCTCTGAAATCGGGCAATATATTTTATGTGAAAAGCTGATACAAAAGTTGAAGCGACTGCTCTAGTCAGCTGATCAACAACTATGACATTGTGCAGCTGTTAAAACCACTGGTCTTATCAAACTAGTAGTCGCCTTATGAAGTAAACTTACCCTGACAAATAAAACTCAAAGTGTATGTTCATTGATCAGGTTGTGTGGACCCCGCTAGAGATAGTGCGCCTTCTCAACTACTCCACCAATGTGATCCTGTACGGAGTGACCGGGCGACAGTTCCGCCGCGAGTTCATGCGCCTGCTGTGGTGCTGCCTGCGCCGGCCGTATGTGGAGAAGCGCAGCATCCAGACGCGGGAGCCCCAGTTCCACATTGTGCCTGGAGGAGGTATAGTGCAACCTTACTATTTTATCTCTATGCGCTTCTTTGGTCGACTTGATTGGAGGCTTTTTGAGTGGGTCCTCTTTTGTTTAAACATTGTTTATTTGTTATACAAGTACAACACAGAGATTGGGAAAGAGCTAAAATGCGATTAACGCCCTCTCTCGTGGGTTCTTTTTGCAGTTGGGACTAATGGTGAGAATTAAGCAAATCTTTTGTTGCACTGCTCCGTGGTATTATGATATCTTGGATATATGACTGAAAATATTACAAGTTACTATTTCTTGATAATGCTGTTAGAATTTAAAGAGTAATTGTTTATCATTCTTCTTATTGAAGTTCTCATATAGGATACACTGATATGCATATATATAATTGACTACATCAACATATAGTTGCAAAATTCATTATCCCTTGTGTTTCTTTATCCTTGTATATTAGTAGACCTACGCAGTCCCTTAATAGGCATATTTTCTTCCTCCAGGAGCAGCAGGAGCAGGAGCGGGCCACGAGATGCAGCTGCTACGCTCTTCCGGCTGCAAGAATGTGCTGCCACCTAGTGGTGGAGTCGGAAACAAACCCCCGGGGGTGGGGATAATGAATAACTCCACTCAGTTGCGAAGTCATGACAGTGGTGGGGGTTCGACGAAGGGATCTTCGAAGGCTGGGAGTGGTGGAGTTAGGTACAATGGCATCAACGGCGTAGTGGTTAGCACTTCTAGAGGATCTAGAGCGAACTCTGCTGGAACTAGCTCTCGAAGCAGCTCTCAGCACTAATGACTTAAGGTGTGTGTATGTGTATAGTAGAACTTCATTGATAAGACCACCCATATGACTGACCTCAAAACATTCCAAAAGACCTGGTGTTATGTGTTCAAGTGAGTATTTTTAGTAGAGTCTGGGACTGCCAGCAATGGTCTTATTGGAGAGGTGATCTCAATAGAGAGGTTGTCTTAATTAGAAGTTCTACTGTATAACCTCGGCACATTTGGAATTGGGTATATTACGACTTGGAGATATACTGATGGTATGAGAGATACGAGAGTATTAACACGACAATTTTTCAGTTTTAATATATTGTTACTTCTTTATTGATGGTTGTGACTGCCACTTGAACTTGGGACAATCATACGAATGTTTACGGGTTTAGAAAAATGCATACGAATGTATACGACTGCATATGAATGTAGAGTGCATGGATCTTATTAAGACTACGGATAAATGGATCAGAAGGCAATTTACCTCATTAAAATAATACATCTTATACGATGATACAGAGAAGTTGATATGCTTACCTATAACCTTATTCTTATTTCATTTATGTTTCTATTCTTGTTTGTATGGTAACAGGGATAGACACTCAGAACGATTTAAAGCTATTTAATAAGTTTCAACTTAGCTATTGGTGTTTGTGTGTGTGTATATAGCAGGCGTAATCTGGATCAGGAAAGTGACCCCCAGAAAGGATAAATGTATATGTATGAAATGTTCTTATTGTACGTATTTTGCCACATCCCCAGCCCGGAATATACAAACCTCACGGTGTTCCTCACAACTATTTTCCTCTGGGGGGTATAAGGGGTCAAGAAATCCCATCTCCCGGGCTAATTTTATTCTATCTTATATCATTTCTTATTTCATTTCTTCGCAACCAGTCAGGTACACCAGAAAAATGTTTGACCTGTTTTCTCCACAGCCCACTTCCTTAATATCCCACACCACTTGTTTTTTGTTGGATGTTTTTACCCCCCCCCCCCCCCCCTACCCCGCATATATAAACAGGTCATTCCAATGAATTCAAAACTTTCGGAGTCAATGCCCTCATTCGGATTACAACAGCTTTGTGAAACCACCAACAGCTCACTCATATTCATCTGTATGTTTTATATTATTGACTGTCATGGTAATAGTGAGCTTGAAGCCAAAGTAAAGCCAGGGTCAGACAGTCCCAAATATTGAATCAGAAGCAGTCGTTGTTATCTTTGGTAGGGGCATGTATTTAAAAATAGAATCTTGCCTTTCCTCCATCATTTTTCTACTAGGATAGCATAGAATTCCTCCATCATGACTTTTCCATCTACAGCACATTACAAATTGTAGTGATGGAGTTTAAAAAATGTGGCTGTCTGACTTCGGCTTAATTGTAAACCGTACAACGAAAACATTGATTGCATATTGTCATTATTGATATTGTAAGATAGAACCATAATCAGGGCATAGTTTGTTTGTTATTTTGTAATGTTTAAATGTGTGCCATGGGGTTAATACAAATAATTGCCTCCTGTGTCGTTATACTCATCATATATTCAAATGTTGTCAGGAAATCAATTAACCAATTAAAAAAGCAATTACTCAATTAACTTTCCATGTATTATTTTCAATTTCTGGTACTTAACTGTATTGATATCCGCTAGTCTTTATAATACACACTGCAAATCCCCAATGATAGAAGAGACCACCTTAATATTGAGACCACATGGGGCCAGACAACGGGTGTTCTTGCTAGACAGGTTGCATTGCATTTATCTTGCAAATGTTAGACAACATGTATACAATCATACATGGATTTGGCACGTGTTTTTATAGAAATGAAACCTCTTAATTGGCATGTAAAGAACAGAATAACACGTCAATAAAATGCAAACTCATTAGATCTCTCTCTATATTAGAATCTCTATCCTGTCTATTAAGACTATCTCAGTGGCACACTCCAAGTAGTCTCAATAGCGTTGATCAGCTTATGAAGCTGGATTGTAACCATTTTATGAACGCTTGCCATTATACAAAATGTTCTTATTACAGATACGGTGTCTTTAGAGAGTTGGTCTTAATTGGGGATTCTACTGTATACTATGAGTTTCCATATATAGAAAGATTCTGTAAAATGTCAAAGGTTGTGAAACTTCCGACAGAACCCTCTCAACCTATGGTAAATGAATACAAACTCGTAGCAAAACATGAGAGGTACATGTAATGTCGTGCTTTTAGCCGTTGAGTGGATACAAAAGGAAATCAACAACACCATAAAACAAAATCCCAAATGAGATAGACATCAAGAAGGCAACAGCTTTTGTAATTGTATACATTTGTGTAGTTTTGTTTTGTTTCTCTCTCGTTAATATGTATCCGAAATGTCACCAACTCTACATATTGGATGTTCTTTGATGTAGTATTGACAGGTAACAGTAATAGTTTTACACTGCCATAGGCAGTGTTACATTCGATGTCCAGTGATTGGTTGAGTCTCTAACTTTCCATGGAACTATCTCAAAACTTGTCTCAGTGTCAAACTATTTGACTTGGCAAGGAAAAACCAAACAAACAAACAAACAAACAAACAAACAAACAAACAAACAGAGTGAGTGCGTTGTTATTCCCATGGATCAATTGTATTGATTGACAGTTCCACCAAATAATCCTCACGTTTTCATTGGCTGACGCCTTTGAACAAAATTCCTCACCGAACAGCACTTTTAAAAGACAGCTAACTTTCAATAGCCTTATTTAATAATATTGAACGATAAGCCAAAAATAGATGAGGAGGGTTTTCTAGATTCAAGATTATTTTTATATTGAATATTGAGCTAATTAGCCTGTCTACCACCGTCCATAATGACGGTATACAATGTACATTAGAACCTCCAATTAAGACAACCTCTCTGCTGAGACCATCTCTATAGTAATGCCACTTTTCCCGGTCCCAAACCTTCATAAAGGTATTGAAATAAACCTCTGTATAGATACCTGGTCGCAAAGATGGTCCTATTATAGATATTCTACTGTTTGTCTTGATTCAGATGTCTGTACATGAGATAGTTACCTGGGCTGTACAATGGATGTCTTTATAATGACCCTTATATAGAACGAATATGAGTAAGCCATATGGTAATATGAAACTATTTGCCTCATATCAGATACAGCTTTCCATGACACTAGTTAACCATGGAGTGTTAACAATATTCAACACACTGTGTGTGTCATTTTTGCCCTCTTTTGAATCAAAAGGTGTTGTATCTTGTTATCACCAAAGACAGTGTAATTGCTTAACATTTGTTGAGTAAGGTTCATAGCATATTGGAAACCATGTATCATTTTGAGTTCTTTCTTTATAAGATATGCCTAAATTCCAAAATTAAAACCATATAATTACTAAATATATCTAAAAATTATTTATTTAACTGTTTTCGACTGTTGTCCTCGTCATTCATGTTTTATAAAGAAAGAACTCAAAATGATACAGTGTAATTGCTTCTCTGGCAAAGTTTTGCTGATGTATATACATTGTATGACACGTTACATTCGAGGAGTTGTGTTAAGAATAATTCAAATCTTGAATAGTATGCGTAATTGACCACTCCATCTTTGCTAGAATGTAAATTGTAATCACCTTCACTGGTCAGCAGTAGTGGTCTCACTGTAGCTGTGCCCAATCCTTAATTGGAGGATGGTAATGGCCATTAATTGGTAATTCAATTTGTTATGACATTGTATTATAAATAGTAGGGCAGGATAAATACATGTACCTGTATATCAAATAGAATACTGTATGATTACAAGTAGATACGAATCACTTATGTATACTTTGATGTAACTCATCCCATGTGTTCCACTGTCAAGATGTTTAGATTGCGTTAATGGATTGCATGTCAATTACTGCAATCATGATTAATGAATCTTCGTGTGGCTCTCGTGTGGTAGTGCATATTTTATGTGACAAGAAATCTTTACAGGCCATAAGCATTTACACTGAATAGTGAACCTTTACTGGGTGAAGTCATAAATAGTGACTTTACTGGCCATGCAACAAAAGCCTAAAATGAACTAAAGTTGGCCAGAATGAATGTTTCATGCATGGGCCCCAGTATCATGGGAGGGATGTGTGGTAAAAAAGCACAATGATTAACAAACACTATGCTATACACATTACTGCAATTATGTAGAATAGTAGTAATATGTATGATATAGTGCTGGTAAATCATTATAGTATACAATGTACATAGCACACACCCTTTATAATGATGCTGGGGCCCATGGATTCATGTGCAATCAGATCTTTGCGCAAATCGCAGGCACCCATCTAGGTAATTTTGAGCTTATTTCTTGTTTTTATTCTAGTTTGAAAAAAAATACATGTAGGCCTAATATAATCATTGACTACCATGCGAGAAAAGTTCACTCGAGTAATGAGACATTGATCAACAAAGATAAAGAACTAAGTGAGCGGCCCCTAGTTTTATCGGGTGGTAAAGTTAACAGGTCACTGCTCTCAAGACATTTTTGTATTGATTTTTGCCTACCTCTACCTGTAGACTTCTAAAGGAAATAAAAACAAATATGCCCGTAGCATGTCTAAAATCACGAGGACAAGTCAGCAATGTGCTACTAAAAGCAGAAGGTAGCAACACTACATGAGACATGCACCCCCTGATTTTAATAAGCAGTGCCTTGAGCCGGAGGCTTGGAATATGCGGAACTGTGCATGAAAGAAACTGTATCCATTCCACGTCGGCTGTGTGTTAAATAAACGTAACGTTATGTTATTGTAAACCGTCGTTTGTTCTTATTTCTTAATTAAAATTTAAAGTAAATCAGCTGTGGTAATTAGCCATGGTTAATGGTCACATTTTTACAGTGTACATGTGTTTTACTATGTATTTAGTCAGTCAGTGTGAAATTGAGTTGCTTCGGGCGTAACATAAAGCAACGACGCATGCACTTCCGGTGTATAGATAGATCCTTCTGTGGGGGGAGGGCGCTCAGGGGCACTCCAACCCCCCCCCCCCACACACACAAACACCCTTTTCCCCATCAAATACTTCATTCTGATGGGTTTTTGACATGACATCCCTTCAGAGTGCATATCATCGACCTTCCCCTCTTTCCCTAAAAAGAAATCTGGATCTGTCAGTCATAATATTTGGAGACATACCACAGTCAAAGTTTGATTTCTAATTCAAGATCGCCTTGATACTAACATTTTGGATGGTCTACCTAAAATGTTGAAGAGATATGTCACGGTTTGTCTGTCAATATGCATACATTCAATAGGGGAATTAGTTAACCAGTACCAACGAGAGTTGCTGGAGATAAAAAAATTCTTAAAATGTGCTTGTCTTTTATTTTAGTATAAAAGTACAAGCATTTCCCTTTATAAAAATGTATTACACTTTAGGGGTTTCGGGAATAGATTTTGGTTTATGGACCATACAAAAGATCATGTATACAATTTTGGTACGGTCAAAATTAACATTGACTGAATTTTTCATTGTATTTGTATGATCTTTTGTATGGTCCATAAACCAAATTCCATTCCCGCAACATTTAAAGTGTTACACATTTTTAAAAAGGGAAATGAATGTACTTTTATACTAAAATAAAAAAGAAGAACATTTTAAGATATTTTTTTCCAAATTTTTTTTATGTTCATGAATCCAGCAAGTCTCCTTGATTTTATTAAATACAAAAACCAGCGTTATCAGTATCACATGTACAATGTACAATCTATCTCTGAAGTTACCTATACTTTTGCTGTATAAAACATTCAAAGAGTCAAGATTGTTAGAAATGTGAAGTATGTTACGGAGTGTTCATTTTTAGAGTCAGGGGGGTCGCAATATTTTCGAGACATGACATAGATTGTTTTTTGATGTTACCCCCCCCCCCCATCAGAGCTGATAAAACTTAGACACCCCCCCCCCAGCACCCTATTTTTTCTGACAAAAGTGTACGACATGTAAAGTTTCACTTCCCAATTGTAAGACTTGTAAAGTTTCGTTTACAGACAACTTAGTACATTCAAAACTATCCTGGTTGTAAAGTGTTACATTTTCATAAACTTGATTGATTTTTGTTATATTTGATTTTTTTTATCATGGTGTTAATCTATTTAATAAAATAATTATATAAAGCACTGTCAAATATGGCTGACATCAAATTAGCGTCAAATAGCGCGTAATATTTAGATGAAATCAGCCTCAAACATTTTTCTTTACCCCATTGATGTCTTGAAACATTTTTGACCCCCTCATTATATTCCTCATGACTCAAGTAATGAACACTCCCTTACTTCTGTCACACTATCTCTTCTAGCAATCCCAAATAATCGAGACATACATACAATTATGGGCAACAGCTGGCTTCTTATCCCTCATCAGTACATTAACCAAAACACCTTAAATCTGTATAATAGGGGTCCATGTAGACCCCAATCATTTGAGGTGATTTTCTTTTCAATTCATGATCTTTCTGTGATACAAATACATTCATATGTTCATTATGACTGTGCCCGATAAAAATAACGAATAAAGAGTTATGTTTTTTATTATATACATATTTTAAGAACACCAGATTTAAATGTAATCCATAACTGACTTCCATAAACACGGCTTAAATATGATTGAAAGAGTTGCACTTCATAATAATCAGAAACATTGTTGCCAATAAGTACATATGAATCATTAAAAAGATTATCTGATAAGGAATCACTTTTCTACGATTTATTGATTTACAAAAAAAAAAAAAAAAAAAAAAAAAAAAAAAGGAAAAAAAAAAAAGAACGCACTCTGTACGAGAGGTCGACCTTTTAAAAAAATCATTTGTGTGAATAATGCAATTTTTGTATGATTGAATTTGATATTTTGATAGATGTGATGTAAAATATAATGAATATCTAATTTTATTATATATTTATATGAATCTTCATTTTCAAAAATGAAAGAGAGCAGTAAAGAATACAAGTGCAAAAAAAACTTTTTACGACAAGTACAGATGAGAAGAAACACTGTTTCAATAAAAATGAACATGAGCCGCTCTAGAGAGTGATTGCACCGGGCATTATGGAGATATACATGACCGCTGATTTCAGCTCTAAACCAATCAGAATGCACGATTTAGGGCGCGGAAGAGCATTCGTGTTTGTCAGACCGGGGCTTAAATTTTGTGACATTATACAATATATTACATGGCAGTAAAATAATGAGGAATATGCATCATGTTGACAATTTATCTAAATAACATATTGTTATACGCCTAGAAATTGAAAAATTACCGTCTGTATGACGAATTACAATTCAGAATATTTCATGACAAAATGCAAGACTTTTTCCTTACTGGTTCTTCATTATATTCAAACAATGATCCTTTTATGATGTCATAATGGTGTATTTAACCTATCGAATAAAACAGTTCTTTTCCACACTAATAGTTTGTCCAGCTACTATCTTTTACACGTATGTCGCAATTGACTATACCAAATATCACCCCTCTATAGGGACCACATTTACAATGAGAGAATTGTCCCGGTCTAAAACCTTCATAATGAAGCCACAATGAACTTCCATGGCGAAACGACCTTTCTATTTACACCACTAGAGGCCAACTTCAGAGGTGGTCTTTAAATAGAAGTTCTACTGTAAATCAGAGGCCACATTAGATGCATTAGTTTCATTTAGGGAACGATCATAAACAATGATACCGGGGGGGGGGGGGTCGTCCATTTTTTCAGGCGCGAACAAAAAGTTAAGTAACCCCCCACCATCCACCAAAGAAAAAGTTCTCTATATAGTGATTGTACTGCTAAAAGAAAATATTTGAAAAAAATGTACCGTAGCGTGATAAAAAAAGTTCAGCGATCCAAAAGGAATCAGAAAAGTTGGACGACCCCCCCACCCCCCCACACACACACCTTTTTGGACGACCCCCCTGGTATCATTATTTGTGATCGTTCCCTTAGACATATAATAAGCAGACGACCATCCGTGCCAAGGTCATGGGTAGGCCTATAAAGGTCACTAAGAGGATGCTCAGTAATGAAACTGTCAACGTGCTCTTTCTCACACCCTGTATACATGATAGAAATGATGATTAGTGTGGCAGGCACAAGCCTGACCAATTTTAGGGACATGTGGGCTTTGATGCTGGCTACAGGGGGTGACAAAATTAGCTCATGGTCATTCTGCCATGGCTTATCCACTTCCCAGATCTTTTATGTTTGCTACAGGGCCTAACAAAGTTATAGCATGGGCAGTGTGTTAAGGTTTTTCCCATGAACGCCTATCATCTATTGGCTAACAAATAGGTTTTGGTTTGCCCGGACTACGTTTTATGGTGACATTGTGCCATTTCCTATGTGATACAGGGTGCGCCAACGTTAGTGCATCAGTGTCATGCTTTACCCACGAACAGTTCAGAGTTACAATGGGTTTGATATTTGATGTTTCCTATTATCAGATGGGTACGTGGTGTGAAATTTAATATTTGATTTGTAATGGGAAGAATAGAAAGATGTCGTCCTTGAGAGAGTGCACAGGATTAAAGGTTGACGGAAGGATTATATAATATTCAATTCAGTATTTTATGTGCAGTACACGTCACTCTGTATCATAGTCCGGCAAGGCTGTACTCAAGTACACAAAGTGAAGAAGGCATTGACCGAAACAAATATACACAGTGTACATGGCAGCTTAAACTGCAATTACTCACTCTGATGGCTCTAAATTTCCAACAACCCGATTTTTTTATAAACATCCGTCAAGTTTGGATTAAACTGATTCAACTTTGTCAAATGTAAGTGTCTTGAGTAGGTTTAGATTTTAGACAACCAAATCACACATTTATATTAGTGCTACCGGACCGAGTGATGAGGGAGTTGGACTGACCACGGAGTGACTGGAAGGTTGTGGGTTTGATTCTCTTCCAGGTCTTTTGGTGTTTGTTGTGCAAAATTTCCCCTAACTTGTTGCACACGGCTTCATGCTATCTTAAATGTAAATATGTACATATGTGGCATTGTACGCATGTGCAAATGGTTAATGGTTAATGGAATAGCACCGCTAGCTAAAAGCAACCTCAACTGCATGATCGCTAGGGAGTTTAAAACAGAGCAATTGTTAGACACAGTTATCATCTCAACCCAAAGGTTGTTGGTTTTAATCCATCATAAGGACAGACACTTCGGGGGTTCTAATTTCTTCACAATTTGAAAGAAAATGACCACTTTACCAAACATTCAAAAAACATTCAAAATTCCTACCGGCACATCTATTTTTTTCCGCTATAAAGTGACACACTTGATATTTGTTATCAATCGATGCACTAGCATTTCTATAGATATAATATACATATCATATTAAAAGCCACAATGAATGAACAATTTGAAAATGGAACACAAGAACTCAACAGTTATTTTCAGACTCCATCGAGGCACCTGATTATCACTGATTACCAGACGACATTTGCAAGATTACACCTCATCAAGAGTGTGTGCTACAAATTAACGCAAGTTCTCACACACACATAGACATCAGACTGGCTGACGTAACTACTCATTTGAGGTGGAAACAACTTGGGATTTGTAGTTACCCCCAGTCACAAGAAAAATGGGACTATTGCGGCACGCATGGCCATGAACCCATCCAGACTTGGTGGATGTTTATGATGCTTTTGTCCCAGCTGTTATCACTCACAGGCAGATTCAGGCGGTGCTCCTCACCCCCGCAACAATTTCATTTTTGATGTGTTTTTGTATTTTTTGTGTTTTTTGTTTTTTTTTATTTTTTTTTAATGTTTTTTGCGGGGATGGGGTGTGTGTGAGATATCCAATGTGTCAATGCGTATATGAAAATGAAACCCACGCAATTCCGTAATACCCCCTCCCCACCCACCCCCACACAAACACTGACACACGTATTTCCGAACGCGTGAATCTACTAGTGAATCACAGTTGGTTTTATGGTTTTATCAATAGATATACCTATCATTCACAGCTAATGCGATGGTAATGGAAGATAGTTGCTGACATATTAAAGGTCATTGCAAGATATAGGTATATGCTCATTTCATTTTCAAATTGAAAAACAAGAAAAATGGTTCTGAAAAGAAACATACAAAACAAGTATGAAATGTCTTAAGGCAATTACACTTACTGTGACATTTGCCCTTGAAAATAGATAATTTTCATACAATGGCGTCGAACAACCAATTATATGGAAGTTTTTTTTTCACTTTTCTTATGAGTAACTCAGCACTGTGTTTAGTGTTTAACTGTAATGATGAGCTGGAGAACCTGGTTCTTAAAGCTAGGATCCGACAGTCCCGAATTAAGAAGACGAATCAGTCTTGTACCCATTGTCACCTTGTCAGAATTTACCCCTTTGGACCTCCATAAAGTGACCACCTCTGCGCATCTACACCACTGGAGCTCACTTACAAGGTTAGTATTAATAGCGAGGTTAATATCATAATTGGGAGTGGTTGCGAGAGCTCAGAAAATATCAAACTGAGTGTGCAGTTTGACATAATGAGTAAGTGCAGCGGACGGGGAGTTCTTCATCAAGTACATTACTTGCAAGTACATACACTGTAACTTGTAAGTATTTTAACTGCACCTACAGTACTTGCAAGCACAAGGATTGTACATTAAAAAAGACCAAGTATGCTTGTACCTGGACTTGAACTGGACTGGAGTCCGTAAAATGTACCTCGGCAGAACTATGATAAGAGGTAAGCGATGTTCTTATCTCTCACCCCCACTCGCATGACTACATTTTTCCCGTATTCGTCATATCCAGGTTTCAAACTTTTTAGTATCGAATATCGTTTGTTTTCCTTTCCAATCAGAATCTGAAATTTTCGGCCAACATGGGAGAGTCTACTGTGAGTACAGTCGAACCTCCAAATTAAGACCACCATTCTATTGAGACCACCTCTATAGTAAAACCACTTTTCACAGTCCCGAACCTTCACAAACCTACCAAAATGAACGTCTTTATAGAGACTACCCCTCTATTGAGACCATTTAAAAACTTGGTCCAATTGTGGTCCTTACAAAGAGGTTCTACTGTAGTAATAACTTCTATAAGTGAGCAAGTCAGAACCAAAGCCATACACGCAGTTGGGAAATACAATACTGTAAGTGGATGTATCTGACGGAAATTCAACCGCTCTTTTTCTCTGGAAGTGCAAATTGCTCATTGCAACCGAATATGATGAGGGCTAATCTCACACCCTGTTTTCTCTTTTTTATGCCACGCTTTTGAAAACACCATTTTGCACTAATGTACAAAACCTATATGCATTAGAATCTCACCTGTTCACCGAGGTGGTCATGTAGAAAAAATGTGATTGGTGATATGCCCTTCATCGTGATTGTGAATTGTGAACTGTCCGTATTTAATATGTGAAATGGAGTGTAATCTATTATTGGTGACTGGTGGTCTGCTCATTTCTGGGTCGGTGATTGGTGATTTGCTTTAACTCTTGAGCGTGATTTGTAAACTGTCTGTATTTATGGGTGTGAAATGTGATTCAATTGCAATTCCTGATTATTGGTGAAATATAATGAAATGCATTGGTGACTGGTGAATAGATTTTCATCAGTGCTATATACTCCCCTCTTCACCATTGTCTGTCCTTGAGTCGTCTCAATAGAGTGGTAGGGGGTTTCTTTAGTATATGATGTATTGATCCAGATGAGTCCCAGTGGTCGAATACCGAGGTAGATGGTCTTATCACAGAAGCAGAGTCTTTGATACATTTTCCAATCATCTATTGGTGCATGCTGTGTCTTAAAAAGTGTTAAGAGCTGCAAAATAGTGTGGTGTTTCTTATTTTACCTACTGATGGGAAGTGGACAGTTGACAAAAGTTATAAGTTATGGACCAGTTATAAGAATTTTAGCCTCCGAGAAACTTGACATTTCTGCAAAGGATATTCAAATATGGAAAAGTTACGGATAGTGCTGATGTTATGGATATCTAAATGGCTGAGAGATTGCTGGTCACCTGGTCATGGTATCTGTTGAGAAGTTATGAGAAGTTATGAGAATACAGTTGACTATGACTTGTACACTAGTTATGTATATGACTGAAGTTATATGTTCAAATGACCAGTTATGAGTCAATTTTGCATTGGCAAGTATAGTTACATACATGATTTGCAAGTTAAGAATTTGGCATTTTAATAGTTATAATTTTATAAAGCCAAGTAGCAAACAACCTTTCACCCTACATATTGACAAAAAGGACTCTTTCTAGAGGTGTGAAAATATGCAGAACATGATGAGTTGTGCGACATCTTTTCTATCAGCACGTGATCAAGTGTCGTGTCACAGCGAGCCCTAATATAAGACACCAGAACTCACCTGGAAAAAGTCATGTTACTCAATTCATCCGGTTGTGCGTATGTATCACGAATTGAGTGCTTGTAAATTGCATGTTAACAGCGTTTAGCATCAAATAAAGACCAGTTCCCATTAGCACAATGTGGTGCGGATTGATTGCACAATGTGTGTAAAGTGGTCATGATAATAGATTTCAACTGAATCAACTTTCAGGAGGGAGATACTCTGATGAAAACCATCTCTATAAAGAGACCTCCTCTGTAATGGGCCAATTTCTCACTGTTCCAATCCTTTGAATGAGACTGTTTGAAGAAATCATTGCCGTAATGTCCATTGAGACAAACTTAGGCGTGTTACTGTAATTATTTTCCGGTGAGTATGCTTAGACTTTAATTTCAATAAAGACTTTTAACATTTTAGATACCCAATATGTTTTACAGACATTGGCACACATTACCACGATAGATTCTAGATATAAAAGCCTGTCAGATCATGAAATTTTCATTCTTATTATCTCCACCTTTCAGATGTACCCTTGAAATTTGCGGGTATGTAACCCCCCCCCCCCCCCCCATTTGATTTCCAAAGTACCTGGATATACATGAACCACTGTTCAATTTTACTGCTAACATCATGCTGGGATGCTTCTTTCGGCCGTAGTTTTTAACGTATCATCAATATTTTATAGGTGATCCAGGGAGGTGATCCCATCTGTCACTGCTTTGGGTTGAATAGCCATATCAATGTCACCAAACGGTGCTCAACAAAGGACAATATCAAACATTCATGACAATACTAATAGCCGTTAGGCAATAAAACACGGTGCAACCACTCAATAACGACCACCGGTGGGACTGGCTTCAAGTGGTCTCATTGAAGGGGTGGTCCCTTTTATGGAGGTATTCGATGATCATCTTTTGATGGTTTGAGACCGCGAAAAAGTGTTCTAATTGTAGAGGTAGCTGCTTTATAGAGATGATCTTAATTGGAGGTTTTACTGCATAATTGTAGAACCATTGTTTAGCCATAAAGAGTTATTGATGAGACATGATCATAAAAGGTGCACTACTGAAGTATGTTGACCCCGATAAAACAGATGCCATTGTTGATCATTGTTCAGCATACCACAGAATACAGTAAGACTTCACCATGGACACATCTCACTATTAGGGACATCTTGCAATAGGCGACATGTTTTGATTCTTAAGTTCATATGCATTGTTCAGGTAAGAGGACACAGTTTGTATGAACTTGTATCCATACTCGAAGTAGTGTAGTAATGCCCCTGCCTGCGTATGTTGTTCTACTGTACTTATACTATTTCTTTTACTGTACTGGTGTTGGTGGTGTCTGACCTTGTTTTGGGTACCAATCAATTAGTACTAGTTCACATACTGTTATCAACGTATCTTCAAGCGCAACTAATTACTGGACGTGTCATACTACAACAAGGATCGGATGTTAGAAAATATGAAACTTTCATAGGATAGGGCTGGTATGTAATATCCGTTCCCATATCACAAAAGACCGGATTCCAGTTGTTCTTGGAGCAGAAATATGATACCTATACATAATTCTGTAACAAGATTTTATTTTCAAGAATTACCCCGAATACTTGTACCCTTGGAAATACACATTGTATAAACAAACTAGTGTCAGAGAGTCCCGAAAATTGATGGTACATGTAAATCAGTTGTGGTATTGTAGCATGAACATTTATGACAATCAGACAATGGGTTATGCGGGTTATTAGGGCTTACAGTTTTGATTTTTGGGACAAGTTTCATAA
The DNA here is from genome assembly GCA_019095985.1 of Streblospio benedicti. Lineage (NCBI taxonomy): Eukaryota > Metazoa > Annelida > Polychaeta > Spionida > Spionidae > Streblospio > Streblospio benedicti. Next base: position 14,669,681 of record CM032663.1, read on the forward strand.
GAAAATAGCGGATACTGTAGAACCTCTCTATTAAAACAACATAGGCGTCTGAGAGGGAGTCTCTTTTTTTAGTCTCGCGACGGTCTCTTTAGGAAATTTTCAGGCCAAGACAACAGACTTATATTATTACAGAGGTAGTCCCAATAGAGGGGTGGCCTTAATTGAAGGTTCTACTGTACAGAGAAAACAGCTGTTACTCGGGTATGAAATATACACTGTGGTTGAATTAATCACCTTAATTGTCACGTAATTGCTGGCTTACGTGATGTATGCTATCCATAAATCCCAGTTTCTTAAAATACGGTAAAACCTAGCTATGCGGTCATCTCACTTGTAGGGACACTTTGTTACTAGGGACACATTTATCATCGTATTTCATGCATGGTGCTCTAAACACATTGCACGAATTGGGTCCCTTCCATAAGCAGTAACCTTTGCACTATACCCTATCAGTGCAACTTAATTGCAAGGTTTAACTGTATTTGGTCTTTTCAGGCAGTACACCAATGTAAAGTGTATATGCAGTGTGTACTGACAGAGAGAGTTGTTTGTACTAACTTCCTTCACAAGATGTAAAATACGTGGCTAAATTACGGACCCTAAATGACAGCCAACACCCTCTCTATTAAGACCACCTACACTAAGTTGTTTCAATTAGTTCCGTCACTGATTCTTAATGAATATTTCCCAACAGTATACATGGCCTTGTTAGACGACACGCCTTTTATGGAAGTGTCTTAATTGTTTTTTGTGTGTTTGTGTTTGCTTTTTGTTGTTTATATATCTATTAAGTTTCGGGTGATGATATTCGTGACCGTGAGACTGGGATTTGCACTTGCGTCAGTGTCGAATATGGAAGCCGAGTCATTGTTGACATTATTCATGATTGTCACACTATCTCGTCACATACAACAATTAAAATAATCATTTCACCCATATATCTAACAGTAGACATTCGGGGAGGAACATTCGTGACTGTCAGACTGGGGCTTAAAAACAAAGTTAAAATTCAACAAATGTTGCATAGCGTGAGAGAAAGCCTGGGCTGTGCAGAATCCTCCCTCTAACCACTACCAATCATCCGTAGATCAAACATCTTGACTTGTAAAAATCCACGAGGTGAATTGGTATGGGCTTGAATGTATTTTACGTTGGCTGGAGCAATAGACAAACGAAAATAAAGAGTGACAAGCACCGCTGTTGAATTTTCTGCAAATCCTAAGTTAACTGCGGTATAGGCCTATAAAACGTTTTCTTACATAAGTAGATTTAGAATTACCTGCGGACGCGATCCAGATGTTCCTAGTACAAGGCAACACTTTTCTAACCTCAAATAGTTCTGAAAAGAGTTATTAAGAAGATACCTGGTGATATAGTCACGAAGGTTTTGACGTTTGCGAAAGGTGATATGTTTTTGAGGGTGTTTCAATATAGGGTTGGTGATATTACATGGGGGATACTTTATTTGTTTCTTGCCACTGCTATGAATAACCCGTATGAATTATATGTCTGGACACAGTGAAAATCAATCAATTATTGAACAATAGCCTTAAACTTAAACCACCTCTTGAATCAGATCGCCGGTATAATAAGATCATCGGGACCACCCCTACAACATAGCAATTTTTCGAGCTTCAAAACTTCCATATAGATAGTGCACCATGGAGATTGATAACAGGACCACTCTATCACTAATAAGACCACTTGGGCCAGTCTCTTGAGAGTCTTTAGTAGAGAAGTCTCACTGTATGAATACAATGTAGAAGTAAAGCTTCTAGTAGACCAACTATAACTTGTGATTTTTGTGTTGGTAAAGTTGAGTATGCTAAATTTCCAAGACACAGGTCACGGCATTATTTGTAGAAAATATAGCTTTGCAAGTTTTGCTTCCATCTGATTTTTACATGGTATAGATATATTTTTAACTGATAAAATAAAACCAAACTTTCTTTGTAGCTAATGCAAATGACTAACTGCACACGCAAATGTTATGGTTTAGAATAGTCAGAGCACGCGATGCACATTCAAACAACGAATTTAAATTGATTTTAACAGAATAAAATACGAACCAAAAGCAGATGATTTATGTTTGATTGTGTTCAAAGACATCAATAAATATATATTTTCATCCCATTTAATGCAAAACTAATGAACATACGTACTATGATTTTTTTTGTGACCATGATTATTAGTGTAAAAATATGTTCCTCTATCTGAGCAGAGCGTGTCACTGTGAAAAAACTATGAATGAAAGAATACTTGTTAATGAAAGGATGAACCCGTCTCATCCAGCTGTAGTAAACACATGACCCCTCAATTTCCGTAAATTACCATGCACATTTACTCATGCATACCTTACCAGGATGTGCACATGTGTTTCATGGTATATTTTCTGTAATATACTTGGTTTCATCAGATATAACTCATATATCCTTTGCGAATGGACTATTTAAGCTAACAGAATATTTTCATTGGACGTATGCTTAGTATCTTAATTAGTGTAAAACTTGGTGAACACAGATACATGCACCAGAAACATGGCCACTACGGCATAGATTTTGGCTATAAAATGTAACACTAAATACATTTTGCTTCCACTTGATTTTCACTTATAGTGTAGCTTACATATATATCTTTAATCAATAAGTTTTTGTTATTGTTTTTCGAAAAAAGTGCAAATTTTGGAACTACACATTTTTCAACCCATGAAAAACCTCAATAGGGTTCAACCATAATTTTAAGAGCCGTTGTTGATGGATGTTTTGTTTTTATCACACAGAATAGTAAAACAAACATCATCTTTGTAAATAAAGGCATTGCTAAAGTAAGAGGTCAATCATATATATTTGATAAAGCTAAATAAAGACTGTTTTATTTGTGCTCATATTCAGTGACACTGATGTGTAACTGGCAACTTTTGCAAAAACTGCACTCACAGAGCGAAATCTGTCGTAGATGTCTGACTGTCACTGTTTCAAATCACAAAGATACATTATACGTCTGTCTAGTCTGACTATGCATTAAGCAAAATGTTACAGAAGTCCCGTTCCTGTGGAGTACAGTAGAATATTCAATGAATACCACCTCTCAAGGGAGACCACCTCTAAAATAAGACAATCTTTCACAGCCTACACACCATTAAATGAACCTTCTTGTAACCTCTATACATAGATCACATTCCTTTTGAGATTACATTGAGCTATACCCGGATTGGTCTGGATGGGGAGGTTCTACTGTACTCACGATGAAGAGGCGTTGGGTTGCAAAGAGCAAAGAACAATGAAGCTTGTGACGTTAAATAGTCAAATTAGTATAAAGGTAAGACCTTTCAGATTCCGTTTTCTCTTAAAGACCTTTCTCAGTCCCTTTCCTCTTATTACTATGCTAACTAATTGTACTAGGAATTGTGATGTATGCAAAAGGGTAGAAGGGCATTTGGTAACCATAACAGGAATGCCTCCCACATGCACATACAGGAGTAAATGTTAATTTTTGAATTATTGACTGACACTATGCCTCTTAATGGTATCAAACATCACCAATCTCACCTGAGTTTGGGGGTCATTTTGTTTTTATAGACTGAAAATAAGCACACAGAATTTAAGTGATCCTGACAAGTATGTGCGCAATAGAAATGGGAATGCTAAGCAACCAACTGTTCTGCGGTTTTAATCACACGAAATTCTTTGTGAAATTTGCTACTTAATTATAATTAGCAATGAATTATTATTTCAAATCAGGTTGTATTTGATTCAAGTGATCATTAGTACATATAAAACATACGTGGATTCTAGCGCGTTCATTCATGACAAATGTATGTAGATGTACATTATTGCTATTGTGCAATGTACATTATGAATATTACAATCGAATGTCCTCCCTTAACTACAGCGGGCTGCAGTTGAACCCCCATCCCCAATGATGATGAGTTCCTAATCACCAATAGTTGATGATAAATGTCGCTTGGTGTGTTGTCAAAAGCACAACGCAAACTTGCCAATAACTTTCCAATGAAAAAATCACACACGTACAATTTATATCCCCAAAATAATCCCCCTCAACAGTCATTGTTAGAACATATAAACAAATACAATTAACAAGCAGTCATATGGAGAGGATTACTCATGCCAAATTCACCAATGCCTGTTCGAGCATAATAACAATGGAAGCATGGGAAACAACAACGCATGAGCCACATAGCCACTGCATTGAAGGTGACACTATCAATCAGAGATTAGCTAACATAACGGCAACATGTCTGAGCAGACCTTGCGAATGATCAATCTGAATCAGCTAATTAGACTGATGATGGCGATAATGACGTTGCGGTCAAGTGGTACCAACAACGAAAAAGATTGACTTGAAATATAAGAATCATCGCGGTTTCTTTATGGATAGTTGGAACGGCCAAAACTAATAAGGTCTATGATAGATGTGGTCGCCTTATAGAGATGGTCGTAGGTTGAAAGCTACTTTAATGTGATTTTCTTGGCATAACGTATCACAGGTGTGACGTGAATAAGAAATAACAGGAGGTACATCAGCTTTTATCCCTGTGTCCCCAAAGACCGTTTGTTTTTATTTACGGTGTCCCTGTAGGACAGAGTTGGATGAAAGCTTAATTTCGGCGATATATTATCTTTTATAAATAGCCCGTCTACACTCTAATCTTCTCATCTTTGACATGAAATGTTTCTGTCAATTTTCGAGGAAAGGCGGCGTTGGGTTTTCTTTTACTGACTAGACCATTTTTATTGCAAAGATCCACATTTCCTCCAATCCACTTCATTAGCTACAAAACTGTTTCGTCTGATGCCGTAATCCGCTGCAGTAAACGTGGATTATTAAAATCAAAGATACTATGTAATCCCTGTCTAAAGGAAGAACCAAGCCTGTTGAATTGTACTAAATCACAGACAACTTAAGCCCCTGTCTGACAGTACTGAATGTTTAGCTGGGATTTTTTTATCTGCTGTTACGTAGACTAGAAATTCTAAAATGATAACAGGTTAGCATAGTATAAACGCTGACGGATCTGCAATGATATTCAGGATTGTCCGACTCTCGCTTTTACATCCATAGCTATTAGTAGTAAATGAGGCTGGTCTATGCTAATCAAAGTCATTATACCTAATTTTCAGAATAAAATACATGTACAATTCGCTAACGGTAACTATTCTTGTTAAAAGACCGTAGCTTCAACTATAAAGTTTATTTCAATAAACAACATTTTCTTGTGCTTTCAATGTCTTTGAAATGCTGGACACTTATCAGCACAGTTTAGCCAAAAAATAAATAACCACTGCGTAGGTCTATGACTTATTAAGAGTTTTGTATAAATAGGAAAAATGAGCAATATAACTGCATATCTATTTACAAAGTTCATCTTGAAACAAAACACTAAAATCTTACATTGATTGACAGTCTCGACAACTGCTGTTGCCTCATAAACTCGTTCAAGGATGGAAGTGCATATCATATTAAATGTTGAACTAAATTTTTGATTTATAAAACAGTGAACAAGCCGCTATAATGAATGAAACCCAAATAACAATTATATCACCTTTCAAAATTATCTGCTTTTTTCTGTTTAGATAAAAAAAATCCATTCTTTATATAGTGAGATAAAATATATTAATGTTAGTAACAGTATTTTACAATTATAGTCACACATTTGCTGGTTAGTCCTAGATAAAAAAAAAATACTGTGATAATACATGATACTATAATTGTCAACAAATGAGCACCGCATGTCCTACCTACTGACATCGACACAGTCGGTCACAACGCAAACATAGAAGGCTAAATGTATAGGATTATTAAGATGTGTGAAAAGTTTTATCATCTGTTCAATATTTACATTTACACAATCAGAAAATCTTGCATGAATAATCCTCTAATAATGGATCGGAACATACCAACAATTGTTGTGCCTTTGCCTAAATGTCCAGACATATATTCACGTAGTGTAGACAGTGTTACCATACTGTCAGATAGAAATTTCAATCAATTTACAAAATCTTTATCTTTAATGGTTATATTCAGTTCAGAGGTTGTAGATGTTTCAATAAGTTACAGCCCCTATTTAGATAAATATATTTCAAGTTCCATAAAAGTAGCACGCTGTTTACATTTTGTAGTGTGATCCCATTACTTTTACAATTGTAGAATAATTACCGCTAATCCAAAAATGATTATAACAATACGCTCATTCAACAGATTGATGTTTCTACATTTTACACTTTCAGAAATGAAGTCTTTCTAAATATCTCACGCATTCCTCATTTTGTTATGTGCCTCTTTATTACTTACTTCTATACGAAATATTTCCATTTCACGCTTAATAACGTGTAATATATAGAATTTGCCATCACAATAAGTTGAATTCAGAATTTAGGTGTGGTCATTTACTTTTGGACTAGCCTAATAATTAACACCCCGCTCGAAATAGTTTAGGCCCCACAATCAGTTAATTACGTGGAAAACAGCTTTATATTAAGTCCCTCACCACCTTGGGCACAGCATATTCCAAGGCAAATTTCAATGTGCATGCTACGTGGGACCTTTGTACTTGACATCTTATAAAATGCAAGTGATCCGCACAGCATTATCACCCAAACAAGGGTGAGGTCGGCACACAGGTTGTTGCTGTTGTATTGATAAATGGAACAGTCAGGTGATTAAATGAATCTGCATTTCTCGTAAATGTTATAGAGCGCATATCTATACGTTATGGTGTAGACGTCTTGAATAGTCATGCATATTTGATTAATGTCAAATTGATCCATTTTATGTTTTTCATTCATTCCTGTATGTTCTAGTTTTCAACTAATAGAATACACTAATGCTAGTGATGCATGTATTCAAATAACTTTTTTGAAAAGGGTACTTGTGCAGTGACATTAGAATATAATGAACTATTATTTTTTTCTCATTGTTTGAAAATTGGGACAGTTGAGAATGAAAACAAAACTTAGTATGAACTCTAGCAGTTGTAATAGCTTGATACCACCATATTATAGTTAGAGGTCACTATTACTGACGTTTGGACATTGTAGCGTCTATGTGGAAGATTTGATAACTTGATACTCTCCTTTATTTCATAACTGGTGCTAATTTACAGTGGTGCCATATGGCAATGTTCATTACTGCTTAAACGTTGTATACATATAGGATTAGTAATGTCGTACACACAGTGCATTAATCACAACAAAACCAAATGCCATCCGGTGTAATCAATCTTCTAGCGGAGAACAGACGGGGACATGACCTCGGGGTTACTATTATCAGAATGGTCTACATTACAACAATACAGGTTTACACTATCAGGCATAATCATATTGATTTACTGTTGGTGTCATGGGGGAATACAAACGTATCATGAACACATTGTTATGACAGAAGTGAAGTTGTCAAGCACACTTTGAGTGAAAATAACACCAACGGTTGTATTTCTGTTCATGAAAACACTAATTGGACAAAAATGTCAATTGATTACCTGTAAACAAAGTTACCCAGGACACAGTAGCCTGAGTCTCGGGTGGCATGCGCACTTGTCTGGATTAGGAGTCGGCAGAACTCAATCGTGAGAAGGGTTAGAAGCTGACTGTGTGTATGTCTTATAATGTGGGTCCTTCAAGCGTGTAGAATGGTTAGTGTCAACAGTAGCGCGCCTGACTACGCATATATGACCAGCCATTTTGGTATCAGGAGGTTGCAAGTTCGAGCCCACGGCCTTCCAAACCTTTACAGGGTTCTCCCAAATGTTCATACAACTCTATAATAGCCATAACGACGTTTTGACCAATGCTGTTTCATCCAACATGTGCGTGCAGGATTACAGTAAATAAGTGTGTACAGTTCAGGTCAAACCCAGAGATACTTTGCATTGCAAATATTAGCACATTATATACATGATGTTAAGTGGAGCGCTTTGAACTTTTCATAGATAGGAATTACTAATATAGATAATTTGTTGGAAATAACACTAAAATTGATAATTTTATGACTTAAGTACTAGTAAGCATACACGGATGGTATTAAAACATAGTCGTATATGGTGCACAGGTGCACCAATATCCAATACAACACATTGTTGCACCAAGTACGGAAACTATAATATAACATGCTTACAACACGGTGAACTGATGTACTTTAAAAATGAAGTTCTTCCATAGTTATAGTTGCAGGCAGGGCGAATACTGGACACATAACAGAACCGTGCATAGCGTCACCCCTGCATAGAATTTTAGCACTAGAGACAGTTCTGGAATATATCACATATATATTGGCGTGTGTGTGTAGGACGGGGGGGGGGGGTGCACACCTTAAGGTGTGGGGGAGGAAGCATTATTTTTTTATTGTACACTAGTGTGTTCACGTCACATTTTAAAGCAACAGATTTGCAACACTTCTTTCCTTCAATTCATTGATGATTTTGCTGCGGGGTTTTTGTTTAAAAAAAATATTATATAGTGGATTTAATGTTCCCATAATATATTACATGTATAATTGTCAGGATATTCTGGCGATGTATAATGCAAAATTGACCCTCAATTATCATCTGAGTACAAAGAGGTTTTCTGTAGGAATTGAGGAAGTTATGACGAAGATTTGAGCACACGAGAAATAGTGATATGTACTTGAAATAGACTAGCTCTTACACATATTTATCTATTTTATACGTGCAAAAGCCCAACACTGTCCACATTTTAGTTGATGGCAAATCGTTATATTTAAAGAGTATTGTCATCTGAAATGAAAAAGAGCAAATTTAGTGCTCTAGTTTTTTATAATAAACATAGACAACCACAAATAGTGACAAAAATGTGTTGGTCAAAATCATAACAAACTGTTACTATTAGCACGATAAGGTTGATTAGTAAATTTAGATATTGTTCTGAAAGTGTTAAAATATGTCTTTTTAAGACTTTTATTAGTAGTATGTATGGTAGCCAAATTTGGACTGTATTTAATGATAATGTCTTTAACAAAGCTGCTGTAGCATATAATAATAATGTTTTTAGACATCTCCTTGGTATTCCTAAGGGTGTTAGCATGTCCCAATATTATATGTTTAATGGTGTAGACCACTTTAAAGTACTATATAGAAAAGCTATTGGTAACTTTAGATGTAGAATATTTAGTTGTGACAATTTCATTGTGCGTGATATAGTTCAGAGTGTATTTTTTAAGTTTTATTCTAGTCATTTTGTAAATTGGCGAAAACATCTATTTTAAAATATGCTTTACAGCTAATTTTTAACTAATCTTTGATATGGACTGTGATATTTTACTATGCATTTTATGCGAAATAAACTGATACAATACAATAGGATATCAGCTTCATTCATTGGATAATTAATACAAATTGTGTGTCTGTAGCAATTATAATTTAAGGTACACCAACGAGTTCATTAAAATATGGGTGAAATGCAGACAACATTACTATAGGTCAACGCTCTGGTGCAGTTTTAAGAAGTATTTACCTTATATTATGTAAAAAAAACGCACGACTATTGTAACCATCCCTCCTTCGATTAATTATAGTCCCAGTAACCAGCTTGAAGGGCCAATGCCACCAATAATGGAGATTTTGGTAGACATTCCCCGCCAGGGCCAGTGCTGCCACCTGAATGTAAGAGTCTGTTACTCAGCTGCATAGTGACAGATTATGTAGAGCACATTATATTGAGCGGCAGCGCTGTCATCTAAATAAAGGAGTCTATATGTTGTTGTCATGTTGTTACTCATGGATTGGGGGCGGGGTAGCTATAAGGGGTCACAAAATCCCACATCCCTATTTGTTGGTCTTCTTTCCCACATCCCCAATTGTGTGGCTTTCCCCCCCTATATACCACTTTTATTTGGGCATTTTCCTCATACCCCACTTGCATGAAATATCGTGCAATGTATTTAATTAGCACGTCCAACAATTATATGTATTATACATATATTATAGCATTATACATATTTTTTGTTATGGCCGGAAGTTTTTGACCTAGTATAAACATGATCCTAGAAGTTGCCAGAGTGGCAACCAAGCTGAAATGTAATCTGCAAAAAGGACGAACATGAATCAATAAACAAAACATTTCGACTCAAGACATGCCCAAGTAACCCTGGCTAAAAATTCTAGCGTTATTTTATTTCCATTTTCATATATTTCATTCAATGCTTCCATGACGTTTGCTATATTATATGCCAATGTTTCAGTCTAAATATAGACAGACGCCTATCACTTCCCTACTCTTCACTCTCATTTTGAAGAACACCTAGTCTACACTTCAATCATAAAATAACTGCACGGTTATTATTGTTCTGCATAGATTACAATATACAATATGGATAGATTTTTACTCAAGGTCAAATTTATTAATATTTGAAGCGCTCTGAGCTATAGCAATGTGTGTAGTCTGCCAAATATGCATTTTCCATAAATGGTAGTAATCAATAATAAGCACCTACCTTTGTAATGCCAAAAACAATGTCAATGTTCTTCATGCTTAACCTATCGTGAACAGTGGAAATGGGCTAAACTAGATTCTTTTTACTCTAGGGGCTATTACTTCTGTGAAAGTCTGCTGTATACTTCCTTGTCCGGATACCTCAAAATCAAATATGAGTATGAACAGTGAATCTCGAGAAAAACGCTATGCATGGATAGTTTTGGTGGCAAATTTTGTGGGCCTGTCATTCAGTGGGGCCATTTCATATTCCTATGGCTTATTCTATCCCTATGTGCTAACTACTTTTGGGGCCAGCGAGATGGTTGTTCTGTCCGTAACTTCCACGCAGTGTGCCTGTCTCTATGGAATAGGTAGGTTTGATAATGTAAAATGCCTTTGATAAGATTCAACTTTCATGGCTTAGTAGATAGATTAAATACTAGATGTTGCACAAATGTTAATCTGGATCCGAAGGCTCTTATTTGAAGTGTATATTGAGCTGAGGATCATACTATATTGGAAGATCCTGAGTAGATAAATCCGTTGGCGTGTGACACACATGAATGTGATTCATAGATTGCAATCCCTTTTTGAAAACCTGGACCTGCCAGTAATTGGCTCACTTGTCGCATGGTCAATTATCAAATAGGGGCGGGTATACAGCCTCGGTTTTACAGACCATTTGGCCTCAAGCAGTCATAACAGGAAGCTCCAGATGTAGCCTTTTCAAGGAGTATCCTATTCAGTTATTGGTATGTTTAGAAACTTTTAACAAATGTGTGTGTTTGGGGGGGGGCGCACCTGCATTAAGGGATGTCGTACAGTAGAACCTCCGATTAAGACCGCCTCTGTATTGAGACGACCTCTCTCATAAGACCACTTTTTGACCACCTCTCTCATAAGACCACTTTTTACGGTCCTAAACTTTCATAAAGCTAGCAAAATGAACTTCTGTATAGCGACCACCTCTATTGAGATCCCCGGATGGAGACCAAATGTGGTCCTAGTAGAGAGGTTCCACTGTACTAACACAGTCCCTAATTGAGAGGTTTTACGTGTACATGTGAACAGTGTCGCAACATTCCCTTCCCAGGGCTGCTGGCTGGCAGTCTGACTGACACGTTTGGCTGCCGCGCTGTCATCATAGGCGGAAGTCTGCTGACGTCACTCAGCATTGCTGTGGCGTCCATGGCAACAAACATTGTAGTGTTCTACATCGCGTATGGTTTCATGACAGGTACGTCAGAATTAGTTCCATCCCATCTTCACTGGAATTCGTGGTGGTGGTGGAAGGGGGGGGGTCTTTAGCAGGGTACAGATTTGCTATTTGGCATATTTTAATGATTTTTTCATAAAAGAATGCTCTATGATGAACATGATTCGTTAATTCAGACACTTTATCTTACATTTTTACAATTTTGTATAGCCCTATAGCATTCACCTCCATCCTTAATAGAATCTCTCTGCGCATACGTGAGGCAGACTTTGTTCACCCGTAATATTTAATGTGCCAAGTGTTAATGGTGCGAGTCCTATACTCACAATCGATGCTGTATCCCTCAATCTCGTGATTGTCTCCATTAGCATCCTCCCTGATCACGCTCTTATTGATTTCAGTCATTGATTCCATCATTGATCCACATTCCATGTTCTTTAAGAGAGATACTAAGCTTCCTACCTGTTTCTCTTATATGTACTTCTTTATTACACGTACATGGCATCTTTTATCTACTACATGTACCTCGCATTTATCTATGTTAGGTTGTTTGTCCTTCGGCTGCACTGATAGGTTCCATATTGTCTGTGTTGGCTTCATTGTCATGGAGACACGATGTTAACGGATTTTCGATACTCACCGGTTACTACCTTCATGTGCAGAAGGATACGTTATTTCCTCTTTCATCGTCCTCCTCTGTCCTTTTCATAGAGCGATATAGAGTCTGCTGTTGGGCAGAGATGCATATCCACAACTGTAAACACTAAGGTAATTCAAATGCTATGACTGAAGAATCATATATTATATGACTAGTATAATGAAAGGATTTTCACACTTCTCTCACACATCTTTTTAGCAAGCATATTTCTACCAACGATAGATATAGCTGAAGACAAGTTTTACAACCCTAAGCTTTCATTTTGACTATATCAAGTGGCCCTGGCGGGACTCGAACTCACGACCCCAAGGTTGTGAGACCAGAATGATACCATCATCCCAAGCAGCGAGCTGTTAAAAAGTTACACGGCTGAACCGTTGTCTCCGTAACCCCCAGCTTACATACTTGGTTTGTTATCTCAACCTAGAGGCCGTGGGTTCGAATCCCACATAAGGTAGACATTTTGGGAAGGTCTTATTAGCATTTTAGTGCTATTGAATGATATATATGTGTTTCCCAGTGCTTGCGGATACATTTTCACACTTTTGATAGGATATAGTCTATTATTAAACTATTCTAACAACTATTGTAGCACTTCGCAAGTTGGAGAAGCAAACATATTACGCAGTTTGTCTAAGTACATAAATATTATAGAGGAATTACTGCGATCATTGCAATGTTTGATTTTACAATGCTATTATAGTGAACCTTGGATAGGCATATTACAACCTACTTAATACAGTACATCCTCTATTAAGACCAACCGGGGCGTAGCTAAGGCTGTCTCCATAGATAATCTTTTTACGGTCGTTGATAGCAATCTATGAAGTTTTGGAGACAAGAAACAAAATAGTTCCTATAGAGATAGTCTCCGTATAGAACTGGTCTTATTTGATGGTTATGCTGTATGGGATAACTTCTTGTATATTACCTCCCGTAAATAGTGCAGCAGAACGCATCTGTGAACAAAGTGGAGACAGCATCGCGCTGTCTGCTCTTGTGTAGCACCGCCTCTCCAGAGAGACCGGTGTCGCAGCTGGTGCTTGCACCGGACAGCTGCAACCCCATTAGATTCAGACTATAGTCAGTACCCAACTTGCTCCTTGTGATGTTGTCCTTGACCATGATCATCCACCAGCCTTGGAATCCTTGGCATAAAGGACGCCATCTGTGGGGATGGTGTGCAAACCTTAGGTTTCATAATAAACCACCACACGGGGAGGACATCGCACCTCAAGATGACAAGTAATGAGAGCCTATTACTCTGGGAAATAGTTTACTACCCTTTTTCATCAACATTACATGTTATCCAACCAACGGCTATCAGGTAACTGACAGCTATTCTGCCACTACCCAGTACAAGATAGTACCGGTTCCCTAATCCTATAGTGGCCATAGTAAACGAAGACTAATCCCTTCAAGGTGTTGTAACCGGGGAACCTTATATCTAATCCAGTGTAACTTATTGAAGTCTACTTTATAGTCCGCATTCAAGCTGGTGATTGTGCACTGGAGACCTACTCTACATTTTATCATTGTTGGTAGACATCATTGTTGGTAGACATCTATTGAAACAGAGGTGGCCTATTTACAGAAGTGGTCTCAATCGGAGATTCTACCGTTACTACAACAAAGCTGCAGCTGATTCGGCTCCAATTATCCGCAAATAGTTGTTGAGCAGGATGCATATGCATATATGAGCATCTGCCATTGACTGGTATCATGCTGACAGCAATACCAGACTAATACCAATTGTATTTTATGTAAACTTGTCAGTGATCATATGTCCGTTTTCTCTTTCCTTATTTAATAGTCATGCAACTCATGAGTTAAGCTGTGTGTTTGTTTGTTTTTGTTTTTTGTTTTTTTCTTATTCTAGGCATGGGAGTCGGTACACACGTTACTGCAACAATTGTCTCTATTCACATATACTTCAAGAAATCCGTGGCAGCGGCTATGGGTAAGTGTTTAAATGGATGGCACGAATGGTGCGAATACACTATAGACAAGGTAGGGTACATGTATGTGTAGTCATAATGCAAACAGATTTGTAGAATTTAACACTGAAGACGTCTGAAAATTGACACAATTTAGTGTTATCTATTCTTTCATCCGCCCTAACATCTTTTCACACACGCAAGCTCAGTTCTCCACGCGCTTTTATATACTGTTCTAAATTGTATACGGCTACATTACTCTGTACACTGTACCTAAGTAGTGTCAATGAAAATACGGATTGCTTATAACTTGACGTCCACGACGGTCTCTTTGTGGAGACTTGGACCATATAAGATGTTTATGATAAAGAGATTAGATCCGTATAGATGTGACTTATTTGAATCTTCTTCTGTAAAGGTTATTTTACTTAACAACGACAGCTTAGAGGTCTCTCATTATTTTATTAATTTCTACTACTCTTCTGTAACATTACACGAACCATAAAACATAAAACGTCAATACAAAAATTCAAAGTTCAAATCAGTTTTCGAGAACTATAGTCTCCTTTTCAATGATCGAGGTTTAAGTTAAATCTCGAAATAGAGACCACCTCTGGCACTCCATTGCGACACCTTGAGACCAGTTCCCCGGTGCTCTTAATAGAGAACGTCTACTCTACTGTATTAATGTCATTTTCAGGTATAGCAGTGTCCGGCGTTGGCTTTGGCACCTTCATTTTTGCCCCCCTTGTGACGGCCCTCACCGACTATTACGGCTGGCGGGGCTGCATGCTTCTTCTTGGGGGTGTCTACAGCCATGGAGCTGTCCTGGGGGCCTTGGTGAGGCCCTTGAGGCAGACAAACTCTGCTAGACGGCAGTCATGCAAGTGCAAAACCACTGGTTCTGGTGTTAATGCGGTTGATGATGGGGTGGATAAAGGAAAAATGGACGAATTGTGTATATTGAATAGCAATTCAGAGAAATGTGCAAATGCAGTGGGTGATGATGCTTCCAGTGTTTTCTTGAATTACAGTGATATACAAAATGAAAATATAAAAGTGGGTACTGACTCATCTATATCTACATATACAAATCATCAACAAATACCTACTGTGGATGTGTATACTTCTGAAGCTTTAACAACCTCCAAGAGAGAATCCCAATGTCCTCTTTCAAGAACTAGTGAACCAAGCTCGGAGGTTGCTATTATATCAAACTCAGGAAGCAAATCTAATGATTTCAAAAACAACTGTTATGACAGTGCAAATAAACATGTGGATAATCACTCATCTACATATATATCTACAACCCATCAGCAACAACCAACACCAGTTCTAGAATCTTCTACAATCAAATCTTCTGAACAGAAAAACTGCAAAAACTGCAATGATGACGTCAGCGGCGCAGACGACACCACGCTGTGCGCGAAGTTGGTGCGCAGTGTGACCAACATGTTTGACGTGCGTCTTTTCGCCAACGTGTACGTGCTGATGTTTCTGCTGGTCAGTATGAACATGACCATCATGGCCCTTGCCCTGTTCACCTTCACCCCAGCCAAGGCCCACGACCACGGCTTCTCACCTTACCAGGTATGAAGGAGGTTTAGTTCGAGGGGCTGGGCATCTTGCCAATAGCTAAATAGTAGTACGGATGTGCCATTGATACTTACTTAGTAGGCCCCTATCACGATAAAGGCTGGATTATATCAAACGACATGTTGTTTACAGTACGGAGACCACACCTTAGTACCTCCAGTACCTCGGGTACTAAGGCGTGGCCCCCCAATGTAGATATACAATGTCGTTTAATAAAATCCAGCCTGTATCATGACAAGGGTCTAGGCATTGACACATGGTGCATCGGATCCCCTTGGTTCTGTTTGTGCATGAGGAGGGTCCAATTACAGAACCATAAGAGCTATAACGGAGATGTGGTCTCCTCAGAGACGTTTGGAAGGAGATAATTAGGGCTATTCTTACGGATTTGGGCCATCAAAAAGGGGTTTTATTAGATGGGTGGTCTCTGTGTGTTTTAAGGTATCTGATTAGGAGGTTTCACTGCACTGCATTCGTTCCCCCACATTTCATCTTAATGGCCTCTCTCAAATACCATAACGGTTTGCGATTTTTCAATATCATATATAAGTTTTAGTTTTTGAAAACCATCATCCCTCGTTGTTCATGTAACATCCATCATGCTGTTTGCATTGTGGTTTTCGATATCCAAGCTGCATAGAAAAGGGTTACGACATGTACGCCTTTCATATCAGCCGTAATGATACTATTAGCGGCAGAACATCAGATTAAAATATTCTCTTTCCCAATTAACAAATTTTCTATAGTGACTTGTCCCACATTATTAAGTGAGTTTCTCCAGTCATTCATTAAATTTTGTGTCCTTAAAGATGTGGTCTTAGGTTATATTGAAGTTATGACACCAATAATCACTAGGTAGTACCTCCAAGAAAAGACCAACTTTCTAATGAAACAATTTTCAAAGAGTTCAATTATTCACTTTGATTTCACCGCCACTGGCAGATCCAGATTTTTTAGAAGTCATCTCATGGGATTTGTAACCCGCATTGATCAATGTTGATAGCGAAAATGCCAAAAAGTGCATGAAAAGGAAGCACATGCAATGTTGGTGGGAAGAAAGAGGCGTGCATGATTCTTGCGCCCCTTCCCACAAATCTGCCTATGACTGTGAACTACCTAAAAGAGACCACCAGCACTCATCTTACAACCACTTAAGGCCTATCCCCTGTGGTTGGTTCTTAAAAGATCTACTAATAGGTTATTATACAGGATGAGATGTCAGACAATATCTCACTGAGCGTGAGGTTAAACAAAATTCGTTCCTTTGCTGACTCGTTCTGTTAAACCTCACACTCATTCGGATATTGTCTGATACATCACCCCTACTTGTATAATAACCTTTGTCACTCGTGTTTATTTATCATGTTAGGTATTGTTGCCTTTGATACCAGTGTTTATATATATCAGCTTTTCAACCAATCAGAATCGAGTACGGTCAGCAAACATGAGAGAATGTATACAGTAGAACTTCCAATGAAGACCACCTCTCTATGGACACCACCTCTATAATAAGGCCACTTCCTTTCATGGTCCCAAATCTCCACAATCTATTAAAATGAACCTCCGTATAGAGACCACCTGTCTATTGAGACCACCTAACACTGGTCTCAAAGGTAGACCTAATAGAGAAGTTCTACTGTACTCCTCCTCCACCCTGGCAGGTGTCCATGGTGCTCTCCATGGCGGGAGCAGGTGACATCGTGGGGCGCCTGTTTGCGGGGTTGCTGGCGGCGCGTGCTGACCACACCCTCGTCTACATGGCCAGTGACCTCATTGCCGCCGTCTTCCTGCTGGTCACCACCTTCGTTGACTCATTCGTCTACGTTACGGCGGCCACTTTCTTGGCTGGGGTGGGAACGGGTATGTGGAAACCATGTGCTTTCTTCTGTTATGTTTGTGTGTTTCTTTCATTGTTGTTCTCATTCTTATTGTGCAACACGACTCTACGTATTTGGTATGCAACATCAGGTTTCATTTATAGCTTTGTTATTCTGTTCTGCTACTGTTGAAACCAACTTCAAAACTTTAGCTTGAAAAGTAGCAGAAAAGAACAACACAATTTTTTGTCCTTCATCCTTTAAATGAGATCCATCAAATGCCATTTAAAACTTTTTTTGAAAAAAAGCCCATTGTACTGTGCCATTCAACTGAAGAAGGTGATGTGACCACCAAGAACAACAGGTTTGGCTAGGTAACAAAACACCGCATTATATTAAATGGAATAAATTCATATGCCTCCTGACGTCACATCCTGTCATCATGTGTGACGTCAGCTTGAAAAACGCCGTCTGACAGATGAGGTTGAAATATTTGCAAAGGTAGGTATAAGTATGGGTTTAGCAAAAATTCAATGTCATTGTAATACGGCAATTTAATGATTGCTCGCCTTGCTGTTCCAGGCGGCTACATGACCATGGCGTGCACGGCGCTGGCGCAGTATGTGGGCGCCAAGCACTTCGCGCGCGTATACGGCTTCATGCACGTGGGCACCATGCTCGGCTCGGCGCTCTTTGCACCTCTCGGAGGTACTCGCAGAATGTTACCTTAATTCTTGTCATGCTTCAAAGTAATAGATCATTGGCAGATCCAGGGGCGTTGTCCCCTCCACTTCTTCCACCAAAATAATCCATTTTCATCGGCTAGTTTGGCATGTTCGTTATCGATTGCGTGTACGAAATCGATTTAGCGTGTTTCCCGAAACCCTGTATCTGCCGGTTAGAGATGATATCAATTTTTATAACACATGTTTATATTGAATCTTGTCAAAGCCTGTATATGTTAATTCAGTTAAATTTGCCAAACGTATAACACATGTTTATATTGAATCTTGTAATAACTGTCCAGAAAAATCTTGTTGAAACTCTTTTTACTATCAATAAATGTAGTTTTTTTTTTTTCATTTCAGCTTATATTCATGGCTTGAGCCACAGTTATAATACTGTATTTCGAGTAAATGCAGTGTTTCCATTGACGGCCGCTTTACTACTATTGGTGACATACATTCTCAAGGAGAATCAGGAAGCCACATTTGGATGCAGACGTCATTTCCGTTGATTATGACGTCACAAGTGAGAAATAAAATCATTTATGACGTCACAGCCTGTTGACCTTGTTATATACTTTCTTGGGATAACCCATATTGAAATGTATAGATGTTATATTGAAAACTGTGCTCTGTTACCATGTTTGGCGTTAGTCGCTGTCAACCCAGACCTGAATTTACTCACTTACTTTCTGTCAGGACGCCAATATAGAAGTGGTGTTGATCGTGACTAGTTTGTTGTGTTCATAAATTATCTGAAGATAACTGTAATATTCGAAAATATTAAACTATTGATAAAATTATGGCGTTTGTCTATTATAAACTCATTTGCATATTAAATTCATATAATACCATATTCTATGTTCAGTAACAGCTACACTGTTTACCGTTTGGCTTTGAATCAAAATGATCTGTCAATAATGCAGAAAAGGCACGAATACCACATAATTGCAAATACGTCATACTTGTAGACGGTAAACGCATATTAACGTATCTGAGTCCTTAGGCTGAGTCGGATAAGATAAATGAGTGAGCCATACATGTATACACGTAGGACATATGCAGCACGAATTTGATATTTGTTCTTTTATGATACATTGTTTTAGACAACAAATAAATTAGCATTAACATGATATTTTAATTAATAAATGAACAAATCAATATTGTTTACACATAGCATCTTTGCTCCGACATTTACAACTCCGCCTGAAGCAAATTCAGGCAAAGCCAGTGTCTAGTATTATGTTGTTGTTGTTTTTTTACATAATCATATAGACCACCCTTGAAGTGCATCAAATATATTCACGTAGATTTACGCGGTATGATGTACACATGATGTAGTCTCACATAGATTTTCTAATTAATTTTCTATTATTCTTTGGCTATTCATTTACAATATCTAACACATACAGTTCAATCTGAACAATTTAATTACATATGATGAAAAGTACCAACATATGCATTACGCATCAGCTCACATACAAATATTGACGAAGAACACCATAATGTCGATTGTGTAATAAAGTGCAATGGAGATGTGTGAAAAAATGAACATTCAGTTACTTTGACTGAAAAGAAATGTTTCAATCAATCAGATCTGCCCATGATATGTTTATGTAACAGGTGGACTTGAATTAAGACATGCCCCCGGTACATTTAATGACATTATGTCATTTCACACCTGACTGGACCGGAGAGGGTGTGGTTAAAGTAGATTTCATTGAGACTTATCTGGTTGACAAATCAGATAATTGGTATTTCTGAAGTTAACATTTGTAGGGTTCTGATGCATTATGTGATGGCTTCATCTCTATGCTATGGGCTGGGTGGAAACGCAAATATGTTATACTAGTACAGACACACCATTTTTAATCGGAGTTCTTTAAAATGTTAAAGGTAGCAAGAAGTCATGGTTTTATTGAACATAGCAATGTGTGTTTCACGATAAGTTAAAGTGACCACCAAATATAACAATAAAGTGGTAAAAAGTAATGACGTTTAGCTAAGAAGGAACTACTGTGATGCTCCTGAGTTTCATAGCTTTTATATTATGCGTGATTCATGTGTTTACGTAATATCACGCCAGTGCGACCAACTTAACCCTTCATGTCGAGTCCATACAGCGGTGGTCAATTTATACAGGCTCTTGTTGAAATTGACATATCATAAACGAGTTTGAAATAGAGATATGGCCTTAATTTGGAGGTTTAACGTTATAGATTATTATAGCGAATTATCAAATACCGCTAGTAATTTTCAAGGGTCATCAAGAAAGTAAACTTTAGTGCAAAAATTGCATAAACTTCACATGTGCATACCCTGCCCGTTTCAAAGAATATGTTCTCGTACAGTTGATGGTAGACACGCCTTAGTCGACGCAATCTTTGAGATCATCAAGTAGTGTTTGTGAAAGTACCTTAATATGTTCTAACTTTAAAAAGGACTTTTGAACCCGGGTTTAGATGGGGTTTTCATAGACTTATGGTTGAAGGCCCCAGGGCGACGCAATCTTTGAGCCCAGTGTTAAATAAATTACATCATGCCCAATGGGAGATTGCCCAATGGGAGACCACCTCTATAAAGAAACCGTACCTGACATTATCCGATTCATATACAAACAGATCACAGGGAACCTCTTTAAAAGGACGAACTCTATATTTTGACCACTAAAAACCCGGGTTAAATAGATGGGGGTTTCAACAAGTGCCATTTCAATTTGGCTGGGTATCAATGAACACTTTGTCCAGAAAGAATCTAAATGTGAAAGTGGTGGTTTAAAGTCGTGGTACGAGTCTTGCTCTCACGGATTTACGATTCACAGCAGGTCACTGACCCGCTTATTGATCATCAATGGAGCATTTGTCATATGCTTGTACCAGACGGGACCTTATCTAGAGGCTATTGCCGTACAACTGCTAAAAACAATTGATGTCGTGCTACCCTGTTACAGAAACATGTCAAGAAAGTAGGGCACTTAAGCCAATGGTTCACATTGGTGCTGAAAGAGATGTAATCTAAAGATGTTTAGAAAAAATATTCACAAGCAGTCTAGAAAAAAAATATGCACATATAGTTATCATACAGGACGGTTATGTTCGAGGTTGAACTTTTAACATTTTGTTCTCAATCTACAAAGATGCCTTTATACTTGAGGAAGTAAAACCCGCTTTACGCTATGGCGAATTACACCTACGTAGCTCTACGTGCACTGGCGAACTGGCAAATTCGTCAGGAAATATTGAACATGTTCAAAAATTTTGAACGAACATTCAGTTTGGTTAAACTTTGCTTCAAATAGTTATGCTGCGTCTACGGATCGCAGAACATTCGTACATATAAGTAACACTTCGTTTGCCTCAGCAACTTGTCATACCATGCATTTTACTACGTTCGATGTCGCTACAATACGCCCAAGTTGACGACGTGACATAATACGTGCAGATGCGTTGCACGGGTTCGCCCATGATCGCTCAAGTGTAAAGCGGGTTTAAGAAATAATTACGGACACACCAAAGTAGCAATATGTATGTCATTGTTATGTGACACGCCCCTAAATACTACATGCTGATTGGTTAATAGTAATAGGTGGAATATATTTCACCATATACACCCTACTGCCCAGACATTACTGCAATGCAAATCTACAATGCAATCACATTAATTTTTACATTTATGTTTCAAAATGATTTGTTTGAAGGTTTGTGGTTGTATTTAGGATAAAATACCATGCTTGACAGTGGTATATGCATTAGATCTCTGCCCTTAGTTGGGAAAATATTAACCTGGCAAGCGGGCATTGTTATTTTTTTCGTGTGATACTCTAGATATTATTCTAAGTCCTTGAATTGTATTCATAATTTTTACTACTATTTGATATCACCGATAAAGAGTCCAATCAAAGCCCATACTGGAATCATATAGCAGATTGGTCGGGATCGTGACTATAATCACAATGGTGGGAAGCCAGCTTTAAACCCAAGAAGGATTTATTCAGTATTATCTATACAATTGACAGAGACTCGACTGTTTATAAACCAACAAAAATGCTTGTTTGTAAATTGCCTGTCACTCACACAACGAAAATAATAAACACTCGACTCTAGTATGGTTAAAGACTACTGTGTATTTCATTATTTTTACACTGAATGGTTGTGGCTATGTCTTGTCTGCAGAAATTTTATTTAAAATATACCTGTGTACATGCAGTTGCTATAACGATGAATGATGCATCGAAAATTTGCATTATATAATAAATCGTTCACGGTTTCATGACAGCCACTTCATGATGAATATTAGATGGATATCATTAACGATTGACACTAAGATGAAACAATACTAAATATTGGGATCAACTGTTTAAGATAGTACAATATATGATTGAAAACAATACTCTTTTGAAAGCGTTTGTTTCATTCATTCTTGCAGATGCTTATAGCTGAAGATATTAACAAATTAGAAATGCTGGTGCTTGTCTATTTTGACCTGGAATATTTTAATTATTGCTTTCTGAATCTCAACTTTTGTCTACCTGCTTTTAAGATCATTTAAAGCGATTAAACGAACTTGAAATTACAGGGCATTATACAGAAGTAATTCTTACAGTCCCAGTCTCACAGTTATGAAAATGTTCTACCTCGAATTCTTAATACATACAGTAATAGATGAGAAATGCACGAGGACAAGAAAATTCTACCTTTTAAAGAACACCTCTGTTACAATACAATGTGCCTACTAACAATGGGTACACTACCAAGGCAGATGCCTTTAACTATTTGGGGTTGTCTGACTCTGGCTTTAGGAGTTTTCTAAGTAGTTACATAAAGTGAAAGACATGCGCTAGTCCATCATGGTTCAACATCTTTATAGTGTTCCAGATGATAACCTATATATTCTATTTAGTATATCATTCAGAATAATGAGCTTTATCAATAGGTTAGCCTTTTGGCAACCATAATTCGACTGGAATGTTTTGAATGTGCTATAACACGACATTTCAATTTCATAATTATAATCCAATATTCTTGATTTCATGTTAAAACTAGATTTTGTTAAATGTATGCATTCATATTGCGGACGTGGTAAGATTTTCTAATCCTCATTATATTGTAGACTCATCTATTCTGGTACATTCTACACAGATGTACAGTTTATTACTTTAATCCAAGGATATTCAGCAGAGAAACTTGGAAACTTTCACCAATACTTAATACATACATACTACCCCCCCCCCTCCCCCCCCCACACACCGTTGTTCCATGTTCCTCCCCCGTCATTTGATTACACGAGAAGAAAGAATGTTGTTCCACACGGCAGGGAGGTTGTATCTTCCACCATACTCCACCATACTGACAGTCTGATGAAGCCCGAAATGGGTGGATCCATGGAAGCTTACTAGTTCATCTTGTGATTGCCCTTGGTTCAAAGTAATAAACTGTATAATAATTGTGTTTCTAATCACCGGTGTTGTTAGATGGGCGGATGCATTAACTGAATCAAGTCTTTGGTTAAGCTCGAGAGAAGATGTGCTGCAATCTTACACCATCATCAATTTCGGCCTTGTTATTCAGTGCACAAGTTATTGAAGATAAACTTTGTATCACTGCCTATGTGAGTGTATTAAAAGAGATTGACACAAAACGACGATGACAATAGACTGTCTGTTTCTATTCTCATTTGAAATATTTTGTGCAAAGATTGTTTATAAAGAAATAAAGACAGTGGCGGTATCATTCTACGTACTGACATACTCAGTTGTTTGATCGTAATTATATAGTGCTGATGACAAATTATGTGCAAAACCCACATACTAATGATATTGATTTACATTTACCTGCCATACATAAGGTGAAAATTGAAATAACAATGGACAATATTGTTGAAATGCTATCACCGTGAAACAATTTTGGTAACCCCTTGCTAATCATTTTATTCAAAAGCTACATCTTAGCAACCAAAATAGACTTATCATAACCACCATTTGAAGTTGTTATTATAGCACAAACAAAAACATAAAAAATGGTTAGTTTTGTGGAAACATGACGCTTTGCTTCTGTTCTCGTTTGGAATATGTAGTTTCTGCCCTCAGAATTTTAGTTTAATGCGCACGCTACACTCGAAGTACATATTAGGATAACCTTAATTGATTGTGGATATACATATGCATACAGTGAGCAATTTAGCACAAGAAGTCATTAATCTAGTGCAGTGTTTTTGAAAAGATAATTTGTTTACATTCTGGAAGGATCTTTATTTTATATTTTTACGCATATATTTTTTTACATGTGGTTAGGTATTCAGAGAAATACTTTTGTACAAGCAGTTATGAACACTAAACTTATATTAAGGACATATTCCAAGTTATCAAGATGAAGTAAGTATTTCTTTTCTGTTCTACTTCTTCAAGACTGATCTTCAGTTGATTATTATGATTTATTATCCATATCATATCAATGATTTTTAACTCATAGGCGACAACAATGGAACTGTACCATTTAGAGGGAGTGGGCTTATGCCTTAAGGTCATGTTATCCATTTTCATTTTTTTGTCTACATCCTCATCTATTTGATACTTTTAATACAGATCGCACTGAGTGGTTGAACCAATGCATAAGCGCAAGGTGAGATTCCCGTAAACTGATAATGTTCTATGTTAATGGATTTTCAAAACTTCAATCGATATTTGGTTCCTAATTGCGGGTCTTCCTACGAACATGTACACATATATTTCAAACTTTGTTGGGATGCCCGTATCATTCTGGTCTCACAACTCTTGAGTTCGAGATATTGTAAAATGGACAATTGTCCTCATCTAAGTTACTATACAGCTAGGAAAACAGCGAGGAAAAACTTCCAAAACGTGTCCTTGCGTAGATAAGATTCGAACCCACGACCTCTGGGTTGAGATGGTAACTGACCCTGTATATACGCTAGGGGTTACAGAGGCAATGGTTCGTCCGTGTAACCGTTGACCAGCTCGCTGCTCCAATGGAGGATGGTACCACCCTGGTCTCACTACCACCGAGCGGTGGGTGTCAGTTTCATCGTTACCACTTGACATTATGGAAGATTGCCTTCAGCTATGTAAATATAATGGTAGGAACCTGCTTGCTATTGAAAAGCAATATGAAAATCTGAATGCCAAAATGTAAGCCGAATGATTTTCGTCACCGTAAGAAGTCGCCTATCTCTCCCATGTTAATTGTGACGTCTGCAGTTTGAAATCCGAGGTACGTCTGGCGAAAATCATTCGATTATGCAATATCACGTGACCTTGTGTGTTAGCGGACGATATATAATGGTATTTTAATAGGTGTGATAAATACTAAACATGAAAATATGAACCAAGGCTTGACAGTAAATGAAATTTGAATCTGTATATGGAATGTTGTTCAAAATACTGTGTACAATCAACGCTTTTGATTTAGAAAACTCCAGATGGGGGCTTGTCGGACGTTACTAAGCCTCAATCTGACAGTAACTTGGGTTGGGGGGGGGGACTTGATGCATATAGCCAGTGGTCTGGAGATCATTCAAGGGGCCTAGCTATTGGTGTAGACCAACAGGTTGGAGGGACCAGTAGCCCTATAAAAAGCACCCCCGAAAGATTAGAAATTATGGTGTTTTTAAAGGTTTATATGTATATATGTTTTTAAGCGTTGTCAACATTTATAAAGATAGTTTGTGTGATGCCATTCACTTCACTATTCGTTTCATTAGCATCAAATAACTACGTGTAATAATCAATATATTTATAGGAAAAATTGTTACACGTATGAACGGTTTTTACCCCTAAGCCTACGTACGTGTTCATTTATCACCTCTACCCAGGTGATGTGTGTTCGAGTCCCACCGAAGAACGAAGATTTTGGGAGGTTTTATTCTATGCATTCCAATGCTCGTGGAGTTTTCCCAATCTTTCTTGTAAGGTTCCCTTTCCCTTTCTCTCTCTCTCTCTCTGGGGTCTATAGATAGCAAGTTCCTACCACTGGTGGTTACAGAGACAACAGTTCATACATGTAACGTTTTAATGGTTAGCTTCTTGGGATGATGGTATGAATATGGTCTCACATCGTTGTGGTTGTGAGTATGAGTCCCGCCATGGCCACTTGATGTAAATGGAAGCTTAGGAATGAATCTGCCCCTGATTCGGTGTCAAGATTTGGGACTGTCTGACCGCTAGCTTTATGATAATATGATCACGATCTAAGCCAAAAAAGTACTTACGTTTTAGCACGAATATAAGTCTCTACTTGTATTATCCCACATTGGGGTTGGATGAATATTTAATGCATAATTAGCGCGAAATCTTGTATGCCTAAGCGCACATATTAACTATGTACTTGAATTGAACTATGACAACGTGACTGAAATCTGTATCACCCATCTGCATCACCCTAGTTTAAAGAAAATATTGTTTGTTGGCTGGCTTTTTCAACAAGTCACATCACCAGTAAGAAGTACTAGACGTGCCACCTTACTAAAACTTTGTCAAATTGGACATAAAAACTTGTTGATCGCCATATTGATACAACCACAATTTTGTATGTATGTGCAAGGAATCGTGTGCTGGCCTCGAGAGTCAAACGTGTGTTAAACCAGAATATCAAATAACCTGCATCAACCATTTAGCAACAAAACAACAGTCTATACAGTAGAACGCTCTAGCAAGAGCACATATGGGTCTGATCTCAAGTGATCGTAATTTAGAGGTGGTCTCTTTATTGATTTCCGTTATGAACATTTGGGACCAAGAACAAAGATTTTATCATAGACATAGTCAAAGTGGTATCCATAAAGAGGGGGTGTTTATTGGAGATTCTGCTGTGTAATGTATAATCTATACACCCATCATCAGATTCGAATTTTGAAGCAAAATATGGATTTACTTATTGGAGACAAAAGTGTACATTTAAGGATTTCCCTATTTGGAAGGTGTCTATATTAGTGACACTTTTGTAATAAGAACTGAATATTGATAATGTTTTTCCTAAATGTAAGGTGTCCCTATTAGTGAAATGTCCATAGCGATGGTGTAGTGTATAGTGAAAGACGTATGAAAAGCATCTAAAACTACTCTCAATTGGTATCATCTGATAAGTATAATTTTAATTGCTCTATTTGTGCTTATTATCTCCGGCATAAATAAGTTATAGACTACATGTAAATGCGCATAAAGGTAACATGATATCTAGTACTTATATCAATATGCGTATAAGTAAAACTTACAACTTCATTACATTTATGCACAAAATTATCTTTATGTTCGTAATTTTTGTATTGAGATCACCAGGATAACTTTTCTTTTCCAAAATTTATTGTCATATGCATAATTTGGGATGTAATTGATAGGCATGTTTCAGTGAGAGACACAAACATGTATGTGACACAAGATATTTTGTGCGCGTATCATAATCATTGAAAAAATAAACAGTCTACAATTTTTAAAAGAGGAATAATCTTTTGTCATATTTGTTGTTCTTCCTCTCCTGCATAATACATGGTTATAGAGCAGACTGAGGCGTCCAAGTGACGAGCATTGTGCCCAGCTGTCTAAGACGTTTGTGATGGACTGTAAATCCCACATCCACATCACCCCAATTAATAATACCTCAGCAAGGGCATCATTAATATTCATTGTCATCATCGCATCATCATTGTCTTCTTCTTCTTCTTCTTCTTCTTCTTCTTCTTCTTCTTCTTCTTCTTCTTCTTCTTCTTCTTCTTCTTCTTCTTCTTCTTCTTCTTCTTCTTCTTCTCCTTCTCCTCCTTCTTCTTCTTCTTGTTCTTCATCTTATTCTTCTTGTTCTTCTTGTTCTTCCTCGTATTCTTCTTGTATTTTCATTCTCTCTCTCTCTCCCTCTCCCTCTTACTCTTACTCTAACGCTTACTGTTATTTTTACCCGTATTCTCTGCTGTCTTCAATGATTCTCAACATTCGTCACAATTTCAGGTGCTTCAGGTGCTTCTTCTTCTTCTCCTCCTTCTCCTTCTCCTCCTCCTCCTCCTCCTCTTCTTCTTCTTCTTCTTCTTCTTCTTCTTCTTCTTCATCATCTTCTTCTTCTTCTTCGTCTTCTTTTAATTTTTCTCTCTCTCTCCCTCTCCCTCTTACTCTTACTCTAACGCTTACTGTTATTCTTACCCGTATTCTCTGTTGTCTTCAATAATTCTCCACATTCCTCACAATTTCAAGTGCTTCAGGTGCTTCTTCTTCTTCTTCTTCTTCTTCTTCTTCTTCTTCTTCTTCTTCTTCTTCTTATGTTTTCATTTTCTCTCTCTCTCCCTCTCCCTCTTACTCTTACTCTAACGCTTACTGTTATTTTTACCCATATTCTCTGTTGTCTTCAATGATTCTCAACATTCCTCACAATTTCAGGTGCTTCATAGTGTGCTCTCTCCTCCTAGTGGCAGCTTTCAGATCAGGTAATGTCGTCTACCTATATGCTTAATGTTCTGCTTTACTACACTTTACATGGGAATTATAATTGCCACAGCCTTTATAGTGATATCATAGATAACAACTAGTTAAGAAAGAAAAGCATTTCTCATCGAAATGCGTACACTTTTGCTCTGTACGACTTTCATGTCTCCCTCTAAAAAACAATCCTGTTTAAAGTCTCCTTCACAGAGTTCAATGATTGTTTGGCTGGGTGATGAGTTTGCAAACTTTATCACCCTTTGTCAGCCAACAACACCTGAGAATTCTTGCTGTCATAAATATTGATAAAGGCTGCAAAGGCTGCGTATAAATAAGTTTGTTATTCATTATTAAAACTGTTCTCCCAAATAAGAAATTAGGCACACAAAAATTAATTATTGCAAAGAAATTAATTGTCGAATATGAATAGAAAATTATTTGAATTTAGATGACATTTTTTGGCTCCATTTATGTGGTTATTGAACGGCTTATGAGGCATAAAAATCAGCTACATGTATATGCATGCAGTCAAGGCATGGTCCATTAATAGTTGGTTGAAGACAAATGTCTTTAATATATTTCATAATGCATGTGGCGTAAACGTCATGAATGAGTCCGTCTGGCAGGTTTATTTATACTATTACAAGTATGTAATCTATTACCACGTACACGTACAATTAAACATGCTGAGTATGCTTTATGTTTACAGTATCGGGTGATGCCTGCAGTACCCCAGTGGCTATTGCCACGAGACGTGGTGGCATCCACGCAAGAGATTTCATACTGGTGTTTCCCCAACACGTGTGGGAAAATGAGGAGAGAACTTGGTCAGTATCCAGCCTCACGAGCAGTGCGTCCTACACTCACTATGCCCGGAGTGACTACTTCCAGGGCCTGGAGGGGAAAACTGTCACAGCCATGATCGTGTATCAATATGATATGTATGTCTTCACCGATGGTATGCGCTACACTCATCTTAAAGCATTGTATGAATTCACATTTATTATGATTTGTAATGTTCGTGTATGGATATGATATATATGTCTCCACCAATGGTATGCGCTACTCTCATCTTAAAGCATTGTATGAATTCACATTTATTATGATTTGTAATGTTAGTCGTTTATCAAATTCAATATTAAGTGTTATCTTGCATTCACTCTGAAATGAAGGGGCGGGGGTCAATACATAAAATGTGAGGGGGGAGGGTGTTGGTAAATGTTGAGTGCACAACTTCAAAGGAGAGGGGTTTAAAATGTCAGTTTAAGCTAAGGACGCAAATCCAACTGCCGCCCCCCCACCTCATAAATAATGACAGCTCCCTATTACGTTCTTTTACGACATGCATTCGGAACTTCAGATTTCCAAGTGACAAAGTATGGTGCAACAAATACAGAATCCAACCCATATCCTATAGACAGTGGGTTTCCTCAGCCCATCTCACAGTTATTCGCTGATTTCCCAGCAAATACGAATGTTGATGCTGCCATCCAATTCAGTGAGTCCACTATTTATATTATAGAATTCATTTTAGAATAGTTTGTTATCATTCAGTCACCTTTTACATAATGATTGCTGGATACACTCGTTTAAACGATAGTCTGCTACTTATAATATATTTTCTAGATCCTCAGGACTACATTGCGGGTTTGACTTACGGTAATAGATACTATGCATACGATCTCAGAAATCTTCCTACCAGCTCTGCAATAGCAGACAGAGCAATAGCTGACCCGAACCCCCTGTTTTTGACGTAAGTTTTACGTATGTGTTGGTGCTATTTCTTTGCACTCTTGATTTGGTTTATACACTGTTGTCAAGGAATTGCGTTAGACGGTAAAACATTACCAGCTACTGTTAATTGTGACTGGGCATAAGTTACGATAATGTAAATGGTGATCAGGACACCCAAAATGGTCTAGCTGCAGTAAAATGTAAACACCGAAAATTGTAATGGATTACACGATAATTGGACGGCTGCCATTCTCTCTCAAGGCACCAATGTTAGAAATTGAGAATGACACAACAATGGCCTCTCTATCACCAGTCTTGCAGGATCTACTCCTGACCAAACTTATACCTAGGGTGAGGGTCTTATACCGAGCTGACTGGTGGACGGGCACATCAAGGGCACGAGTGTATACAAGAAACATCATCTACTCTTGAAACTCATATTGTCCGTCCAACCACTCTACACCAAATAACAAAACAGGTGTGATTCCTGAACATGTTCGTAATTTATAGTGTTTAGATTTTAAGACATGTCGATCATTTTGGCGACCATAAATTGTAACCAGTTAGATACATTTTAAGGTCTAACAGAATCGAATCATGCTTATGGATGTTTTCAAAAAAGTTTGATCGTTGAAGGGAATGGTTAGCTACAATATTCGTTATACAAAACATACAAACACTATTTTAGCTGCACAATAGACTCTCAGAAAGTTTTCCAACATACAAGGCAACATCCAATAAACTAAAGTCATTACCTTTGGCCCTAAATGTAAAAATGTAAATGTGCTTGTTGACAGTCGCCATTCACAGTTTGTTGTGCTCTAGCGACTACACCAGGTCATTGGCATCTTTGTCACACTGTATCTTTCTCAACTCCCCATGGAGCATACAGCACATCGCTACCGTAGCGCAGACGTGCTAATCACTCACAGTTGGCGTTCGTGCGCCTGGCCTGTACCTATTTAACGTGTAGGTACCAAGGAGCGGTGTGCAACCTGTTAGAGGTAGGTTTGCTCAATACCCACCATCAGACCCTAACCCATTTGTTATGTGGTATTTTCAAGTAAAACAATCGTAAAACAATCGCTCTTTTAGAAATATTGGAAATATCTGGGCACCCCCTTAATGTTGTAGGTTGCTTGCCTCCCAGATCCCCCCCCCCCCCCACACACACACCCCTCCACCTTTCCTACCTCTACCCCTCTCTTAATCAGTCACACCAAGAAGAGTAGTGTATGCATTTTGTGGTATATTGTAAGTATTGTATTGAACCAAGACATTCGGTGCTGTGGAACATATTGATATGCACTTTAACAAAAGCTTTGAAATCTACATGTATAGTGTCGATACGATATGTGAAAATATTCATTTCGTGTTCGTGTTCGTGTTTTTCAAAGGGCTGGCTACCCTACAGATTTAACTGACGGGGCGCTTGGACTAGACAACGAATGGTTGTACATTGTTGGACAAAACATCTGGTATACTCAAACTGACACCACCAACGCTGGCGCAATTGATAATCCACCGACGTGCCCAGGTACGAAGCCACATGATACGTCCTTTGTCATGAGGATGAAATCATTATTGAACGGTGTTTTTAGAGGGGGTGGAGGGTGGATGAAATGCTCGATTTGATTTTTTTATGTTGTGGGTTTGTTTGTTTTTTCTTTTTTTTTTTTTTTTTTTTTTTTTTTGGGGGGGACTTGAATATCTTTGGTGAGCTTAAATGGACGACCAGGAAATTGGTAATAATTGCTTGGGGATCGGGGGTGGGGGTAAACTTTCTAAGAGATCGGCGGAGGGGGAGCAGCCCGGAGCAAAAAAATCTTACCATATTTCTTTTTCATAACCCCTGGGACATAATAAATTGTACTCCTCCTGTGCATTATTTCTTCTTTCACCACCAGATAGAGCATAAGTGTAACCATTGCTGTAATTTCTAATCAAAATAAGGCATTACATGTCACAGTCAGTGCTAAGGAGTGATGTATTTTGAAGGAACTTAATTTAAAGAACGATATGAAACAGAAAATGTTATTGTCGCATTACTTGTATAATGGGTTTCATCCCAATATTTAAACATCTTTGATCCCATTCAAATTGTACATAAGCTGATGCAGCTGCCTTTGGGCCTCACACTCATCTTAGCTCTTGAGTTCACATGCATCGATTGATATCACAAATACACTGAACTTTGTCTTACCTGATAATTGTTCTTCAGTTTTGTGTCCTGCTCTTACTGCTGGAGCCAATGCACAAATCTCTCCCAGCTCATGCACAAGCGGCACCAGTAACGAAGGAGACGAGTGCACAGAAACGTGCGACACCGGATTCCACTTCAGTGTGGGAGTTGACTCTAAATCATTCACATGTCAGGCGCCTAACACTTGGAGTGGAACACAAGAAGCATGCACAGGTGAGGAGTGATTTTTGCAGATTCAGCAGTGCAGTTGTCATTAGTTTCAATGACTGAATCATTAAACCATTCACTTGTTTACATTTAAAATCTATATTCAAAGCAGATGATTCAAAGACTTTGACCTCTAACGGTCTCATTCTGTTTTTTTCTCACTGCAAAATTTGAAGAATCACAGAAAACAAAGTATAGACCTATGCACGAAACTGGCTGTGTCAGTATAAGGAGATTCATTCCTGGGAAGTCACGAGATGAAATACATGTGCAAGAGATTATTGTGCTATTATAGTTCTTAAAACACATTAGACATTGATTAGACAATGTGTTAAACAATAATTGTTGGACACATAACATTGAATATGATTTAGCTTACATGTATATAATATCCACCATTATCTTGTAAAAACGATGTGGAGCAATAGGCATGATTCCGTAGCACCTGAATTTTGAATACGATTAAAAATATTTTATTTATCACATATACATTACACATTACGAACAAAAGACAAACACATTATTACACTGTATAGTGCAATAAATAATGAGCACTAAAAAGCTTATACATGTATATTATTATTTACATAGTGGACCTCAAATTATAACAAGAAACAACATGATAATCAAGGTAGATATATCAGCTTCATCGAGGACTATTTTAGTTACCAAATATTGCTGCATTTAATTTTGAAAGAAATAATTTTAATCTAACAAATTTTATTTTCCTTGGGGAGCTGATTCCAGTGGCTAATTCCATCGGAGCGAGAAGATTTTTCCTTTGAGTTCTAACACTGAATTGCCACTGAATTGCTGATTTCGACACAGCACGTCGCCACCGTACTACCGTACCGTACTACCTGTACCGTATACAGTGTTACTACTAAACGGTGGCGACGCCAAGCTGGAGGTTCAGAAGCTTCGTTAAAAGGCGTGTCCCTTGTTGAGGAGAGCCACAACCTCTGCACGTAAAAGAACTCACCTAGCTTGAAAACTATAGCTAGTGTGATCCCCCCCACCCCTGAGGCTCAGTTCGCAACCTAACCTGCCTCTGGAGAGGTAGATGTACAAACACCACGTGGCCTCCCATTCACGCGTTGCCTCATAAGAGGAGGCCAGTCTCTCATCTGAGACTGGCTTACTTGTGAATTACATATCCAGATCCAGACACGTGGGATTATGAATGAAATATTGCTATATTTTGTTCAGTGTGGCAGCCGTAGAATACTAGTACTCTCAGCGGTAGAATACTAGTACTCTCAGCCCTTGATTTAGTATGTGAACCACTTGTAACGTCGTCAGGGTCTTGTGACATGTGAGCGTGATTCTTGTCCTCAGTTCACCAAAGTCATGCATTTCAGATTCTCAATTGTCCGAATTAACTTTAATGTCAAGTATTCATTTAAAAATACACACATATATAATGAAATATCTGTTTAGCTGTAGGTTCGGGTGGAGCCAGTGCCTCGATTTTTGGCGACCCTCACCACCTGACCTTTGACCAGGCCATTATTGATTTCCAGGGCACATGTTCCTACGTGTTTGCACAGTATCTGGGAGAGAAACTCCAGCAATTCCAGGTCAGTATTAAACTGGCAGATCCAGGTTTTCAGAGAAAAGGGGAGGGAGAATGACTCTGCAACTGACTGATTCCTGTATGGAATTTTAGTCGCTTGAAAAAGCAGTCTTTCAGATATATTATGCATTTATGATTATTCTGTTTGCTCATATGGACAAAATGGGACACCATTAAAGATTTTTATGGCAATCTAGCCAATGTTCTCGAATGTCATCATCTCTGTCATATTGCTCTTGGTCTTCGCCATCATAATCTTCTGTGATATCATCTTTGTTATTGTTGTCATAATTGTCTTTGTTGTCAATCAGAATATCATTGATTTCATGTGCAAGATACAATTATTATTATTTCTAGATCCATGGTACATATGAAAAGTGGACGAGATATGTTAGTAAAATTGGCTCTATTAGAATCAAATTTGATGGAGATGTTATAGAGTTACTTGGAAACAAAAGGTTAAAGGTAAATTGTTACAATATATATGTTTTGGGCGTATCCTCTCGTGTTTTGATCTACATATTTGCATGTTTAACTTTTTGTAGCATCTTGTATCGTTAAATTGGAAACCATTATTCTAATTATGTGAGAATTAGATATGGAAAAATAGCTGATGCAGCCACTTGTTTGAAACGTTTTGTTAACCACTATTGCGACTGCATTGGCTCATATTCATTTCAGATTAATGGTAATTTTATGAGCAATGGCCATGCCACAAAATCTTATACCGTGAAACGGGATGGTGATTTCTTAGTTTTCCGCAGCCACTCTAATATCATGGCAGCATACAATGGAAAATGGCAATCGAAGTTCAAGTTGCCTGCCATTTACCATGGGTGGACTCAGGGATTGCTAGGAAACTGTGATGGAGTGAGGAGCAACGATTTCATGTGAGTGAATTGTTCTCCATGTTAGGGATTCATTCAAGGACACACTATTCTTTTTTATTGTTTTATTTTTTTTAAATCTTTTTATGTATATATTTTTTTCCTAAGCCCATGCTATGGCTTTTCATATTTTGTATGACCCCAATCAATTAAATTAACACTTTTTATGCACATATTATTGTATATTTTCATCTCAGACAACAAACCAAAAAGCTTTTATCCTAGATTAATTATAAGATTGACAGATAATTAATCTAGTACATGTACGTTATGGCTACATTATAGATGTTTTAGCAAGTTCAGTACCACGAACAAATATTCAGTACTAATCAGCATGTGTTGTTGTTTAATGTTATTGTAGTACTAGAGATGGCTTTTACGTCAATGATGATCCTGAGGGTCATTGCAGGATTGGTCAAAGTTGGCAAGTGGAACCCCCGGAACAGTGAGTGACATTTAATTAAAGGAATTTTCATGACCACTTAATTAAAATCGTATTTAATTGCAGTAAAGCACATGGTCTTACTCCATAGTAGTCAATGCATATTTATTGTCGGTTGCATTAATCCAGTAGAAATTTAGAAGTTTGCATTATATGAGTCACACTTTTAAGCTCACCCTGATTCTTGTCTAACCATTAAATATTTTCTAATGAAAAACTCACAGTACAACATTATCAGTATTAGATATCAATCTACCAATGACACAAAAGCTGTTAGTTTGTCTAATTTTGAATTCAATAAGGTTTCGCAGTTTGTCTTAAGCATTTTTATTACGTCTGCAAATTGCCCAAAAATAAACCACCATATAATAGAAAAAAATAACAAATAAGGATACAACCAAACCTTTTCTGTTTTCGTCAGCTATCTTGGACGTCATCGTAGACTTCACGACTTGCTCAAAGGTGCTTTGATTTTTGCCTTAGCATATTTATATAATTTATTCATTGATTTTTACACCATGGCAGTGTAGGAGAGAATAATTTATAGATGCAATTGAATTATTCACATGGTATATTTCAACAGACAGATACACCTTTATTCAGTTTTTAAAGCTGTTATTATTATATCATACATGTACTAAAATAGATTAAATACAAATGCAGCATAAACGCTAAAACTTTATCTCAAAAAGAATTATAATTGCTAATAGATTTGACTAAATTGACATAATATTCTATTCATATAAGTTAAGAACAAATTACTGTTTATTAACTGTTCAAAAATTAGATAACAAGTATTATACTTCTTAAATACTTAAATCTATATTTGCTGGTTTTAAACGTTTTCTGGTAAATTTGCAGTTTGAATTCTCTTTAAAAATAGCATACAACATTATAGAGAAAATAAAATTATTTGGAATTATTTCATCTGTTAATTCTTAATTCATAAAGCCACATATAATGGATTTCCAATCAATATTCCACTCAATAACATTGGTAATGTTTTACCGTAGCTGACGTTTACATGTATGTGGACAATCGTACAGCATATATCTTATCGTTTTAGTTTCTTTTACATCAATCACAATATTTTTATATACATTGTGGCTACTTTTTAAAAGCATTTTCACAAGGTAAAAATATTATTCACTATTATGAAGTTGAAATATGTTACTTCATTAAACTGCTGGTATATTGACTTCCAGTTTTGATTATTATTTAGGAAATGAAATTCTCTGGCATATATGGACTCCATGTTATTATTTTCAATTATTAAAAGTGTATAAAGAATTTACTTTTTTGTCCCTCTGATCACAAAGGTTGTTACCCGCTAACATTAAGTAAGATTCTTTGATATTTACATTTTTACCAACTTAGGATCAACATGTTTAAACCTTTTCAATACATAACTTTTAATTATATATATTTCCTGAATTATAATTGATTTATTTTCTTCTTTTCTTAAATTTCATTTTCATCAAAGAATCTGCCATCTACTGTTAAAAGATCTTTTACATCCATAATATTTTCTTTCGCCCAGTTTCTTAGATATGAATTACAATGTACTATCTTTACTCTTAATATGTTCATTTCCCCATTAGGGGTTTCGGAATATTTCATGGAGAGTGAGTTTCTTGAAATGGTTTCAAACTTTTTGATTTAAAGTAGCACATGAGAACCTCTTGATATAAAAACTTGGAATGACTTAAGCATTGGAAAGTTCTCAACTTTTGAAATACTAAGTTTTATTAGATATTCTATGGGTTATCCGATATCTTTTGAATTCGTATGAAATACATAACTTTCCTGATTCATGTTCTGTATTATATTTGTGTACTGTTTTGTAATTCAAGTTGGTCCATTTTGCATTATATTCTGAAGATAACCGCAAGGTTGAAAATATTTAATTGAAATGCGAATAAAAAAGATGTTGGTTCTATCATTTATAATATTTCATGGAATAGTAACAATTTTTGTAATCCATGGAGCCTTAATTGCATCCATGAAAGCATGAATGTTTATATGTATATATGTTTTACATTCTAATGTTTTATACTTTAATACACATAGAGTCATAAATCAATTTTAATTTAATTGTTTTTGCATAATTTTAGATGCCAGTTCGAATGTACAGTGAAAAAACATCTGAATAACCACCAGAAAGATGACAAGAAAAAGAAATATACTAGTGAGAACTAATACTATAGTATTGTAGATGCGGCCGTTTCTGGAGCTTGTATAGCATTTGTGTATAGTATCATTCCTAGTCAAGAAATCAAAAGGTATAATTAAGCCTTCAACTGCTGGTGAGCTGTCTTTTAAAAATACCAACTCTCTAGTATCTTTGCCTGATAGAAAATTTGGTAAAAAAAATATGGTAATATAGCTTTAAAAACTTTTATTATTATTACTTATGTATATAAGTGAACAGAGGGCATTAGTTATCAAATGGTAGGTACATGTGCGTGTACATCTATCGACTTAGTTATCTGTTCAATGTATTGCATGGCAAATATAATGTATTATACAACAAACAAGATGTAAATTTCACTAGGGTTCATCACTTTCCAATGAAATGTTGAAATAAACGTGAAAATACATAACACCATCTAGAGTTGACTTTATTAGAAGAATTAATTTAATAACAACACAATTTATATTTGGTGTGCACATCTTTATTTTAACTACATGTTAATATGTAAATATCAGTCACATAATATAATTATATATCTTAAGGTTGTGACGCACAGTATTCATGAAGAATATCTAAATAAAAGTACAACATTGTGAGACATTATTTATGATCAAATAATACAAAAATAAAATTGTTAATACATTTTGTCATTCCTTGTTTTATTTGTTTTTTATCTTACTCAATAGATGAACCACTTTATTTATTCAATAATATACTCACATTTGTTGAACATTTTGCATCAATATAGACAAGCTGATTAAACAATTCCATTAAATAAGGGAAAAAAGGCCTGCCCATGAAAATTGCCAATTTGTAAAAATATCTATGCAAATGTATTTTTGTTCAATATTACTCGCATGCCATTAAACCTTTATAAGTATGTCTAAGTAATAACAAATGTAAGTTTTATGAAT
The DNA here is from genome assembly GCA_019095985.1 of Streblospio benedicti. Taxonomy (NCBI): domain Eukaryota; kingdom Metazoa; phylum Annelida; class Polychaeta; order Spionida; family Spionidae; genus Streblospio; species Streblospio benedicti. The sequence goes on from CM032663.1 coordinate 14,708,649, forward strand.
TGTTTTTCATAATTGCAGTTGTCTTTTTTTAATTGAAGTTAATTTATTTTCAATCTAAAGGATTACTATAGTCTAGTCTTAATCCTGGATATCATTAAACTGTAGTGGTCATCCATTGTAAGCGTCTACGATTTGCTATTGCGCCCCTTGTCCACATTCTCTCCCACCTGACTATTTGATGTGATGAGGTTGCCTTTTCCATCATAAACGCTGGTCTTTGCCACAATGACCGCCCTGTCATACACGACTGAACCGAGGGTGGAGAGTATCCGTTCATTGCCAAACAGGATCCGCGACACATGAACCTCCTTCTCATACGAATGACGGTGGTCCGGGTTACTGATCACCAACTGTCAGGTGTAGAATGATCAACAGTGTAAGTGACGTGCAATAAATGTGATAAATATATGATTTGTAAATGTATTGTTCTAATGCACCTACAATTTAGAGATTTCAATTTCAATTGGCGATATATCTCAGTGGTTACTATACCACCTCCTGGCATATTCCCTCATTTATGTCCCCCTTCTTTTCCCACCACCATCATTAAGTTTTCATGATTTTTTTTTCATTTTTGTGCATATTCATTAGGTTTTGCATATAAATAATCACATAAAAATGTCCATTTGAGCAAAATGCACATTTCCCCATTTTTTAATCCTTGATCTGCCAGTGCCTGCCAAATCTCTGTGAATTTTCCTATTTCAGAGTTCACCCTTTTTGCTGCACATTTGCTGCTGCAGCGCACACATGTCGATTACTCGCCTACCTGTACCTACATTATCTTATGTGTAGGTACCACGGAGCAGTGTGCAACCTGTCAGTGGAAAGTTTCCGCACCACTCACCACCAGACCCGACCTGGAATCGAATCCATGACGTTCTGGTCACGAGTCCAACTCCCTATCCATTCATCATCTAATGATTATTAATTAGGTCGTCTCTCATTTCAAATCTCAAAATTTTATATCCGTACAAATCATTTTTGCATGAGTGATAATTCGAGATATTGGACATTCAATATTCACTTGTATCTTAGCAACTTTTTATAGACATCACTCATAAACATGTTTTAGGAGGGGCCCCAAAGACAAATGTTAGGTATGAAGCATATCTCTAACTTTCTACTTATGCGCTTAACGTTTTATGCACATTTTTATCAAATACTAGCGCTGCAAATATTTATAGAATATTACATAGACGTTTATAAGCCAAAATTGACTGAGCTTACCACCTAAATGAGCCCTCACTACTCACCTTCACATAGCCATTCAGTTGATAATCAGTTCTGTACTTCAGTATCGTCTTCCTTTTTTCCTTCATGAAAGTCAGTGTTCCACGATGGAATGCAGGAACAGTCAGCCTAGCAAAATATAGACACTTCCGTATTAGTTTTAATTTAGTCCCAGGCTGGGACAGGGACTATCTATTTTTCTATTTGCATTAACCTCCCAGCGGGCAAAAACATGAGTTTTCACCCCCAGTATGGTGGAAATTTGGTTGAAATCAAGTGTAGTGTTACACGAACCTGATTTCCACGTAGATTTCATACATCTTTACTCCCCATCAATTCCACGTGTAAAAAGTGGTCCTCATTTTGGGCTCAGTGGTTAAAGCGTACGACTTGAAAAACAGGAGTTCTTTTGATCGTAAGTTCAATTAAGTCATGGCAAACAGTGTCGCCAAAACCGTTACGTCAAACGTCTGCCACTGAGTTGCTGATTTGATAGCGCGTCGCCACCGTACAGTGTTACTAGAATTTAGCGACGCCAAGCGGAGGTTCGGAAGCCTCGTTAAATTGATTCTCGTTCATTCTGATGTTTTCTGCACGCAAAGAACTCGCCTAGTTTGAAAACTATACATCATTTCATCCCTCCTTAATTGGCTCGGTTGGTTTCTAACCTGCCAAACAAACAAGGACCACATTGGAAATAAGCATTCATATATATGTACGCTTTCATGTGCAAAATCATGAGAACATTAATTCCTGAAGAATATCAAATCAAATCAAATCAAATAAACCTGATATCCACGTAGATTTCATACATCTTTACTCCCCATCAGTTCCATGTGTAAAAATAAACCTAATATCCACTTAGTTTTCATACATCTTTAACCCCCATCAATTCCACGTGTAAAAATAAACCTAATATCCACGTAGATGTCATACATCTTTACCCCCCCCCATCAATTCCACGTGTAAAAATGAAATAATATCTACGTAGAAATACAGTATTTTCTTCACCGTAAAATTCATGTGTAAACCAGGTCATAGTTTCCACGTTGAATCCACCAATCTTTATCCACCATATATCCACGTGGAAATCTAACCTGCATTTTCACGTAGATTGCTACGATCTATACACACCCGACTGACAAATGAGGCATAGCTATGCCCGACGATTTGAAGAAAATTAAATAATTAAGGAGTGTTATGACCCAAATTGCTGTGAAAATAACACATTAATCTTTTGATTATTTGATTTATTGACCAATTTATGTTTGACTGATTCAAGGTAAGACCTTTCACCGTTCACTAATGCCTGTCTTGCACTGTACCACAAATAAAATGATTAAAAACAAGAGGAAAAATAGGTTTCATACAAATTGAGAGTTGTAAGGTACCTCATATTTTGTTGTAGCCTTTATTGTTTTAATATTTTCTTATTATTAACACCATATTCATAAAGCAGTTAAATATGCTTTAATGCTAGCATGTCTTTCATGTGCATATTTGTAATTCACTTGTAATCTAAGTGAAAGTCTGCTTTCTATTGACCATATAGTAACGCCATTAATACAATGTACCTATCGATCTAAAATCGTCTTGAATTCACGAAACCAGTTTCAAATTTAGTCATCATAAGATTAGCAGATCCAGGATTTTTAAATGAAGGGGGAGCTCAATTAGCAGATCCATGGGTCTTTTCTTGAAAGCTGAAAGATGACAGTACATTAGAAAATTTACCCAAACTCATAAATTGATTTCTTGTCGCTTTTGACGACCTTGCTGTAGCCCCTGTTGTATGATCGGGCTCTACCCCTCTCCTGACTCTCTGTATTTCCCTCAGTCTCGGTAAACGACTGAGAATCGGTGTTTGATTTAGACCCAGATATTGTCGTACTCGATTCACTTGTGTCTCCTACAAAACAAAATACAACATGGCAGATCCAGGTTTTGAAGGGCGTGGTGAAAGGGACATTACGAAAGGGACATTTAAATGTGCACTCACCAGTTGGACTTAAATGGATTGTCCACATGTGAAGCAAAAATGCGCTCATCTTTTACAAGCCTGCATTATTATTTTATGTTTTCATTTACAGTAATAATAATTTATTGAATATTAAGAGGCATTATTTCAGAAAATAAAGGTGGACCATGACAACATACATGCCATTAGCTATCTGTAGCATTATGACTGGATTTTATAAATTACAATACGGCAATATAAAATCAATATTGCTTATTTGTACAATCAATGGCTAACTTTTCAAAATCAGCATGCAAATAATCATATAACATCAAAGATAATATACATGTATATTAAAAGAGATATGATGCAAAACTGTATCATTATTTTATTGATAAGATTTCTTTCCAAATAGTATACCACATGCTGTTGAGATATATTCCCGGTATATATTTGAGGTCTATTGAGGGAAAGTATATCACAAACTATACTTTGAATTTGTGGTTTTGAAGCTGGTATGAATTTCATAATAAAATTGACCTATATAGATAGGGGAGGATTATCAAAGGTTCCTAACAGTCCTTTCGAGCCAAATATTGAAAGTACCTTGAGAGCTTTCAACCCACACTCTAGGTTTTCATTAGTCTACCGCCTATTCGTCACGTGATCGTGGTGTGACGTCATGGGCGGTGGCCGGGAGGATGTTGTTGCAAAGTACAGGTAGTTCAGCGGCCCCCACGTTCTTGTTGAGGTCCGGCTTGAGGCGTCAGATATAAACTGCCTCACGGATCTTCCTTTCAAAGCTGTCTGCGTCACGGTCCAAGATCTTAACATTGTCTAGTGAAATCTGATGGTTCTGTCTGTCTGGTTGGTGGAGATGGATGGATACGTGCGATGAAGTACTGCTCGGTCTTCGGTACTGATCAAATCTTGTTTTCAGTCTTGGATGTCTCACCGACATCTGTACTGGAACATTGTTCTGTTTCCGTGCCACCACAACTGATTTGATAAACAACGCCACAGATATCTTCTTTTCTTGCCGGGTCTTTTGGGGCACTCAAGAGCTGGCTGAGTGTGTTTCTGGGCTTGAAAAAAGCACTGCGCCCGTAGTCTTTCATTACACCTCTCACACTCTCTGAAAGACCCATCACACATGGGATGCCCACCATAGTCTTCTTCTGTATATCCGTCTTGTCTTTCTCTTGCTGGAATCTTCCTTTTCTTTGAAGGTGGAACCTCTCTTTATAGCCCAACTTGGACAACCACACTTTGCTAATGCTCCATCTATGTGTGTACGCTCTGCTTCCCTATCTTCCTCCTCTGTAATAACAGTGTTGGCTCTGTGGTGTAGGGTGCGAACAACACTCAACTTGTGCTCCAATGGGTGGTTGGACTCAAAGTGGAGGTATTGGTCCGTGTGTGGGGGCTTCCGATAGATCTTCAGTTTCAGGCTCCCATCCTCCCTTTTTACTATGGACGTGTCTAGAAAGGCCAAACCACCCTCTTCCTCACCTTCTGTCGTGAACTTGATATCTGAATCTAAAGAGTTCAGGTGGTCGGTAAACTCTTGAGCGTGTATGGAGTCCAATTTCGTGTGCGTATCATCAACATATCGATGCCACCAGAAGGGGGGGGGGGGGGGGGCGGGGCGGTGCAGTGGCTATGGCTTTCTCCTCTATGTCTTCTATGAGGGCGTCACATACAATAATGGAGATTGGTGATCTCATTGGTGCCACATGGATTTGTTGGTAAAACTTCTCCTTGCACATAAAGTATGTTCAACCCAGTACTATCTCTAGAAGTTCTGCTATTTCCGTCGGCTTCATGGTGGTTCTTTTATGAAGGTCTTTATCTGCTTCGAGCTTTGCTTTGATGCACCTCACTGCTTTATCTACAGGCACAGAGAGCAGTCACTTCACACGATCGGAGTTCTTGCCCTTCTTCAATTCTACCATTGCTAATAATTTCACTGAAATGTTTCGAATTCGTTGTATGTCTCTCTGTTTTGCCTATTATTGGTGAAATGATGGAGGCTAGGTGTTTCAAACATTTGTAAGTTATGCTATCTATGCTACTGACTATGAGACGTAGGGGCATGTTTGGTTTGTGGATTTTTGGCGGGCCGTAAAAACGAGGTGGGGAGCAGGTTGTAGGATACATCTTTTCTTTAGTTTTCATGTCTATTGATTTATTCTTTTGCAGGTGTACTAACTTGTTTATCATCTGTTTTTGGTATTGAGTAGGATCTTTCTTGAGGATTTTGTATGTTTTCGAATCATTTAGGAGTTGATCACATTTCTCATGATAATCAGATGCATTCATTACCACTGTACATTTACCTTTATCTGCTGGTAGGATCATAATAGATTTATCCTTTTTCAATTCCATTATGGCTATTCTTTCTGCCTTGCTCATGTTTGAAGTAATGGTTTTCTTATTATTTATTGTAGATGTTATCCTTCCCCTCAGTTCATCTGCCTTCTCCTGTGGGAGGTTGATATCCTTGCATGCCCTTTCAGTGGCTGTGATGAAGTCTATGACTGGAATTTCTGGTGTTGACACTGCGCAGTTCATCCCTCTCGCGAGAACGTGCCTGAACTGAGTCGGACAAAACACGATCGGAGCAGTTCTTTACCCATCTTCCAATGCATTCACTTGCTATAAGCCTGTTGTTGTTGCTACTTTTGTTTTAGCTTCTTTCTTGGATACCAAATTGTTAAATTTCTTGATTTGCCTCCGTTAGTCTCTACCACAGACACCAGCTACGCAAGCGTCTGTCAACTAGGACAGTAGTTGACTATATCGTGTCCACTGATTGGCTGACGCCTCATTTGGGAAATGACGTCATGGTTTGTTTACATTTTGATGTGAACATGGTTTTGTTTGTTTTGAAATCGTAGCATATTTTGAATGTTGTTTATCTTTTAAAATCGCCATTGTACAATTATACCATAGCACCAGGCAATTGAAAACAGCATAAATTAAACAAAAATATTAATATAATTACTGACCTTACCGAACGAATTAAAACGTGAATCTCGAATTTCGGAATTTTTTACCCACCAGTGCCGTTTTGCGCTTCAAACCTAAACTGTGCTTTTTCCCTGCCTTACTAATTTCAATGTTCCCATAATCACTGTGCATTTCAATCTCTCTTAATTTTACGAAAAAACTGCTTCATAAATGTTTTGTCGACAACGGGTTTTCCTTAAGGCTGGTCTGCGTATCTTGGTAAAACGACTGTCCCGATAATGGTTTCACAACCACGTTGGCGGTACATATAGTACATAACGTCCCCGCCTACTCGACATGAAACCAAAACCGCTCTACAACTGTTGAGATTAATCGTCGTGCTGTTATAAATTGATGGACTATCCAATCAAAAACCTCGACGCTGATCAACATTATAATGCTCACATTCAATGATATTCCATACCGAACCGGCTTGCCAGAAAACGTACATTTCAGTGTGAAATATTACATGACACATGGTGCAAATGTAACTATGCTTTTGTACATCCTTATATAATCCGTTAATGTTGTATTCGCTGTGGGAATTCGGGTTGGTTAGCATATTATATCCACAAAAATCAACATTTTACAAAAATATTTTCCTCTTTTGTTTTTGTTTTTACATTAGCCTCGGACGCACAGGCTGGTTATCATATCTTCGGTGGTTGCAACCACACAAGATTATTTTCACATTTGTTGGCAGCGCCTCTAGTGGTGTGATTTGGAGTAATGGTATGAACTCGTACCGTTACTCTACAACAGACCGCTAAAGGCGCTGTTTTCTGTTACACCAAAGAGGAGGAACAAGCAACCAAACAAAAACCTCGACACTGATCTTCAGTTCACATTGACAGACGTACCAGTGCCTAAGTGCCTTGCGCCGAAAGTCAATGGTCGGCTGTAAAAGAGACTATGACTCCGTTTACATTCGCCATGTTCTTTCGTCTGCGCATGCGCGATAAAACCGGCGACCTCTTTTCTGGCAGTGTCGTTATTCGGGTGTTTATTAACGAATTCTTCTAATTTAACCCTCTGGTCATTTAAATATTCTATTTTGTCGCTTATTTGTGAACTGTGAAAGTTCAATAGTGATTTACTAGCTTTCTTTAGAATTTCATCCGCTTTCTTCCATTAGATTCTGGATGTTAACTTCAGACTAGTGGGTGTGACGTCATGGTGTTTGCAATGGAGGGAAAATAATAAGTGGTTATTGTGCCTGGTGATTTTCTTCGATGTTTTCTTCAACTGTCGTAGATCCTTTAAACAATCCTTTCCATATTCTGTATAGATTCTATGTTGAATCTTCATCACATGACGAATAGGCGGTAGACTGATGAAAACCTAAATAATAGGTTGAAAGCTCTCACGGTACTTTAAATGTCGGGCTCGAAATGACTGTTAAGAACCTTTGATAATTATGCCAAACTCGAGCAGATGAATATTGAACGTAGACTGTAGGGGAGGAGTGCTTTATCTTTTTACTCGTACCTCTCAACAGTTCACATGACAAGGTTCATCAATTTTATTCAAATGATGAAATGTTTTCGTTTTGCCATTACAATGATACACCACAAACGTCACACACACCAAAATATATAGGCTACTCTTTGTAATTAATAGCATTTCGCAAGCATTTGATATCTTTACAAAAATATATTTGATTGTACATTAGCAATGTCTATAATGAAAAAAGTACTTACTAAAGCCAGCTGTGGCAGATACAGATGCTGAAAGATACAATAGATAACAAAGAGAGATGCATAATAAACTCTTTGTGTACAAAACATAGTTATTTTACTAATAGTGCTAATGTTATCAACCTTATGTGCCCTTAAAATACCTGTTTATAACATATTATAATGACATATTAATACCAAACCCTCGGTGAATAAGTTGTGTGAAATATTCTATTCGTTCTATATATTAGACATCAAAATAAGCAGCCATGTGTGTAGCTGATTAATTTATTACCAGGGTGTACCTTTTCAAGATTGAAGTTAACCTTCATCAGTACATTAAGTAGAACATCGTAATCAGTACATTAGTGATCAATGTGGACCCCAATCATTTCATGTAATTTTCTTTTCAATGCATGATCTTTCTGTATTACAAATGCATCCATATGGCAATTATGACTGTGTTGGATAATAATAACATGTGAAGAGTTATGTTTTTATTGAATACATATTTTAATACGTCACATTTACGGAACAACCCTGTATTTTTTGTACTCATCTTCTCCGGGGTCCATACCATGTATGAATGTATATGTTTTAGTCTTTCAGTATGTGTATATATTTTCTATTGACTCTCTAGTAATTGTTTAAGCGCACTAGAACAATGTCAGTGAATAATGAGCTCTACAAATTTTATGTTATTATTATTATACGGACCCCAATAATATTGTGTTCGTATTGGTCCTTATGTATAACAAAATAAAATTATTTTTTAATACTTGGTAATGGTATTATAAGAGCTGAGAGCTTCACCCGGCATTTTCTCTTCTCAATGGCGTGGGGCCCGTGGAGACACCAATTAAATAATGTCTAGGCATCTTGATATTTAACCAAATCAAAAGATCATAAAAAGTGTACCCCTGGGGTCCGAACAGAACCCTGTAATGTACTGATTAGGGTTAACCAGCTCCACGCATATATATTTATTCATAAGCTAATACTAATATCAATATAATTTATATCCATAATATACGTTTACACGTTAGCAAAAAATGTATAGATTGCTGTGAAGTAAGCAAAACGGGTTTTAAATACATTAGAATATTACCATATAATAACATTTTATGGCTTCATGAAGTATCCACGTATTTGTTTATAGCTTATTCTCATACTATATCAAGACATATTAAACATCAATAGCCTAGAGTGTTTGATACAGGCTCTATCATTACGATTTTAGGAGGGTGGTACCATCACAGAGAGATAGAATTGACACCTATAGTTTCCACAATTTATTGTACCTGTCAATATGGACACAGTAGCAACTCGTTATTTCGAGTTTGAAAAAATATACTCGATATAGCCAAATTCGAGATAGCCGACTGCTATACCATATATATGTAACAAAACTAACATTGAAAGAACAAAATACCGAGATAAGCGATATCAAGACAACGTGATTCTACAAGGCCTCCTGTAAACTATTGCCATTTCACAAGACTATATAACAAGAGGCGGCTCTAAGAGAGCCTAACTCGCTCACCTGTCTCTATACATCAATTCTTAGCAAGAATGAGACAAAGTTGCATTCTAACTCCTAACCATTACCACAGAACTTTTAAAAAAGTTGTAGTTTTGTTGTATTGTGACGTGACTTTGAGTATATTGTTAATATGTCCTCAGAATATGACAAACAACAGAATTATTGACTTTACATCTGCACTCTCTTTATTCGGTAACACAACTAACTTACAAAGTCCGAATCAACTCTCTCTACAGCAATACCACTCCAGTGCTAGTTAGACTGGCTCCTCGGTAAGCCAGCTCTTAGACTCAAATCATACTACCACAGTTTGTATTATGACTAACAGACTGACTGTACAAAAGAGACAGTGCTGCGAGGGCATCTGGGACACACGGCCGCCCACGACCCCTACCACGCCACTAACCACTTGCTGATGGCATGTGATGTCTGCAGCTGTGTGGATACTCTCAAACATTCACTGGACATCGGCCCTGAAGAAGCCTTATTGATCAAGGAGAAAATATTTGGCTTATGGAAAAGCAAGTATAAAGGATTTTCGTCAAAATGAATATATTATAGTAGTGTATAATACGAAATCCACTATGACTTCTATTCATCTCCAGAGAACTTTAAAAGGAACGCAGTTTGCATTATGACTAACATACTGACTGTACACCTTTACTCTAAAATGTTTGATGGACCCATGGGGTGGGGTAAGTTTCACCCCCAGGGACATGTATCAAGTATGGAATGATGATCATATAGGCATACAACTTCTGTGAAAAAAATGATGATTTCTGAATGGAAAAAAAGAACCTATTCTGCAAATATGACCTGTTGACGAATGGAAAACCGACAACCGACAATAGACGACGGCCGGCGGACGAAAGGTGATCACAAAAGCTCACCATGTCTCCTACAGGTGAGCTAAAAACACCTGCCAATTAAAATGTGCACATGGCATACACCATTATGTCCTTACCAGTGAAGCCGAACACATTGACTGACGCCTCTGCAGTGACGGACGCGCCCACTGTGTAGGAGTGGGACCGGGTCTGGCTCCAGTCCTCGGAGTCTGTGGTCGACGTGGTCGTGCTCTTCATGGTCTCCTGGCTCGTACTGCTCATGTCGGTGTCACGCACGTCGAACCCCACGTCCGTGGTGAACGTCATGTCTTCACCTGCGTTTACCTGAGCGTGCAAGGCAATAGATGGATTCAGTTATGAGTAATAGTATGAGTTAATAGTATTGCTCTTCAATTGTCTGTCAGTGTTGGACAAATCTCTGTATGTTGGGTGTGGAAAAACGTTTTTGGGAGCATATTATATAGGAGCACGATATTTTGAGCATTTAGGATAGACTTGTATGCATATATAATTCACTGTGTGCCGACGTGCACTGTCAGGTGGATTATATATCTGTTGTTGATACTGCAGTAAAGGTAATATGTCTAGCAGGTTTTAGCATGTATGAATTTGGTCCACAGAATTCGCATCCTCTATTCAGTCTTGTCAAAACAATAGTGTTATTTTGAACACATTAATTGCGTTAGAACAAATACATTGCCCATTTCATCCTGTCATATTTACATACCATTCTTACATGAATATAAATGTTTGGAAATTGGTCCACAAACACGTGGAGACACAATAAATCATCTGAGACTCCAAGTAGTCTCAAATGAGTATGCACAACGCAGCACTGTGTTATATGTATAAACGGTTGAGCCCGCTTAATTCCACGTGAAGGCAATGAATTGAAAATTCGAATATGGTAAACAATGCATTCTATCATTCCGTGCAAAAATCACCGCCAATAACCCACGCTGATTGGTCAATCAATTTTGCGATGGAAAACACGTCCCCCAAAAACATAGTCTAATCTCCTCACAATATCAATACAGCCGCTGACGTATAAAGGCGTGTTTCGTTGTTGCGGAGATCAACAGTTTAGACTAACGCCTCCGCGCGCTCAAAACTATAGGAATTGACGTCTCCGCGCGCTCAAAACAAACGAAATTGACTTGAATGTTGAATGTTATAATGTGATTTATTTTAAAATAAAACGGATTTTAGTCATGATAGAATGGTGATTGACCACTCGATTGTCGTGTCAATCGCAAAATTGAGCAATGCCATGCTCAATTTTGCGATTGACACTCCAATCTCGTGGTCAATTCCTACGTTATCAGAGAGGCATTTGATATTGATTATTGAGAATATATAAATGGCTTGTTAGAGTTATATGCATGGAATCGACGTAGAATTTGAACAGATGGAAATGTACTTATTTATGGTCGCAATTCACTACTATCTTGCTGTAGGAAACTTTCATTCACACCAGGTTATTGGCCTTTTTCCGCACTATATTGGCTATCTCAACTTACTGGGGAGCAGACAACACTTTCTGCTGTAGCACTTGTTGATAGCTATTCAACATGTAGATACCACAGAGTAGTATGCAATATATTTGAAGCGAGTTTGATCAACACCCACCACCAGGTCGGACCAAGAATCGAACCCACCATCTTCTAATCCGGTCCCAAGTCCAAATCCCACTGACACTGCATTCAACCACACAAAGCGCAAAGATCCAACTGCACTGTGTACCAGTAGAAACTCATTATTTCGAGCATGTCAAAAGTTCGAGACAAACAAACTTCGGTGTAGCCAAAGGTCAATATAGCCAACTGCTATACATTCCTTATATGCTGGGAAGAGAGCAAAACTAAACAGACAATTCTACTGTACCTCCACGGAGCGCTTGACCGTGTCCCAATAGTTGCTCTTGGTGAGGTCAAGTTCGAAGTCGTAGGTGCCCAGAGGTTCGCGGCTGGTGGCCGGTTCGTATTGTATCAGAGTCTGGTGGTTGAGCACATCCAGCTGGAAGGAGCTTGGTGTGATCTTTATGGTGCCTGCAACCAAATCCGCTTAATTACTGTGCCGTCTGGCGAGTGGGCTTATTTGATATAGTGGAATGGAAGCTTATAGGTTGCAAAAGCTCTCTTCAGCTGTGCCATTACAGTGGTAGGAGCTTTTTTTACTTGCTCGCTATAGTGAACACCGTAAGAGAGAGATGGAGAGATGGAGAGAGCTGGATAGAGAGATGACGAGAGAGATGGAGAGAGGTGGATAGATGGAGAGAGATGGAGAGAGAGTATACAAGAAAGAGAGAGGGAGAGGGGATGCAAGTACATGATTCATTGAATTGTTTTTTTTTTCATGACGATGGGAGAGAGGTGTAGACGATGTGAGCAAAGAAAGGCGGGCTACGGCTAGTTAGCTAATATAAGTTCCGGTATAAGTATGTGAGTTATGTGCGTCAGTCCATGTTTACGTACTGTTGCATTTCCTGTCTTCCACCTTGGTGATATTAGGACTGTATTCCGGTTCCATTTCGAAATGGAATCGGTCAAACAGTATGCATCTGAAATGATACGAAAAAATAACTATGCATGAACATCAGCAGGGGACTATTCAGGTCCATTTTCAAGGGTTGCAACATGAGTAATAAAAGATGCTGCATATTCTATATATACACCATTTGACAGGCATTCGCATATATCATATTATGATAGCCATTTACAAAATGTGTGTGTACAGATTTAAACTGCAGTGCCGTCAGTGAACCCTTAAAGATCATGCTCAGCCAACAATAAAGTTGTTCTGTAAAATACAGTATCAATGAACTATGCATTTTTCAATGCTACTGAGGGAAATGCTAATTTGAGTTTTCAAATATAATATTCATTACACCTATAGCTATAGAAATACCACGCTGTCTTGCCAGCTCAAAGACAAGGTTACGTGATATTGCATAATCGAATGATTTTCGCGTTACATACACATGTATGCAGTAGATTTCTAACGGCAGACAAAGCATTAATATGGCCGAGACTAGTCTCGATCAACCAGACTGACACTACTGCGTTCGAGAGACTTGTTAGACTCGACCAGCCTCACTTTAACGGGGCTCGCTGTACGTTGGTCTGTGTTGCGCGAGACTAGAGACATATCTGACGTTGGTTAGTACGTGCTTTGATGGGTTTTTATAGATGGCCTGTTGTGGAGTAGTATTTAAATTTTAATTACAATCTAGATATTTTTATACGCTGATTAAATGAAAGAAACTTTCAGAATGTACAGAATACATCATATTGCTTCTGTGGAAGCATACATGTTGGACCACTGAGCGTAACCTTTAAAGCAGTTTATTTATACAAAATGGTCATAAAATAAGTATTGACAAACGTCAACATTCATGTAGATCTACACATACTTGCGGTTGTCAGGGTAGTATTCAATTGCTCTACATTCAGATCTGCCCGAGCAATAACCTCGGCACTGGACACTGTATGGTCTTCCATACTGATTCAAGTACTTGACACCGATTGTTCTGCCACTGTTTTTGTATGTGACGTATCCGTATTCACCAATGGCCGAGTAGTCATCCAGACACTCTGCAGAGAGGAAGATAGAAAGGGGGTTGTGTATGCAATTGAACAATGGGATTGCATGGTATTATACATGGAATTACATGCCTTCATATTCCACAGATGCTGGTTCTATGCACTCTGAGTATCAGCAAATATCTTCAGGACATCTGATACTCAGAGTGGTTCTATGGAATTTAAAGGCATTTCCACTGGCAGGTCCAGGTTTTAAAACGGGGGATGGGTGGGGGTGGAGGGTTACACCCATAGGATTTCATGGGTTTTGTAACCCGCCTATAAAAATGAAATATTTGATATTTGGAGGGAAAGCCCGCCCCCACCCCGGACCTGGTTATGATTTTATTGGTTTATTGTGTAATCGTTCCATAGAAAACACTAGATTGAGCAGTTGGTTTGTAGTTTAAGGGGCCGCCGAGTTATTTGATATTTAGGGGATTTCTTTTTTTTGCTTTTCTTTTTTTTTTTTTTTTTTTTTTTTTTGGGGGGGGGGTGAAATGTCTCTTACAAAAGCATGACTTTCATTGACTATTGCTGACAGGCAAGTGATAATTTGCAACCGCTCATTTTGAAATCAAATGTGAGCAATATGTGAAAACAAATGTTCAACTGAAAAAAAATACATTAGTGGCATTGGGAACACCAAGCGGTTTGAGCAAAAGTTCCATAAGATATGCACATATGAATGAATCCCCAGTCCAAATGTTCTCCCTGTAATTACACGCTTTCAAAAATATCTGCCGTGGTAAAAAATCACTACGGAAGTGATGAAATTGGCAACCATCTTGAAAAATATCAGCCATCTCGGACAATGTCAAAATTTAAATGAGCATGTTCTAAAAATCAATATGACACCATAAAAGTTCTCACAACCACAAAATAGATCAATTGTGATGCCTTTTTTTTCAATATTTTGAGGTCAGAATGGCAGACATGGCATGAAAAATGGCCAGCCACCACATTGGAATTTTAAATAGGAATTTTAAATATGCCTTTGATAATAAAAGTGCCACCTTGTATACTTCATAGTCCTTCATACACAGTTCATATTTCACACTTCATACTTCACAGTTCACACTTCACACTTAATGCAACATGTTTCAATGTAGATTTAGGCCATTAACCATTCAATGCAAGTTATTTTATATCTGCTGAGTTGTCCCAAGTATTCATATTATAATACTGAACTATACAATTTCTTTGTTATATCTTAATTTTCACGATGCTCTTATTTTGTAAAAATGGAGCTATTGACTATTGTAAAGGTTTCATATTGGAGACTGAAGAAAATTATTTTCCACGTTGTTAGGTATTTTTAGATAAAAAAGATTTCTTCTATGGACTTGAAATGCACAAGTAAAAGTAATCTTAAAGTTATATGTTGATTGGTAGATGCTGATCAAAACTACATTATCACACAGTATTACATATAATTGTAGAATGACATACTGGTGACGGTGATGTGCTTCCCCCACACCACCTGGGTGCTTGTCTCACAGCAGATGATGATTGTCATCATTGTTAATAACGCCATATCAAACGTGTTATTTTTGTGTTATCTAACACTGAGGAAAATAATGTTCATTGATCTCCAATATGACACCTTGATTAGTCAAAAGTTCCAGTTTTACCGTATAAGAGCATCATGATGAAATAAATCAAGGTAAATCAAAGAAATTATAAAGCACAGTAATTGGGGCAACTCGATTATCATAAAATAATTGTCTCGAAAGATTAACAGCCAAATATAAATCAGCTGTCATCACTTTGAAGGTGTAGCTGAAATCTGCATTGAAACAGGTTGTACAGTGTGATTTATAAACTGTAAAGTGTGAACTGTAACGTATGAACTGTGAAATATGAAGTGTGAAGTGTGAACTATGAAGTGTGAAGAGCAAACTATGAACTGTGAAGTGTGAACTATGAACTGTGAAGTGCCCCTTTGGTATTTTGTTCACAGGTAACTCATTAACAAAAAAGTAAATGTGAAGTGTGATGTCCCCTCGGGGATTTCGTATTTTAACCTACAGCCATGTAAACATACAAAAGAACAACAGCTGCAATACTATACGCATTACCCCCATGTCAGAGTGGACGCGCGGAGTCAACTCTGCTTTCAAGTCCGGAAAAATGGGGAAAAATATGAAAAATTAACACTTTCATCGCCGAATCGACAACACGATTCGCAAAGCTCCGCAGCGGAGTTGGGCGGACTCTTGCAGACTCTTGCGGCCTCTGCGAGGGCTCCGCACTACCTCCGCGCTATCTCCGCGAGCAAAAATGGCGCGGACTCCCTCCACTTCTCTGGAGAAGTGTAAATTTGAGTTTGCGTAACAACTCCGCGGGCGGTGGGATTATTGATTAAATTTCCTTTGATCTTTTTGAGTTGGTTGGTCTCCGCGCGAAGCCGTATTAGGCACCAACGGACTCCGTCTGCCTCCGTACCACGTAAAATGATCGCCGTTCACCTCCGCTGTATGCCGCTGTATGCCGCAAGAGCTCTCCGCATGGGTTTCGTGTATGTAATTGATAGCCTATATGACAAAACCCTATGGTATTATTGTGGGGTAATAAAGGGGCACCCCCTGCGATCCCCCTGGATCTGCCTATTCTATACCAATTTACAATAATCCCAGCGGGCACAAGACGTTGGATCAACGTTGATCCAACGTTGATGTCTGACGTTGTATCAACGTCAGGCAATCAACGTCAGGGTGACGTTGAAAATCTGACGTTGTGTCAACGTCAGGCAATCAACGTTGGGGTGACGTTGAATTTACGTTGGCTGACGTCACAACGTAATACAACCATAATCCAACGTCAGGCTGACGTCAGTGTGCCTGCTGGGATATAGTAAGTGAGTTCAGAAACTCGTGGGGTATACAAGATGTCGTCCCTAAACAATACGATGTCTGTGGAGAGACAATTATAAATAATAGCATTTATTACAATTACTGGGGAGGAGTTGTCCAGCATAGGATGTTTTGATTCCATAGTTTATCAACGTTCTATCTGTGCCATTATTCAAATTCTATTTGTCACTACATTTCATGAATCCCTTTCTATGGCATAATTATCCATATTATTCTCTTGATTATCTATTGTAAAAACCAGCATGGAATCAGCCTTGAAAAAAGCTCACATAAAAATAGTCAATGCCAATTCTCAAAGTTCGCTTTCATACGCGCTACCTCCGCGCATGCTCCGTCGCAAATTTGATGGAAAATAAGCTCCGCTCGGACGCCGCCTTTGTTAAGCCGACTCCGCCGAAGTTCGCTACACTTTGCGGAAGTTCGCCGGACTTCGCCGAATGACTTCGCTGCTCTCCGCAAGGAATTTTCCCTTGTTATTTTGTTATTTGGTGGAGCCTTCATTTCTCAGTTGGCGGACTCTTGATATTCGCAACAGTTCGCTGGCGAAGTCTTGCGATCCGCAAGAGTTCACTGGCGGAGACATAATACGTTCGCCTTGACTGGCGACTGTCACGCCAATTTCAGTTTGCCAGGCGGAGCCATGGTTGTCTGGCAACTGTCACGCCCAATTTCAGTTCGCCAGGGTTCGCAAGACTCATAATTTGACTCCGCCAGAGTCCGCCAAACACATTTTACACTCCGCAATAGCAAAATTTTTCTCCGCCTGACTTCCGCTGCTGTGGAGGTCCGTGGGGGCACGGGATTTGTGTGTGCTCGAGGGCTTTTTTTTTTCTCCGCCTGCGGACTCATAAAACTTCTGAAGTCCGCCAGGAAGGGAAGATTGACTGAATGCTAAAAACAAATTTGAATTGTTTTTAAATTATCACACTTCGCGCTTATTGTAGTTGTGTTACTGTGCTCGTTGATTTCACCAGTAGTAGTGTACTCACGGTTATATTCCAAACCATATCTTTTCATCCAGCTGAATTGGTTGTTTCGCAAGGACTTCGCCATACGGTGAAGAATGGTTTTGACAGGGTCAACTCCTAAAGATATGTTAGAATAGATTACAACTGTTAGAAGTACATGTACTTTAATCTAGTATAAAAAAAACTAGTCATTTCACAGAAGTTGGGCTGTTACAAGATTATTATGATTGGGTCAGGAATTCACTAATCTTGTCAATCAAGCTCCAAAAGTCTACCAATCCAAATATAATAACTAACCCTGGCCCAACCTTCATTTTCTTGTGCTCCCTCAATAACGCAACATCATCTCATTGCCCTTTTCAAACAGTTTACGCAACCCCACTCGTGTTTAACTATCACCTATAACCCACACCAAACCAACCAAACCCCCACGCCCCAACTCCACATATCCAAGCATAGTGCAGGTGGGAATATACAGGACTACATTTCCCATGTATCATCATACAAAAGGACACCATTTACCTCATTTGCCAACTCCTTGAAATCTCACGCTATCTTGCCCTTTTTCTCGCGTACCACTCTTTTTCAGTTCTTTTCCCCAATTCCCACTACCTTATAGACTTATATCGCCTAGATTCAACCACACACCCCTCTACCCTATCACTCGGTTACCCCACTACAACTCCAACAATACTAACCCACACACAGCAACCCTTAAGCAAATCCAGGGGGCACCCCTCCTCTTTTCCCCAGCGAAATACTTTTTTTTGCATGCTCGCTACAAAGCATTCTTTATACGAAATCCATGAGATCCTTTGAGCGTGCTGCCTTCCCCCGTTTCCAGAAACCTGGATCTGCCAGGGCAACCCTAGTCTTTGAAAAGACCTTATATCTAATAGGTGTGTCCTCTATTATTACAAAATAATACGCTCATGTATTAAACTATATGTCAAGTGCAAAGAAGAATAGCAAGTGCAATTATGACAGCCTCTAGCTCAAATAAATGTAAGGTCTTTTACAAAACCATAGGAATCCCGCTGATATTAATATATACAGCCTCAAACTTTCTAGCCGATTATAGCCTTTAAACCCAGAGTATTCAGTAGCAGCAGCTGTAGAAGCAGCAGCATGCACAGGTGATTTTCCAGGTAAGGATTAGCCAAGACATTAAGTATATATGTGATCTTGATCAAAGCTTCTCCTTTACAAATGAACAGTGCCACATGCTTAAACGGAAAATACCAATATACAACAGCCATGCAGCTGCTCTGAAAATATATTGCTGTTCTAAAACTATTAGCCACGTGTGTTTTAGATAATGACGTCCCGTTTACAAAACATTTGGCAAGATTTGCATCACGCAGAAGCTTTTAGAATAGGCCTTCGTGTCAGATCATTTAAAGGCCTTGTGGTAGGCTGGGGCAACCCCACAGCTCCCAGGAACTACGTGTACTCACCTCCGACGCTGTGCACAGTGTAGGTGGGCGTGCCATCGTCCCCTCCCCCGCAACACTCGTCGGCCTTGCAGACTAATGCAAACACGGCACCGGGACAGGATATGTGGCATGGGTTGGCCAGAACTGGAAGCAAGCCAATGAGAGCTAATGATCCCCATTGGACTCTACATATGTTAAAACTTACACGGCGATTCAGCCGTTTTGATCTGTAAAATTGACAGATTTGACGATCTTTATCTAAAGACACCATCGACATGCACATTTCTTCTATGGAAGTACCAATATAAAAAGTGACTAGGACACCTTTTGGGGTGCCTTGAAATAGACACATGGACGTGTCACGTGACACCATGTAGGGTAACCTCTACATGATACTATTTTGCTGAAGCAAATTGAGGTGATTTAAGAGGACTACAAATTACAATGGGGGGGGGGGGGGGCGCTATGACAAAACTACACCGTTACGTATTACACAAGTGACAATATTCACGCGCTGCTTATTATATATACACACAATGGCAAAATTAAATAAACATTCTTTAGCAAATCACGGAATATCTAGAAGTTACTTGGAGGGCCAGATTCCACCGTACAATTTAAAAAAATATATGTCACTGACATAAGTGTTATGTGCATTAATCAATGGCAGATCCAGGTTTTTGGGGGAAAGGGGGGGCATTTAATGGACTTCCTGTGTTCCGTACACGCGATCGATGGTGGACGTGTAAAAACTTTTGAAAATGAAGTACTGGGGGAGGCTGGATCTGCCTATGTTAATAAAAAATTGAAATAAAGAAGAGTGTTCGCTGACGTACCTCCCATTGTGACGTTTCTCACTTGGTGCGGCTTGATGAGGATATTGTCGTCATGTGGAAGCTTGTTTGTGCAATGACACATGGCCCCACGCGTCACAGCCATCAGGTGCCCTTGAGATGCGCAGAATTGTGCGCAGTCCTCGTTCAGGTTCCCCTTAAAGTACAGACGACACACTCAGTTGTGACCATTCCTGTGCTGACGTCAATGAATCTAATTGGAGCGCTGGTCCCTTTAAACGGTTCATGGTAGTCTCGTAGTGAATATGCGCAGGAATGTGCACATTCCTTGTTTAGGTTTGATATCCTAAAGGTATAGACGAAACTCTTTTTGTGACGGCTCTCGTACAATTGGCATGAAATGAAATGATCTGAAAGGTCAGAGCTGGTCTTTTTGAGGAGGTTCATGACAGGGAAAATAATATAGTGTCCTTTAACGAGTTAATCGTGTTGGAATACATATATATATATATATTATTTATTTAGTTCATCTTTGAGGGCTGAGATGAACTAAATAAATAGTATAAATAGTATAGTGGTCTTTTTAAGGAGGTGGTCTTAAATGGAGGTTGAAATTTAGCAATATAGAGATATACAATAATATGTGATTGCAAAACTTGTTGAATCAGGAATAATAACAATTACCTCTTTCCATTCTACTTAATATTAAATTCTATAATAGAAGGCCATGGCACATGTCCCTATATGTTCTTCCCAAATGTAACCTAGAACACTAGCCAATCAGCTCAAAGCTAATTCTGAGAGGTTTGAACATCAATATCACCAAAGGCATTATGCACACATTTTGACTCGAATTTGAGGTCTTAAACTTCCATGCTTTGATTCCGTGTAACTACAGGGAATAAGTTACAGCATCTACGTAGTCTACAAGTACAATACATTAAAACCTCTCCCCATTAAGAGCACCCAGCACCTGGCCTCCAGTGACCTCCATATAGAGAGGGATTCCGTGTTTGGAAGCTCATTTTGACCAGTTTGTGGTGCTTTGTGACAGCATGCCAAACATATGTCTCTTAGACCTTTGGTTCCCTACAGCATAAGGCCGCCTCTATTTCTTACAGTCAATATTTGGCTCAATTCATCTTTCTGTCTATCTCTCTCCGCCCAACTAAAAGTCCCAACATGGGTTAAAAGTGACACGAAGACACGGCCGTTTTTGATCCACTTTTACCTGCAAAAGTGTCACATTGAAATCCCGTATCAATTGGCACGAGACAAACGCACATTTTTTCTATACGTTTTTTAGAAGCACCTATGCAAATGAGCTTGTTTTGATTGGCTGCACACCCCACTAACTTTAAGTACAGTAGCACCTCCCATTCTGACCGCCTCTATCTATAAACATACCATCTCTATAAATAAGACTATTCATTGCAGCCACGAAACTTCAGATACAGACCTCAATATTGACAACACCTCCCAATTGAGACCACTTCGAAGGCCAGTCCCAAGCGGTTGGCGTTGACATGAGTTGGGCGTGTCCATGGCCCTCAGCATCAAGGGAGGGGGTAGTGGTTACATAATGGTCTACTTCTATGGTTTACAAACACTAAAGCATACCGTATACAGCATTAGTCATATATTCTGTATACGGTATGGTGTAGTGTTGTAAACCATAGTAGTAGACCATTATATACCCCTCCCATGATGCTGAGGCCCATGGGCGTTTCCCCTCCTTCCCGGCATACCTCGATCTGGGCGGTGAGTGAGCCCGGCACGTTCAGGTCGATATTCTTGACGCAGCCCTCAAAGCTGAAGGCGGAGGTCCGGGGGACGTGGCAGTAGACAGCCAGCACCAGCAGCAGGCGGCCTAGCAGCGGCATCACTGCAACCGTAGAGAGTATACAGAAATGATTTTTGTTTTTGTTTTTGTCTTGTCAGTTAGCTGACTTTTAGGGTGTGTGTTTGTGTGTGTATTTTTGTGTTTTTTTTTAATGTAATCTAGATTTTTTATTTATTTTTATTTTTTATTTTATTTTTTTTATTTTATTTTATTTTTTGGGGGGGGGGTGGGGGTGTTAAGTGATTTGATGGGCTCTGTGCGTCAAATGAATGGCAAACATGCCAAGTCCCCAATAAAAGTGACATATTTTGATGAGGACATGGGGTGGTCACCCTCCCCACATCCCACCGACACGCCGGATCTGTCCATGAAGGTGTGGATTGTAGGAACGTGAATACGTGGCATGAAAAGACATCGACTCAATCAATGACCAGCCTCCACAGGAATTGGCCATTAATTTTGATTCAGAAAGTATGCGGTGATAATCTTCATGAGGGGTGGGCGGGGGGGCGTATCAACTTTTATTATAGAGATTTACAGGGCCACATTTTTGTTCTTTTTGTTCTAAGACTATCAATTTTACTCTCGGTTTTCTCACGTAGATCTAGTAGTAGTATAGATCTAGTATAGCATTTTAAGGTCTACAGTGAAACGTGTGTTTGGACACCTGTCTTATTATATGTGGGCACTTTTCACTTCGCATATTTTATATATAAAGTGAACCACTCTTTTTAGTAGACCCTTGTATAAGGTTTCTTCTGTGGATATTTTTTCAGTTCTCATGAATATGAACACACACAATGCCATCATTTTTTTGGCTGCCTAATATTTTTTTTACTGCAAGTTTCGCTACACACACAGTTATTGATTACTCAAACATTGAAAAAATCTAAAAAGAGATAATTTAGAATGATGTTACTTACTTGCAAGGAGTTGTCTATCCGAACAGTGGGCTCAAAATGGGAACAGGACACACCGAGGACACTCGATTCAGCAAAGGTTATGCGTGCCTAGATACATTGCCTAGATTGTCTGCTAGCTAGAATCCGCTTTCTTTTCGTGGAACATGTATGTTGTTTTTTTGTTTGTTTTTATTTTTTTTCATTCAGTGTCACTTGCAAAATTCCAGCTTATTGTTAATCCTACACACGTGTAGAACGTACATACTATGCAACCTATTTGTAAGTTAATATTTGATTTTTCTTGTGAGTATTCTTTATACATATGATTTGTTGCTCTTGTAATCCATATAGCTATATCGCACACATCGAATAAGAGGAACATATTGATATGAAGGCATCTTAATACATGTATACTGAAGACGTTGCTATTTTGCTCCATTTCTGTCACACTCAACGGGGATGGGGGGGGGGGTGGGGTCGTATGATTTTCATATGGGCTATAGTGGGGCGCTTAGTTTTCTATACACCAATAGGGGGGCTGGGGTGGGGGTAGTTCGGTTTTCTAATATTGCAAATACTCAGATTTTTTTTTTTTTTTTTTTTTTTTTTTGGGTGGGGGGCGGTTAAAAGGACGCAAATATTATACTTCACAATAATGATCTTTCGTAAAAACGGTTTTATTTTTTCTTGCAAAAATCATCATTTAGAAGTATACAAATCAACATACCAAGCTGTATGTTCACAAATCAACACACATTACTTAATCGGTGATTGCTCACACTGCAAAAAAAAAAGAAAAAAAAAACTTTCCTGTGCAACCATATAAGGCCATAGTAACTTGATAATCAGTGTACTTTCACATGTAAACCACTGTATATCGGCTGAGCGATGATGCAATCTTCTGTTATCAGTTCATATACATGCTATATCGCCAGTGATATCGTAAGGCATGAAACGACCTAGCTACGGGGTGACAAGAGATTTTTTTCGTTCAT
This sequence comes from Streblospio benedicti, assembly GCA_019095985.1. Classification (NCBI taxonomy): domain Eukaryota; kingdom Metazoa; phylum Annelida; class Polychaeta; order Spionida; family Spionidae; genus Streblospio; species Streblospio benedicti. The sequence continues at coordinate 14,732,313 of CM032663.1, forward strand.
ATCATATTTGAACTGTACTGTTCACATGCAAGCTCGCTTGGGTATTTTTTCTGGTACATGAGCGAAAGAAAAACATCAGCAATGTTAAGGTTGTGCCAGCTAATGTAGTAGAGCGAAACTGTTGAGTTACTCGGACTGGTGACTCTGCGGACTTGTTTCATCCACCCACACTCTCCCAATAATGGAGAGTCTATATTCACCTGTCTCGGGGAATTTGCACTGGAGTGGTTTTCACTTGGCCATAATGCTTCCATGATAGTCACTGTTGCAGGCAGCGTCTGCGTATGACGGGGTCTTTATGATCATCATCAAGCGATCATAATTGGACCCAAGACTATGATTAATTGTACAGTGCATTTCCCCATCCCCATCTACATTATTATTTTATTTAGTTATGTTTGTATATATAATATACTATTTTCTATATTATGTACTCTTATTCAATCTAGTTAGTTTATAGTTAGAGTTACAGTTAGGTTAAGTTTGGTACTTGAATACTGTCATTTAATAATCATACATTTATACTTTGGTAGTTAGTGAATTGGTGATTTAATAGAATGGTTCATAATAAATTGTGTAATCCTACCTGTGTTTTGTTTTATAAATGAGCATAACAAATCTCCAGTCACCCATGACTATGTGGTTAGCGATATCACTAGCACGTAAACATACCCTTCGAGTAATATATATTACAAATAGTTACCAGAAAATAGAAATAACTGACTATTTTAGGAAACATTTCCATTCCAGGCAAGCAAGCTCAGTAGTTCAAATGTCCCATGCATGTGAAACCGAAACCGAAGTACAAGCCTTTAGTAATGTGACATTGCAAATTTAAAATAGCGCCCTTCACATATCAGCACATCAGGAAACATTTTTTTTAAATATGCAATTTTTAATTGTATAGCTAACGAATATAAAATCAAAAGTAGATAAAATGTCATCTAAGTTCCATCCAAATATGGGACGAGCTATATTTTTAATGCGTGGCCTGGCCACACGTTTCCTCACATTGAAATTAAATGGTACGTGTGACAGCACCAATGATGTGGTTCTATTTTAGCTATGGTTTAATGTACTAAAACTAGAAGTCCAGTTATGAATTGCACATAGACAAACAATTTTTTTTCGAAGATTTGTAAACCAAAACAAACTATGTCAATTAATAGGAAAGCATGAACCAATCCGTAGTTTTGAATAAACACATACTGCAACAAATTTTGCCTGTCGATCTTTATTTTGGTCTAAAACAAATTGGCAGCTGGTAAATCATAATCAACCAAAAGAAATCCATTGACATTTGGTAAATCATATTCAATCAAAATATATTTATTGACATCTGGTAACTCATATGCATTCAAAAGAAATTAATAAATCAATATATACACTAAACGGTATGGAGCAGAGTACATGGATGAGTTTGCTCAACATACACCACCAGACCTGACCGGGAATCGAATTCACAACCTCCAGGCCACAAGTCAAATCACCTGTTTATGCACTGGACATGTCAATTGATTTACGTATATATTAAAGCCAAATATACTTCTTACAAAAAGCAGCTGTAACATAAACATGGTATAAACATAGGTTGTAGACGTTAAGTTCGTACACATACATGTACACGAAACACAACGGCACATCGACCTTTCAACTCAAGAGTATATTCATTTTCTATTAAAAGTAAACGAATAAATGTTCACGTAAGTTCCAGTCTGACAGTTTTAAAACATATAATTACATTTACATGAATGGAATTCATATGAATTAATATATTTAGCAACTACATATTACATAAATTATGTAAAATAAATATAGTTACATATATGTATAAATTATTACGACCCAAATTCTAACGTAAGTGAAGATATTGTGAAGTTTGCTAAACAATACACCGCAAGTCTGATATAGAATCATAAACGAAAGTATCGACATAAATTGTATGGTGCCAGTTTATTTGCAGTCTATATGGAATCAACCAACCAGAATTTGGCAATATATTCACATGTGGCAATTGGACAAGTTGTTTCTGGACATCTCTCACAAGTGAAAATAACAAGTTAACAAACTTGGTGAACAGGGAAGAGTTGTCAACAGTGAATACAGTATATGCAAAACTATAAAACAAAATATATTTACAAATGTCTATTATATTTTATTTACAGTATTACATTTGTTGTATATATAAATTGGAATGTAATATAAAAAGAAAAGAACAGAACAGAACAGGACAGAGTAGGGCAGGACAGGACAGAACAGGACAGGACAGGATAGGATAGGATAGGATAGGATAGGAATAGAATAGAATGGAATAGGAATAGAATAGAATAGAATAGAATAGAATAGAATAGAATAGAATAGAATAGAATAGAATAGAATAGAATAGAATAGAATAAGTTTATTAACCAATCATGGACCCTTGCGGGTAGCAAAAGTATTTCATGTTTGCTCCCGGGTGTTTGCTCCATTACAAATTACTTTCTAAAGAGTTCATTTATTTAATAAATGAATGAAACAGGTCTGTAAAAGAAACACGTGTCTTTATTAATATGGTGGCCTACCATATTATGCATAAGTGTCTATATAATTCTAAGATTGCACGGACAAGCAAAACTACCAACACATTTTCTGTAACTTGGATCTGAAAGGTGGGTACGTGAAATACACGAAGCAGCAGCTGAACAGACAGTAGGCAGACTGGGCATAGTACGCAAAGTATCGTGATATGTAGGCGTCCTGAAAACGCAAATCTTTTAAAAATTCGAGTGTCTCATATACCTGTGATGGAGTATTAGTAAGATCTATCGATGTGAAAGGGAGAGCAACAAGAGCCGAGATCAAGTACATGGAAACTGAGGCCACCACTACCCAAGTGTGACCATTGCTGGTGCTTTGTTGGCTTTTACGTATGTTGAAATCTGGTTTAAATTTCAAACTGACAATGAGGATAATGTTGCTCAGAAGCAATGCAAAAATGGGCAGCAATCGGAAAATGGCGTACGATATCAGAATTGGAAACAACTCCGTCGTGGGGCTTAGATAGCAGTTTAGGATGCCATCCACGGAGTTAATGTATATGTAAACAGGGACTGTGATCATGTACTGCAGGAACATAACAAAACCTAAGGTGAACGTGCAATAAACTATGACCATTTTGTTCTCATATTTGTACCATTTCATTGGTACGAGAATTGCTAATATTCTTTCTATTGTAAGGGAGAGAAGGCCATAGCATATTAAGAATTCTGAAAAATGATCTGCGGGCCCTAGTACATGGCATAAATAGGGGGTTCTTTCTAACAGAGGCTCCTGTTCGAACATGACTCCTAATATGATCTGTGCCACGCGCAGTATGTTGCAAGGAGCCATTGTGTTCAAGTAGAATTGCAATTGGCGGCTGGTCTTTGGAATGGTCTGCATAACAATGATGGTAAACGCGTTCACACCAATCACAACAGAGGCAAAGCTGTACAGAACCCTGTGCATGGCAGGACTTCTGATAGCTGGCACGATATTGACGCCTGTGGAGGCTGCCCCATCCAGTAACATGCACTCGTCAGCCCTCTGTACAACAAAAATCACCGGTAGTGTTCTTTCTGGAACCGGGATACTACTTTGCTGATTCCAAAGTTCCAAAAATGCAGTACAAGTCTCCATGATATGAAGCATTTGACTCGCCTTATTGTCGAGTACTTTCACATCAGCAGCGTAGCAAGGAACGGCGGCAGTAGACGTTGTACTGTTTAATGTAGCATTGTAGTTAACCATCAAGGCACACAGGTATCCTGGCACAGGCGTAGCAACGTCTGTGTCATTCACGGGGTCCTCTTGTGTGAGTAGTTGATGCGGGTGACAGCAGTAGCTGCTGCTCAATGGAAACGGGAGAATCTTGGTACATCCTCTCTTCGGCGCATACGCGAGCGTGAATAGGAGCTCGGTCTCGTTGAACCCCAGTCTAGTGATGCACTCGAAGATCTCTCGTCCGAACGGGAAGCGCATGCCAGTGGGCACCTTGATGCGACAGAGTTGGTGATAGAACCGGATACGCTTCACTGATCTCAGCGAGCTGGCTTCTGTTGTTTTGAACACGGCACAGTACGCTAATCCCACCATCTTGGGGCTCTGCAAATACACGTGCGTAATATCATAGTTGGTATTCAAAAGTAAATCATTTGTAGAACCAGTTTTTTAATGGGGGGGGGGCGTGCATTTAAAGGATTTCATGATTTTTGTATGATGATGGATAGCGAACCAGAAACCAGTCAGCACCAATAGAATTACATCGCACAGTATTGACATATTAAACAGTAATACAGTTTTTTTCATTGTGGATAATCACTAATGTATGTTAGTATATTATTAGTTAATACCACATTATTTGCAAGCAATATAGATATAAAAAAAATAGCTAATGTTGACATTTGAGAAGGATGAATGGGCCGAAACCATGTCATATGATAAAATTTGCAATTTACTTTTGAACATGTTTCTGAATACATGCAACTTTTACAAAGAAAACGGATAGAGAATTAATATGCGACACGAAGATTTATACCAAATAACAAGGATGGTATATAATCATGTAGCATCTAGGTTTAAACCCATTTTTTACCCATTTTAAGTGAGAATATGGATCGTACCTGTTGGCTGTGAGGCACCTGCGTCCTCCAGTCCCAGTAGGCATCCTCCATGTACCGCCATGCTTCAGGTTTCTTTATAAGCATTGGGGGCGTAGTCCCTGTCACAAACATCATTTAAGGAATGATTTAAAAAAAGAAAATTCATTAGGTTTCTTATAAATATCTTTTTCTTTCAACTTAAAAAAATACATACTGATAAAATGCTCAATGCTTTAAGCTTGACGATTAAAACATATTTGACATGCTAATTTTGTAACAAATTCATAAATCTTATATTTTCTAAACAATGTTTGGAGATCAACCATTAAGAAAAATATGAGGACATTTACAATTTATCGATTTTTTGAAAACATAGCAATGGTATGGGTCTGTTTTGTGCAACAGCATTAGCAATGTACACAGTGCCATATGCGTGTTACACACGATTGTAATGTAATCTAGATAGATCAAATTAAAGTTCATTTTGTTAGTTAGTCAGATCCCGTGAGGCCGTAGTGTAAGCCACAGCCCCTTCTCAGAGTTTCCCATCTAGTCCCATCCACCCACCACCTCATGAAAAAACATATTCTGTGTGTGTTTTTATCATATCTGCAAGCTTTTCCGATACAACTTTTGAGGTACTTCACTGCTTTCCTCACACGTGTACACCAATCTTTTTTTAAAGCTGGATCTCATTGTGCAATGATAGAACATGATTTTTTTCTCTGTATGGTAAACATTTGTAAAGAGGATATAAACATACCTATCATGGCTGCAGGTGGCATAGTCACAGAGATGTGATTTGCTTTGGGTGTAGCAAATAAGCGCAGCTACAAAAGAAAGATCAATTATTTTTATTCTGTGTAAATTGGAATTGGAATGCTCCGAGATGAATAGGCGCCACGGTGGTAGTGGTCCAGGGTTTGAGTCTTGCCAGAGGCCATGCGATATAGATATATCGACTTGGAGAAGAATCCTCTGGTGTCAATACTTTCATTTTGATAATGATTCAATAATTTCAATATCTTTACCTGTTTTTCTTTCAAAACTTAACACGCAAATTAAAATTTCAAACATGATTTTAATCGATTTCGAACTCCACAGGTTCCTGTTCAATAATATTCAACAAATCTCATGTTGGCACACGAATAAGAAGTTTACTAATTGGATATAGTTACTATCTATGTAAGTATGTAAACTATAACAAATAATTTTATCCCAGTAAAATGCCTATTGGTAACATACATTAATTAGTTATGTATTCAGCATTATTCTATTTCTATTAATTTCTAAACAAACAATTAATTTTAAACATATGTGAAAAAAAACGTTATACACAATTAAATGCATTAAATGGAGTTAGTTATTGAACCTTTTGTAACTGCTGGTTTGTAATCGTCCAATTCACTATTCATTAAAATGTCTGGATTTTCTATTTACAGCAGCCCCTTCCTTCCCAGAAGAATCAACTGGACATTCATTTTGATTGGTATTTTTTTTATATCCGGTCCAATATTGCTTACTTATAGCATCAATGTAAGCACTCAAAATGGTCTGAGCAAAATGCTATACTGGTCATTTAAGATATAGTCAAACTTGCTTGTCAATTTGAAGTCTCATGCCAAACGAAACTTTAAAAAAATCACTTTCATCGAATCAAACTTATTCATTGTCAATTACAAAAAAGTGTATCTGATATGATGTTGTTTTAGGTATATCACATGTTGTTAAGGATTAACGCATGTTTCAAATATAGATGGTATTATAATCTTTTTCACAAACCTTAAAATTCAAATAGATGGTATTATAATCTTAAGAAATCTTAGAATCAAATTACAAGTGAAGTTTTAAAAAAAATCAAGTCGAATGGCAATGTTTGGTTAAAAGTCTTTAATGCGTAAACCACATGCCCATTTTAATTGATGTTAAAACAATTATTACATATTCGTTATATTTGGCCTACACCACTAGGTTTCATTATCAAAAGTGTACAGTTTTCTTTTTCGCCTGTATTCTTGATCAAATTAAAATTTGTTTTCAAATTTCATTTTGATTTTATTCATTATTATTCATTAACGTTTTCGAGCTCCCTAAGGAAATCCATTTCTTTTGGTATTTTAATTTGAAAAAAGACCCTTTAGGAGCTCGAAAACGTTGATGAAAAAAAAAGAGATTTTAAAACAAATTTTCATTATATCAAGAATACAACCGAAAAAGAAAACAATACACTGTTAAAACAATTGACATCACAATAAGAAATGCTAATTGAAAAATCTCACTTTTATGTATGTGACACACATCAGCAGAGCTGCAAGGGTGTCTGCCTCTGACGATGGGTGATGGTGAGCAAGGCACATTTCTGTGACCTTCTCTATGAAGACTTCTTTGAACATGATGGCCTTTGCCCTCTTGTTAGTATTAAATCTTAACTTGCTTAATGTAGTGAATGTTCTACTTCTGCGGCTGTGCAGTCGTCTGTTATTGTGAAGAATACTGCATGTGCATGTGCTGATTAAACCTTCTCCACAGTTTTCTGGATATATGTCAAACGCAGCAGTTTCTTGATATTACCACAGATTATTAACTTTAATATGCTATGGGAAACAAACTTCCAATCGCACTACACATGTTCTGAAGCAAGAGTTTAGAAGTGACACCAACTTGTTGGTTCGCTCTGTGAATCTAAGTGCTTGTTCAAAACCATCAATGTATAAATCTGTCGAGCGAAATAGAGGATATCCAAAGAAACGGCAGTGATCAGTGGGTTTATATAGTCAGCATAAATGCATATACTGGTAAACATATACAGTAAAACCTCTCTATTATGGTCGCCAGGCTTAGTAAAAAAAAGACCTCCCCATTTGACCTGCATTGTTGGAGCATATTTACAACCATTGCACCATTGTATAGCACCCAAAACTAAAATGGTGTCCCTATTAACTAGATGTCCTGGTTAAAGAGATGTCCTAGTGCAGAGGTTCTTTTGTGATGAGACTTGAAAGTGTTGTTGATTGCTTATTGTATTTCACATGAATCTTGGTATTTAGCTAATGGCTTGACTACTTACTGGATTTTATCTCATAACAGAAGCACTTAGTTCATAATTATTACACATTAAAATGCCATTTCATTAAGCTGTTATCAATAATGTCTTAATGCTATAAATGAGTTTCCCAAACTCGCGTGACTATCAGCATCATGTGACCATTGGGTTAAAACGTGTGCATGCCTCGTGTCTCTTAATTGGCATAATCGCTAACCAATGGTGTAAAATGACACTAGCATAGACGTAATGTTATAGTTAAAACGACGTCTTGCCCACACATAAAGTTTATATTTAACAACACACCGTCTCTTGTCTAATGGATTAATATTACTTAACAAACATGATAGTAAATGGAGACGTGTTACAAATTTTAGTACTTATTTATTTGCCATATTCACAGAGAACATCATTAACACACATTTCAGGCAATTTACAATGTGTATGATTTAACAGTAACTAGTTATACTTTGAACATGCATGTTATTCATTAAAATAAAATGTTATTTATCAATAGTGTATAGTTTTCGTTTTCGGCTGTATTCTTGATAAG
>CM032663.1:14740627-14748127 GCA_019095985.1 Streblospio benedicti
AAGGGAAAAAGGTGGGGCCTTTTTTTTTGAAACTTGGGGGGCCTCGGGGCCCCAACTCTTCTTGAAGTCTCCGAGTTTTACAGAAACTTTTTTTGGGTGGGCAGTGGCTAAAGTTGTGTCAATTTTCCCCCCAAGAACTTGTCCGCATCACCCCGGAGGTCAGTGTAGGGGCATAGGCACTTATCAGGTTGGCAAGTCCAGTTGGGGTGTTGAGTTTGAGTGCCAGGTTTTCTTTCAGTCCCCTCGGAAGGTTGAACAATGCTACTAAAAAAAGTTTTTCCCTGACACGAAACCCACTCCATGTTCTTTAGGCTCCCGGGTTTCCCACAGAAGAAGAAAGTGTTTCTCTCACTGATCCAGAATCTGCCAATCTGGTTTCTTGAGCCCCAAACAATGTCCAAAACGTCTGTAAGTTTTTGTCGATGACTGCTGTCTTACGGCATCATCGAGTCTTGTGTTTTGGGGAAAAACCCCAAATTGCCCACTTTCCCATGCCCAAATTTTAAAGGCTGGGGTTTTTGTTTGCTTTTCTTTTTCCTGGGTTGCTAAAGGGCCCCATCCGCTTGTCAGTTTTCACCTTACCCCCAAACACCCAGTGAGGCTAAGGGGCCGGGCAGGTTGCCCCCCTTACTGGCTGGGACTGCCCAGTTTGGGAAGGGCGGGGCTGCCTAGTGGGGTGCGAGGGCCCCTCCCACCCGTAGAAGGCCCCCTGGCGCATGCTCTTGGGCCAAACCCCGGGGCAGTAAACTTAAAACCCGGAAACCCTTTACCCCCGTGTTTTGGGGCGCTTTGCAGCGAAGCTGGAGTGACCTCTCCGGTATGCGGGGGCCTGGGAAAGGGTAAGTTGGGAAGGGCAGGCTGTTACCCATGCAGCAGGGCTCCCCCTCTCCCGTCGCTAAAGGTGGTCCAATGGAATGGCGGGGGCCCAAACAAAAGGGTCCAGGGGCGTCGCAGGAGTTGGCAGGATGGGGCCCCGGGCCCTTTTTGGGGGGGGTTTTTTCCCCCCCCCTTCCCCTTTTTCCCCCCCTTTTTTTTTTTTTTTTTTCCCCATCAACCCCTTTTTGGGGGCCCCCGGCCTTTTTCCCCCGGGGGGGGGGGGGGGGAATTTCCCCCCCCCTTTTTAAAAAAAAAGGGGGGTTTATTTTTAAAAAAATTTTTCCCCAAAACCCCTTTTTAAATTTAAGGAAAAAAACCCCCCAAAATTTAAAATTTTTTTTTAAAAAAGGGAAAACCAAAAATTAAAAATTTAAATTTTTTTTAAAAAAAAAAAATTTTTTATGATTAAAAAAAACAAAAAATTTTTTAAAAAAAAGAAAAATTTTTTTTTTTAAAAAAAAAAATTTTTTTTACCTTTTTTTCCCAAAAATTTTTGGGGTAAACCCCCCCCCTTTTTTTTTTTTTTTTTTTTTTTCTTTTTTTTCCCCCCCCAAATTTTTTAAAAAATTTTTTGGGGCCCCAAAAAAATTTTGGGGGTTTTCCTTTTTTAAATTAAATTTTTTTTTTAAAAAAAAAAAAAAATTTTTTTTGGAAAAAAATTTTTTTTTTTTTTTAAAAAAAAAAATTTTTTTGGGTTTTTTTTTTAAAAAAAAAAATTTAAAAAAAAAAAAAGATTTTAAAAATTTTTTTTAAAATTTTTGGGGAAAATTTTTTTAAAAGGTTTTAAGAAAAAATTTTTCGGGAAAAAAAAAACCTAACCCCCCTTTTTTTTTAAAAATTTTTCCAAAGATGGGCTGCCCTGAGGAACTCCATTTCTGGTGGGCGTCAGGTTTTACCACCATTTCCCTTCACCTCAGTTCTTCCGCCATGCCGTTGACTTTTGTTGGTGACTCTTCATATCACTATCAGGTACCAAGTAATTCTGGGCTGCCAGATCAGCCGTTGGTCTTCACCTTAACCTGGCGGGGGAGGCTAAAGGGTACTGAGTGCCTGCCTGGGCACTTTGCCCTGAATAAGGACCAGGGGGAGGGGAGACTCACTGTCCTCCACGGGCTACTTTAAAGTGTCCCGTGCCTTACCCGCATAGATCTACTTGTAGATGTTAAACACATGTTAACTATCACAGGGTGCTTAGGCTGAGTCAGGATAAGATAAATGGAGAGTGAAGCCATACATGTATACACGTAGGACATATACAGCACAATTTGATATTTGTTTTGTTATGATACATTGTTTTAGACAACAAATAAATTACTTAATAACATGATATTTTTAATTAATAAATGAACAAATCAATATTGTTTACACATAGCATCTTTGTTCCGACATTTACAACCTGCCTGAAGTAAATTCAGTAAAAAGCCAGTGTCTAGTATTATGTTGTTGCTGTTTTTACAAAATCATATAGACCACCCTTTGAAGTGCATCAAATATATTCACATAGATTTACGCACGGCATGATGTACATGATGTAGTCTCCATATAGATTTTCTAATTGATTTTTTATTATTCTTTAGCTATTCATTTACAAAATCTAACACATACAATTCAATCTGAACAATTTAATTACATATGATGAAAAGTATCGACATATACATTTACGCATCAGTTCACATACAAATATTGACGAAGAACGCCATAATGTGAATTGTGTAATAATGTGCAATGGAGATGTGTGAAAAAATGAACATTCAGATCCTTTGACTGAAAAGAAATGTTTCAATCAATCAGATCTGCCCATGATATGTTTATGTAACAGGTGGACTTGAATTAGACATACCCCCCGGTACATTTAATGGCATTATGTCATTTCACACCTGAATGGACCGGAGGGTGTGGGTAAAAGTAGATTTCATTGAGACTTATCTGGTTGACAAATCAGATAATTGGCATTTCTGAAGTTAACATTTGTAGGATTCTGATGCATTATGTGACTGCTTCATCTCTATGATATGGAGGGCTGGTTTGAAACGCAAATATGGTAGTACCGACACAGCAGTTTTAATTGGAGTTCTTTATTTTTTTTAATGTAGCAAGGCGTCATGGTTTTTGTTGAACATAGCAATGTGTGTTTCTCGATAATTTAAGGGTGATGACAAAAATATAACAATAAAGTGGTAAAAAGTAATGATGTTTAAGCAGTAAAAAGGAACTACTGTTTTTATAGTCGTGAGTTACAGTTAGCTTTTTTATTTTACCTGTGATTCATGCGTTTACGTAATATTACGCCCTGTGTGACCATATATAGCACCCCTTCATGTCGAGTCCATACAGCGGTGGTGAACTTTATACAGGCTCTTGTTGAAATGATGAAACATATCATAAACTAATTAGGTTGAAATAGAGATATGGCCTTGATTTAACAAGGTTAAATGTTGGTGAAAGTTTTTCATCATCTGTATGAAACCCTCTGTCTCTATATGCCTGTTAACATGTGTGTTAGATCTTTATCACTAAGTTAAGGCATGATGCCATTCACCCCACTTCTGAAAATGCGTTTGTGGCGAGACATTGATCCCATTAACAAAGACTGCAATGCCAAGACGGCTTCGGCATCAACATTCTCAACTGTCTGACCCTTGCATGTATAATGCCTACAACCTTATAAGATCTAATTTTAGCGAATCGTCAAATTCCACCAGTACTTTTTAGGGGTCACGAAAAAGTAAAATTTAGTGCAAAAATTGCATAAACTTCACATGTGCATACCCTGCCCGTTTCAAAGAATATGTTCTCGTACAGTTGAAGGTAGACACGCCTTAGTCGACGCAATCTTTGAGATCATCAAGTAGTGTTTGTGAAAGTTAATATGTTCTAACTTTCTGATTACATCATAGACTTATGGTGTAGCCAGGGCGGTGCCCTGTTAAATAAATGTGTCATTGCCCAATGGGAGACCACCTCTATAAAGAAACCGTACCTGACATTATCCGATTCATATACAAACAGATCACAGGGAACCTCTTTAAAAGGACGAACTCTATATTTTGACCACTAAAAACCCGGGTTAAATAGATGGGGGGTTTCAACAAGTGCCATTTCTGTTTGGCTGGGTATCAATGGCCTGACACTTTGTCCAGAAAAAGAATGTAAATGTGAAAGTGGTAGTTTAAAGTCGTGGTACGAGTCTTGCTCTCACGGATTTACGATTCACAGCAGGTCACTGACCCGCTTATTGATGATCATCAATGGAGCATTTCTCATGTGCTTTGTACCCGAGACCGGACCTTATCTAGAGGCTATTGCCGTACAACTGCTAAAAACAATTGATGTCGTAAAGCTACCCTGTTACAGAAATATGTGTGTCAAGAAAGTAGGGCACTTAAGCCAATGGTTCACATTGGTGCTGAAAAGATGTAATCTAAAGATGTTTTAGAAAAAATATTCACAAGCAGTCTAGAAAAAAATATGCACATGGTTATCATACAAGGACAGTTGTATGTTCGAGTTGAACTTTTAACATTTTGTTCTCAATCTACAAAGATGCCTTTATACTTGAGGAAATAAAACCCGCTTTACGCTATGGCGAATTACACCTACGGCAGCTCTACGTGCACTGGCGAACTGGCAAATTCGTCAGAAATATTAAAGCCATGGTGCAAAGGTGCCAAATTTTAGTTTTTCATCAACAAAAATCACCTTAATGGGACAACAAACACTTAAATTAAATAAAAACATTTTTTCAAAATTTTTTCATCAGCTCAATTATTTTATAAAATTAATTTTTAAAAGCTCATAATTTTCTTGCCACTAGATGGCAGCACATGTATTGATGACATCACAGGTTGAAGCACAGATTGTAAACAAAGATTTTTACTGCAAAAACAGTATTAGCAACTATAAGTAAATACCCATATTATTTTTGAAGATTTTGTGGTTTTGTTGAGTATTTTAAAGGGGCAACTTTTCTCAAAAGATTTCTTCAATGTTATGCTATAAAATAGATGATAGATAAAGGGGTCAGGCATTTAACAACTGTGGTAAATATATCTAAACTTGTGCATTGACTATAGATAGTGTTATGTAGCATATTGCCATTATGGGTCTGAGAGACATATCTATATGCATGGGTTATCTCCTTGATCCAGTTTATATTTATTCCTTTTTTAAACATTTGATGTAAAGGAAATGTAGATCTGTGTCTTTGGAAGTCATTTTCACATCCCATACCTTGCACATAGATCTAGAGTCTAGATCTACCTAGACACCCTATATAAGTCTATTTGTAATCTATCTACTGAGTACAAGTAGGGGCCTATATTCTTATGAGATTTGAGGATCTGGTCTATGAATAGTGAATAGAGTCTGACCTAAGCCAAGCATAAGTACAGTTCATTAATACATGTACAAATGATGCATCGCTATACCTACTTATTCAAGCCTCCACTTAAACCACACTTGCTTTCTGATTCTGTTCCATGTAAGAAGATGCCAAAGAGGTGCATTGTAGCTGGATGCAGCAATGAATCAAGCACTGGATATGAATCTTCTTCCTTAGTAACTGAAGTACTGAATGAATTTATGGCAGGAAACTTTGTAGTAAAAAAATAGGGTAGAGTGCATTTAATCAAGTAGATCCTGACCAAGCTCAAGAATGGATGAACGCTGTTAGAAAGCGTGGTGGGGGCATTGTGGGCATTACAAAAAAAGTCTTCCAGCTCTAAGTAGATGGGGACTCAGTTTTAACTTGAGAAGTGACATTGGGAAACAAACCCGTGAGATGTATGACAAAACCAAAAATATGTGTACATGCTGATGAGTCAACACCAGAACCAGAACCAGCAGATTATGAATGGGGGAGAAAGTAGATTTTTTAGCCCTTTATTCATCACGCTACCTACAATTCCAAAATCTTGTGTCCACCTTGTCAGCTGCAGTTGCACAGGAAATTGCACTACAAAAAGATGTAGCTGTCGCAAATCTAAACTAACTTGCACAGGCTATTGCAAATGTTTAGATGTTTGTCTGAACAAAGCATAAGTGTATAGATGTTGTGTATTAATGCCAAGATATATTGACACTGTGACATTGTTTTCTTCCTCATTTAGACATGATAGATACATGATATGTGTAAATATGAAATATAAAGGGTCATTTTCAATCAAGTTAAAAATATATTGAGCATTGCATTATTGAACACTTGAATAAGCTCAAGTAAGTGTGTTTACAGAATTTGAGACTATATCGCTTTTTAGTGATAATTAAGTGTACAGTTTTATTCCTAGTGCCTGATAATAGAATAAATCCTGCTATGTGAGATATTCTTTAAAGCATGAATTAATTTTGAAATGATCTAATTATAGCAAAAGGATCCATTTCATCATGATGGAAATTCATCGATCAAAACATAGTGTTATTATTAATTGTGTGAGTACATTATGTTTAAACTCGTCTTTTTTGGTTCTTAACACATTATGTTTCAATATGGACAATGTTATGTGGCAGAAATGAATTCAGAGCATCCAAATTACCCTAAATCCACTCTATCAGTATGTTTCAATCTTGTAAAAGTTAAATAAAGTATTATTATTAACTTTGTGAGTACATTATGTTTAAACTTGATTTTTGGCCCTTAATATGCAAGATAGACAATGTTATACGGCAGAAATGGACTCAGCACACCCAAATTACTCTAGAACCACTGTATAACAAATTCTACTATGAAATGCCTTGCAAAGTTTCCTTCCTCAATTCTGTGTCCATACTATGTAGTATTGTTTGTTATTCATCCTGTGATGTCACACAACCACCTGCCAGAGCACCTGCTAACTTAACAGGAAGTGGCATTTTCAAAATATGCAGTTGACTAAAATTATGAAAATAAATACCTTTTAAAAGTATTCTGGATACACCTATTGTTAATGTGATTGATGATAATTGCAGTATTAGGTATGGTTATAGATTTGCTACATTGGCTAAAGTGTTAGATGTGTATTTATTTCTTAATCAATCTGGATACATGGCAAGCCCCTTTAAAGGGCCTTCTAAGCCTTGCACCATGGCTTATCTATACAATTGACAGAGACTCGACTGTTTATAAACCAACAAAAATGCTTGTTTGTAAATTGCCTGTCACTCACACAACGAAAAAATAAACACTCGCTCTAGTATGGATTTAAAGACTACTGTGTATTTCATTATTTTTTCACACTGAATGGTTTTGTGGCTATGTCTTGTCTGCAGACATTTGATTTAAAATATACCTGTGTACATGCAGTTGCTATAACGATTAATGATGCATCAATTTGCATTCTATAATAAATAGTTCACGGTTTCATGACAGCCACTTCATGATGAATATTAGATGGATATCATTAACGATTGACACTAAGATGAAACAATACTAAATATTGGGATCAACTGTTTTTTTTTTTTTTAATAGTACAATATGATTGAAAACAATACTCTTTTTTAGTATAGCGTTTGTTTCATTCATTACTTAGAAGATACCTATAGCTGAAGATATCAACAAATTAGAAATACTGGTGCTTGTCTATTTTTGACCTGGAATATTTTAATTATTGCTTTCTGAATCTCAACTTTTGTCTACCTGCTTTTTAAGAT
>CM032663.1:14751829-14866544 GCA_019095985.1 Streblospio benedicti
CACATCGATGTGCAATCCTTTGACATTATTAATGGAAATCTGATGTCAGTCTATGAGTCATAAGGAGTACTGTAAAACCCTTTAATATCTTGCAACACCAATGATTGTGGAATGAAACAGCAAAAGGAAAGAAGAAATTGCGCCCTAACAGCACAGTACATATGACAATCATTATAATATCATATTATTGTATTTACTTTATAGCCATAATGCATGTGAGATGTAAAAATACAATAGGCCAAAACTGGCAATTATTACCCCGCAAAATTGTAATTGTGCATGCCAAATTTAAAACAAAATATAGTCTGTTCACTAATTTTATTTGACCTTTTAGTTTAAATGAGACGCAATAATTTTCCAATACAGTACACAATACTGTCATAATAAAATGCAGATATTCAGAGAAAAAATATATATGTATATCGATATATCAATAACAAATTAACCTCATATCAACCCCAACAATGGAAATTGCTCCATTCTAATCAGTGTATTGATTTTGCAGTGCATATGTAAAACATGCATTTAAACATAATAAAGAGTTAAAAATAGTCGATCAAACATTTTTGGCTTCTTTCACTCCGTAGTTTTAAAGGGCATATATGCTTAAAGTCTTACAAAGTTTGACAAACTGTTTTTGAACTTCTTAGTTAGGTTTTTGTCAAATGCCTATCAAAATATAATTTTTCAAAATACGACAAACTGTTTTATATAGACTACACCAAGTTTGATCTATAATTATAATCAGACGTTCACGGTCAGATGGTGAGTGATAAAAATCTGCTAAATAGAATGAAACAATTCCCATTGTCTTAATCCACGTAAATACAGAGTAAATTGATCACAGTGACATATTATGTATAAGCTCGTTAACCATAGCCAGAGGCTCTACATTTATGCCTAGACTAATAGTTATTCTAGCTAGCTAAATGTCATTACAATACAAACTGCCGCTACCACGTACCACACTTCAAAGAATAAATTTGGATGAAATTGGATAGTTAAGTGAGATGCACATGGACCAATAACCATCAGCAAAATTGGGTTAACGTTGTAATGATATCACAGACCTAGCGCTATGATAACTGATAAGCTAGAAAGAAGATGTAAGAGGGGTTTAGTGCCACAGCAGGATGTTATTTGGATAGTATTAGACATAGGAGAAGAACGAAAGGGAGTGGAGAAGCTTTTTCATAATAATGTGATATTTTCAAAGATGTCTACTTTTCTAGCTCTAAAGAATTGAAGCTGACGTTACATTCTGTATGGGATTAGTTTTTGCTTGATTATTTTAGTCTATTCAGTCTCATTTCAGCAACCAATTACATGTAGCTACCATATATGCTATGTTATGCTGTGTGTGCAAAAGAAGGTGAAAAGTAGCTAAACAGCATATCAAATCAATTTAAATCTACATGCAATGAATCATTACAAAATAGAAAATTGTATTTTGGCATTCAAAATAATAATGACATTTTTCAAAAGTCTAGTATACATGACAGATCTACGCACCAGCTTTAAGAATCATAAAATGTATTTTACATCTCACCTCTGTTTTATCTAATTATTACCAAAGTTAGCTCAATCTAGAACACATTAGTAAGCTGATTCGACAAACATTAAAGATATACTCAATCGCATACTGTTTCATGTAATGTTTATCTCAAAGTTAAAGGAGTGTGATGATAGTTAAGACAGCAATATTTGAGATAATCTGAATATACAGACTTGGAGCTTGTCTAGATAGGCTCTCCAATATTGGCTTCTTATTTTACCACTAGTTATAATGACACATAACGGTATAGTAACAATTATTAACTACTGGAATGATGCAATGTTATTGCAACTTACCTTCACAGACAACAACATAGACTAAAACACACATACTAGTTGACTAAACATCTGCTGAATAATTTGAGCACCCATGTTTAATCTTGTTATTTGGTGCTGGTAGGCATAGTCTAGGTTTTCCATATATGTAAGCTCGATTTGTATATCAAAATGTATTTTTTTATATATGGATATATGAAATAATTTTGAAGTAATAATTTTCTAAGTAAGGCATAGCATACTAACACAATCAATATAGTACGCTACTAAATTTCAGTACTCTAGAACAACTAAAACTGCAAAATATCCCCTATATGATGTCATATCCCCACACTAATAAATATACGAATGCAAAATTTAATAATATAACTCGTCAACAGTCAACTGGATACAGGCTGATAAGTAAGTTGCTAAAGACACTAAAACCTTACCCCTACCCACAGCCCCTTATATGTAATCCTATACATGGTGGATGCTACTATGAACTCATACAGTAATACTAGGCATACGATAAACATGTCATTTTAAATTAATGCAGTAAACATACAGAAAAAAACTGTTTGCATCTTATTCTAGTACACTTAACCTATACTAAGTGATTATAATGGACATGCCTGACTAGACTTATTTCATTTCATTGAATTGAAACATATACAGAGAGGGGGTGGGGGGCCTCATGCCTGAGCGCCTGAACTCTTTTTAGAACAAATAAGATGCTAAAGGGTTTTTGGAATCACTGCACATGTTTGCGCACTTAAACCACGTAGAGTTCGGTTGACGCCAATCCCCACCCCCATTGCTGAAAACTTGGACCTCTCAGGATCAAAATACAACAATAACAACGTCACTGTATAAATGAACATTACAGAAGATGAGCTGCATCCAACTCTACATGCAGATCTGTTAATATTTTTCTCTTAATACTAAAGTTATGATTTACAAACACTTTTCATAACTGTTCATATCCACCACACTAAAAGTTTGTGCCTGTATCCACATTACCACATTACTTTCATACATTTCCTTTTGAGATGTGAAGAATGCAACCGCTATTATTGAGAAAATGGGAGATTAAAATGCTCCTGCATTTTACCATTTGCCATTAGATAGTATTTGGTGTATTTGGATGCTTGGTTGAGAAATGCAAGTCAGCAATATTCAAAGTCTATGGGAGACAGCATATTGTGGGTTATTCTATGATCCAGTCATTGTTTCAATGTTTTGACAATAAGTGCATATCTTCCTCTTTCACAGAAGATTTTTCCAGTTGGTTCACACTTTGATTGTTAAAGTAAATGCCATTTTTATTGAAAACACAATGATATTCTGTACGCATTGCTGTTGTGAATTCCTCTTCAACATCCATGTTAACATTTTTCAACATGTTATCTTCACTATAAAAGAATATTGAGACATTTGCAATATAAATGCAAAACCGATATGTACAACTAAATCAAACATTACAAATACATGTATTTATAAAACAATATACACCTTCCCTAGCTTTCTAGGTGTGTTGAAAATATATTAAAATCAGTCACTAATATTTGTTATACTCCTGCTCTAATCAGGGGTGATCTTGTGATGAAGATTTTAACTTACATGCACTTTACGTTTGTGTGAATAGGAGACAATAGCACTTTTGTAACATACTATAACATGTACTTATTGAACAAAGTAGTACTTGAAAACGAATGTGTAAATGAAATATTACACCAGGAAAAGGAGAATGGTCGTTTCATTACAATGTAAAAATAATTCATAATATTCAAATACAATTGTTTATATATTGCATTTTCACAGTGATAGAAAATTCAAATCAGAATGCAGACTATTGCAACCTTATTAAAGATAGTACAAAGTACTACATAGAACACCCAGCAAGTCCTCTTCATTTGTGTCACTAGCAGTATATAGCCAGTGTCTAAACTTTGGCATATCTCTTTGATGAAGATGCTAGCAAAAGAGCAAAATATCCTGTGCACATGCTGCTACAGACTAGTATTCAACATTTTCTACTGAATAAATAGGTACTTCATATACTACTAGTACATTGTATATTGTTAATGTTTATTGGATCAGGATACTGAGTAGAAGAATGACGTAGTTTACACAGGGCTTGTTTGAATTGCACAATACGTATCCTACTTCAATAAATATGTACTAGCTATATTAGTAACAATGATGCTGAATACTTTATAATCATCACTAGTATCCAGAACCAGCTACATTGTTGAGTTCTATGGAGTCACTCTCAGACATGCGCGTGTAGTACTTCACATGGCGCACGTCGGATGTGTCTCCAGTGGCACCATCTGGTCCAGACGAAGCTGAATTCGCACCACACATTTGCTTGCACCAGACGAAAGAACCATTCCCGGAAGCTGGAAAATCAGATAGACAAAGTTAAAAATCCAGTGTTTGGAAGGCTGGCCAAAGGTGGGTGCACACCCCATATCAGAATCTATAAGGATTATATTGACTGTTACAGAAAAACGTAATAAGTTAGATCTATGTATTAATTTTTCGGAAGTATTTTTGGCTATCATGGTGGCTTAGTGTTGAAAACTGAGATAGTTGAGGATTGAAATATTGCTAGGAATTGGCAAATTATGACAATGGATCACAGAAAGTCGAAAGTCCTGTTCTCAACATATAGTACTAGGTTTATGTTTATTATTTTGCTCAAATTAAAAAAAAGATCTGCCTTAAGAAATAGTTGATACAAACTGTATATGAATTGACAATTGAAATTAGAATTGCAGTGAAAGAGACGGTTTGTAACATATATATGTATTTCATCTTCCTTTAAAAAAGCAATTTCTGCAAGTCACCCATAATATGAAAATAGAACATTATACGTGTATGTATGCTCTATTGGAATAGCAAAGGTAATTCTAAACAAAATTCCAAAATATCAAACAGAAAATTATATTTTCAATTTCGGCATTGAAACCAATTCCATGCTTATTCTGCCTCTGAACTATATAATTTACTGTTATATGCAAGAATGGCTATGCCATATTCATATGATCAAACATATGATATATGTACTCACAATAGATTGTCAAGTACCCGTTCCGAAAAAGTTATTATAAAATACAGATAATAAAGAATGTCCGTAACACCATAAGAAATCAAGAACCCTAAAGATGGTATATAATTAATATACATGGAATATTTGAACAAATCATCCGCAGGAAAATAGTAATAAATTGTCACTAGGATGTCATCATTGCAATGAAAATATTGTTCATGCTATGAAATGTAGGATAGAATCTTATGATGTAATACATTAATTTTGAGACAAATCAATTTCTATTAAAACTTGCTATCTAAACATGGCCCAAAATATGGTGAATACATAATTACAAACACTAATTTCTTTTAGGCCTGATGGCAAGAAATTTGAATAAAAATGGAAGTATCTCAAATGTAATGTGCATTATATAATATTGATTGAAAACCAGTGGTTCCATCCCAATAATTGCAACCCTGCGAAAACTGACCGTCCGCCAAGTCATGCAGACCTACTGTACTAGTGGTTATCTGCAGACCTGAATTTGCGCATACGAGCTGAAAGGAAAAACTCTAAAAGCTCTACAAACAATAGAAACAGTTAAAACAAAACGTTTAAACTAGAACCTGCAACTAAAATGCTGAAATGACACTAACATTTAAACAAGAACTACACATTAGATACTTGAAATATTTTCCATCACCACTTTTCATTCTCGGTCTAAATCTACAAGCAAGTAAATTATAAAGAACATTGCAAATAAAATCTCCTCATCAAAATGAAAATACCTAACATGGTCCCAATGTTCCCACTTCCAAACCCTCTCATCGGACAATTATCAAATAAATGGATCTATATCTAGAGGGCCTAATGTTGTCTACCGTTGTGTTTACACATTGACAAGGTAAATGAGTATGTTCCACAAATTCCCTACTTGCCTACTAGACTACAGGAAAATTACAGTATTACAACCTATTGGCCTTTCTTAAGGATGGTAAGTATCTGAGAACTGCCATCCTCCTCCATTATTGGTTCTATAAAAAGACAATATCATGTTGATATATTGATATAGCATAGAGGAAATGATTCAAAACACAAGACTGGTTCTTTTCATTCATTTTGCTATAAGCACTCCTTGCAAAACTTGTAGAGGAGGAAAATAAAGCAAAATTTGAAGGATGCCCACAAAGAATAATCATGAAAATTTTAAGTCAATCTTCCAAGCTATATAAGAATTTCCATTCCAAGCAAAATCATTTTAGCATGACATACTTATTGCAGAAGTAAAGAGCATCCATTTGGTTCAGTGTCTCCTGAAATATATAGCACAATAGCCAACTTTGTTTTGGTCTTGGTTCAAACATTGATAGCTAGAGCACTCAGCAGAACAACTGTCATAACGAGCTCATCGTCTATCTAATTATAAAACTGCGTTGTTTTGAATGTTAGCACAATAATGTCCAAGCATAAGTTACACACATTTAGCTGTGGGTTTAACCCTTAAAAGTAAATGCAGCTGTTATTACAGCCTAAAATGCTTAAAACAAACTCAGATTAATGACAATTGGCCTACAGCTTTGGAAATTTGAGCGCATTTTAGACGTTTTATCATCTACAATAGTAGGCATCTATGGCTATGTCAGCCTAAGAGAAAATCCCAAAGGGATGACATAAAAGCCAAAAAGATTATGGGCTATTTGCATGTTTGGAATGTACATGGTATTTTATAAAACCCTTGTCTAACTGTAAATCTGTTATATATGAAAAACGTGTAAACTACAACATTGTTTGAAGAGAAGTCATATTTCATGTAGTCACTACTTAATCATACATACATGTACGTGCTGTTTTAGTGTGTTAATAGTCATATTGACGTGTTTAGCCTAATATCCAAAACTTCAATAGTCATGCAAACATTTTATTTAAATTATCAATATGCTGTTCAATGTTTACCACTGGTTGTGATTAAAACACTAAAAACACTAGCATTATGCACACGATGCACTTGGTCAATGTGTTTTTCTAAGCCATACCTTCGCTCCCAGCAGAGACTCCTAAAATGTGTTACAATTCAAATGAAACATGGATGACATACAAAATGTGTTGTCATATGTTTTAAATGCACACATATTCAACAAATGAATGGGGGATTATGAAAAATGATCATGAAATAAACTGTATGTTAACAGGCTTGTTAACATGGAATGCCTGTTTACAAACCTTGTAACCACCCTGTAAACAAGTTGGACACATAATGTTTTCAACCTATCTGAATAGTAACACAATGAATTTAGATTGTATTTTTATATATCTTTATATATACCATGTGTTCAATGACAACATGTACAAGGTTAAATGCAGGCTTGTTAAAAAGTGAAAATGTTCTTTAATACTCGATTATCTAAATGTATATATGTCATATACACGTATAATGGTAGATATCTACCATTTTTGGTACAACAATATTATTTGTTAGAAGATAGTGAACAAATCATAATATCTAAACTAATATTAAAGTAGCCACAGTACAATTAATGTGTTAACAGTTAAATATAATATTTAAAATTTAAACATACAAACAAATCATATGTTAATAAACTAAAATTAAGTACGCATTAAAATTATACATTAACTAATCAAGTGCAATTTGAATAGATGTGCAATAATTGTAAAAGTGTTTATACGGATAAAAAGAATGGTATTTCATAAATGTGGTTTTAACCATGCTATATTCCACTTTCAAATAGATGTCAACATAGCTAGTATTTACAAAAGCAAAACGAATCGATTACGATTCAAAGTAGGTACGTCCAACTTCTATCATAACTTTACTTATAAATGTTCATAACACATTTACAAAATTCCTGTTTAACGACTTGTACACACCCATTAGAAACGCACTTTTTACGATGAAATTGTGAACTTGATGAACAAAAATATCAATAAATTGCCAACTGACCTTTTGCCTTTGGTGTTTTCTGGCCGATGCCCCAGATGGCGATATAGACGACCACAGAGAGGATGACCAAGATAGAGCAGAAAATGAGGAAGCTCACTGGCCCCAGCGGCACAAACATCTGCAGGACACAAACACAGGGGGTTAACTAAATTTAACTAATCATTCAACTAATCAAACACCTAATAGTTTAGCTTAATCTTAAAACTGCGTAATGGAGCAAATGAGAATGTGCGAGTGGCAAGAACATTGGCGGGTCAAGGACACGTGGGGTTAACTTTATATGTCTTTCTAAGGTTCCATGGTGGGATCATGGTAATTTCTTTTATGCTGCCTATAAGCAGTGTTACAATATCTGTTCAATAATTTCTAATTGAAAAATAAGTCCTAAATATACATCTAGTTTTTTCAACTACACTGCTCTTGTGAATGGAGCTAGTCACAAATATGACGTTTCTCAAACTAATGGAAGTGAATCTCAACTTTCCTTAAAGTAAGTGAAAGCCATCGCATTGTTGACATCCTCCTCATTGCGACTTCATAAGATAGCAGTAGCCATCTTGAAAAAATAACCTATTAAATTCTAAATCTTTTATTTATCAAAATATGAACCCTTACAAAATATTTGTGGCCATTTTGCTACATTCTCCCACAACTGCATGATATTGTAGAAAATGTGCTTTTACTTGCTCCACTATAAAAGCCAAATTTGACCAAGAATTATAAAGTCCACTATACTAGTACTACTATAGTATTCCGTATCCCAGATGTTACTCACATTTCCAACAATGACAGGACATGTCATTTCTCCCAGTGCCGCCATGATGATAATAAATGTGGTGATGGAGGCTAAAATGCAGCATGAAAAACATTATCTATTGTTGAAAAATTTTTCAATTGAAATTAAATTTAAAAAAATGCTGGTTTTCACATATTGTAATAACCAAAAATATTAGCTTGAATGGTGAAAATTATGTAATCTACGGGCATGTCGTTATAGTAGAAATGCATTTGTAACTATGCTTGCTCTTTTTATGTGCAAGTATGGTCCACTGGATGACCCCTCTTTTCCAAAAGGTATGTCATTTTCAGAGGCTTTTGTAGTCTTCCACCCAGAAAATGTCCTTTTCGTAGGGTTTTGTTAGTCATATTATATGTGTGAGTTTTGGACCATATCCACTAGTTGCACTTCCATCCCTTCCTAAAACACTGATCTACCACACAGGGGCAATTTATAGACTAAAATATAAGCTAAACACTAGGGAACTCACCTCCGAGTATGAAATACTCACCTCCGAGTATGAATACGACGCGTATTTCATACTCGGATGTGAGTATTTCATACTCGGAGGTGAGTTTCCTAGTGTTTAGCTTATATTTTAGTCTATAAATTGCCCCTGTGATCTACCATAGCTTGCGTCTTTATATACAGAAAGAAGCTCTGCAGTACTAACAGGATATAGTACATATTGGAGTACATACATGTGACGTCGATGTACTGTTCGCACAGTGACAGTGACGTGGGCGCCACGGACGACAGGAAGATGCCGAAGAGACACGTGCCCACGTAGAGGGCCACGTGGTCGTGCCGCCACGCCAGGATGATCACCATAGCCACCAGGGAGCCCGACTGCAAGCATGCAATGACATATAGTAGAACCTCTCTATTCCGACCACATTTCCGACCAGTGTTAGATGGTCTCAATACAGGGGTAGTCTCTATACAGACGTCAGTTTTGGTAGCTTTATGAAAGTTTGGGACCGTGAAAAGTGGTCTTGTTAAAGAAGTGATCCCATTAGAGGGGTGATCTGATTGGAGATTCTACTGTATTACATATTTACTATTTGTTATTTTGATTGTTCTGATGCAAGAAAAAGAGAAAACTTAATCTGCCCTTATACCATAATTCAATACTGGGTTCTAGTACTTACAATATTACAGAGGAGCATGAACGCAGGACTGAAGCGTGTGGCGATGAGAATGGAGAGCAGACGACCCAGCGCGAACGTGCCCTGCAAATGCAGTACTCAGTGCAGTATTCATGTAGAATGATGTTCACGAGACTCTTCTCTCCCTCTTAATTAAGTTGAGCATTGTAGACCCCACGCATCCACTTCAGCATTATTAACAATGTATACATGCAAATTAATCATAAATGCAATGCACCTCTTTTTTCCATGTCCCCCGCCTCATCCCCAATTATCCCAATGTAAGCACCAACTAAACTAAGTTACTATTTTCAGTTTTGTTCATATCCCCCCTGGGCTCTGAATAAATGGTAGCCCTGTACGTGTTTTGAATATGAAACACTTACCCAAAAGCAGGCGTTCAGATAGGCGCCCTCCGTTTTGTTGAGATCTAGAATACTTTTCACGGCATAGGAGTACACATAGCCACCATACGATGACTGAAATGCAAAATATGATTTCATTTAGAAATACACTGACATTATGTGGCATTCTGATCAAGAACACTGAATGTGGCCGTCTGACCTGCCTGGGTGTGACTTTGAAATGTATTATTTTAGATAATCTCCTATTTCCGATTGTTGACAGAGAGGAGGTCCCCCTCCCCTTTAATCCAATCCCTACCCTCTATATCTGAAAGAAACCAGAATTTCATAACTTTTAAGAAGATCCAATTATGACTATTATAGGGCTAAACATGTTTAACTGTAAAACCGTGAAAGAAATTTAAAAAAGATCTGTGTGTCACCTACAGGCCCTCTTTGTGGAACATCATGACTCTTACTACCGTGAGTTTCATTATATGACTGTTCACCCTATTCAAATGCCAATTAAAAAAAATAAAATACACCGGAAAGCCCTCATAGATATGAACATCATGTCGGCTATTACCAAAAGTCCCATTTAAAAAAAATAGCAATTTCAAAAATTAAAAAAAAAAATGTGTGTCACCTGCAGGCCCTCGTAGATAAACATCATGGCCGCCGTGAGTCCCGTGATGGCCACGATCTGCGCGGCTGCGGAGCCGCAGAGGCGCGACTCCCGGTGGTATGTGTACTTGGACTCCTCCTTCCAGAACGGCTTCTTCTCTGCAAGCAGGGAGTGAGGAAGGTCTACGGTCAGGCAGTCACGAGTTTTAAGTATTAACTGTTAGAATTGTCGTTTTCCTCCATAACCTTCTTCTAACCCACAGTGAAGATTCGAGGATGCACATTCGTAATCTGTCTTACGTGCTCTTAAGAGAGTAAGACTCGAAGCACAGCACATGTAAAGCTAAGGACAGGTCCGAATGTTGAAGTTGAATCAGTGTAGCCATTGCTAGAGGTGGTCTTTTTGCTACAGTTGCCCCCTTTACTGTTTTACTTAGCCGATTAAGCCACCCCGTCTTTCTTGAATGGTTCTCATAAAAAGGTTTAACGCTTGAAACAGAATGACTGATATGTGCACTTTCAAGGAGATTTTATGTAGCTCAAATTTGCTTAGGTGAAAACTTTCAAAATGGCCGCCAAAATGCCTGTATACTATCACAAAGACACAGACGACAAATCTCTGTCCCACCTGCGTCCTTCTCCTTCTGCACGCTGCCGTACGTGCCCTGCTGGGCCGGGTCCACCTTGGTGCCCTCCTCGTCCACCTTCTCCCCAGCAGTACCACCCCCACGGGGCCGGGGAGCCGCCGAGTAGCCGTTACAGCGGATCCGCACGATGAGCGTCATCACCAGCACGGGGATCGGCAGCTTGGGAGAAGAGGGACAATGCCCATAATTAAAATGTATTGTGGTGTTGTGTTGTGTTGTGTGTTGTATTGTGTTGTGTTGTGTTGTGTTGTGTTGTATTGTGTTGTGTTGTGTTGTGTTGTATTGTGTTGTGTTGTGTTGTATTGTGTTGTGGTGTGTTGTATTATATTGTGTTGTATTGTATTGTGTTGTGTTGTGTAGCATTGCATTGTGTTGTCTTATATTGTTTTGTATTGTATTTTACTATATTGCATTGTATTACTTGTCTTCATATAAGAAAAATGTACGACACAATTAAGCATTCTCTAAATGGAGAAAAGAAAGCAAGTTAGACAATGAAGGAGAGGTATACGAATATGAGTGAGAGATCAATCTCATCCCACTCAATAAATGACTTTATCTTTCATGTTTATATAGTATGGTCATATATCATTTTAGGTTTTAAACTCTGTAGCCTAGGACATCAAAAAATCCTGCAGGAGAAAGGAAAAGAGGAAAATGGAAGATTGAAAGACAGAGAGCTGGAGAAGATAAGAGCTGATGAGAAATATAGAATGAGAATAAAGCTTCTCACCTGCATGGCCGACATGATCCAGAAGGCGTACTTGACCTCAGTCATCTGCTGCGCCTCCTCCAGGGTCTCAGCCGGGTATAGCTCTGACGTGGTGTTCACATCCAGGACGTCCGGCTCCAGCAGAGACCTGCAGGACAGGGGGTACAGTAATAGAGCAAACTTATATGTACTGTAGAACCTCTCTATTAGGACCACATTCGAGATCAGTGCTAGGTGGGTGTCTCAAAAGAGAGGTGGTCTTTATACAGAGGTTCATTTTGGTAGTTTTATGAAGTTTGGGACGACCATGAAAAGTTGTCTTATTATAGAGGTGGTTTGAATAGAGGTGGTCTAAATTGGAGGTTCTACTTTATATTGAGGAAATGCTGGCTCAAATGTTAGATGTATTGATGGGGTTGTTGCCTCAATTTATCCAGATGTTGTTGCGATACCTCATGACGATATTAAGAGGGTTGTTGCCTCAGAGGGATTGCGGCCTCAAATGATAGAGATATTTAGATGTTGTTGCCTCACTTGATAGGGCTATTGAGGGATTACTAATGCTGCATCAAATGATGATGTCTCACCTGATAGAGATATTGAGGGGGTTGTTGGCCTCCTCCTTGATGAGCGGTGAGCAGTCCTCATTGAGCAGGAACGGCTCAGCAATCATGGGGCTCACGAAAGCGCCCAGCCCGTAGCAAAAATGCATCGCCTAGAAACAGAAACCGCCAATGAGATGTTGGGGTCAGACCAATCTGATTTGACTCTTAAGCACTGGCAGATCCAGGTTTTTGGAAAATGGGAAAGGAACTGTGCCCCATGGATCTTCCTATATATGCCTTAAGGGCCTAATAAAGTCAATATGGTGATACTATTGCAGACTAAGGTAAATTTTACGAAGACGAGTGTATGATTTACTTGAAGTTATGGAGAAACAGACACCCATTTTGGTAAATTTGAGCTTATTGTAGGCTGTATTACGGTCTGCAATAGTACAGGAGCATTTCATAATGGATGGTCTGTAATAAATGATCGAAACTTAGTCGAACAAACAATAATACTGAAAAACCAATATAAAAACTCAACCAAAAACATTTTCAGTTCCACGATGATGTCAAATTCTGGATTTACCTGGAGAAAGGGCGGCACTGCCTCCTGGTAGAGCTGGATCATCTGCAGGTTGGCGAGGGTGTCGATGAGGCCCATGTTGATGCCCATGACTGAGAGCACGATGGCCAGGCCCACCAGTGCCTAGTACAACACACCAAAGCAGGCGTCACTAACATTGTCTTACTTATTACATTTTATCAGTTATCACTAGTATTATCAAACAAATTTAGCTGTGTGTGTGTGGGGGGGCTGAAAGTCATTACTATTTTCATTTGCTCATACCCCTTTTGCCATAATAAATGGTAACCACCGTCATATATACACAGTACAGTGGAACGACCAACAAACAGGATTTGCCTGCATCGTAAGTTCGCGCCCCAGCCTCGGCAGACTTTGTGGCGCCAAAGAGTTACGTCATGCGTCTGCCACTGTACTACCGATTTCCACACAGCGTGTCGCTACTGTCGAGTATATCATACAAGACGGTGGCGACACCAAGCTCGAGGTTCGGAAGCCTCGTTAAAAGGCATGTCCTGTGTAGAGGACAGTCATCCCTCTGCACGTAAAATAACCCACCTAGTTTGAAAACTATAGCTAGTGTGATCCCTCCACAAACCCTTGGCTCAGTTGGTTACCTAACCTGCCTAACAAACAGGACCACATTGGAAATAAGCATTACATATATATGTACGCTTTCATGTGCTATCCTAGGAACATTAGTTCCTGAAGAATATCAATCAATCAATCAATCAACAAAGCAGTGTGAATAATACCGCCGTGAAGTCTACGATGAGCGATAATGTACATGAATGATTCTATAGTTGAATCATGCAATTTGATGGACTAATATCTTCTAGGTTAGCAAATGGAATATACTTGCCTTGCACAGAGGAATGACAAACATTGCGGCTGGAATCAAGACAGCTGCGATGGCAATCACATAGTTTGCATCAACTCTGAAGATACAAAATGGGTTTTCACATTAGTTTCATAATTAAGGTTTGCTTGGGTTGCTGGTTTTTTTCTAAATATCCATTAGATACACCATAACTCATACGATACAAAAATGGTTTTACTTATTAAATTTGTGCTTTGTCTGGCCTTGTTTGCTTGTTTTTTAGTTTCTTTTCTCTGAAATACCACTTAATCATAAAACATGTAAATGTGTATCGATGCCCATTTTGACACATGCTAGGCATTAAATTTTGATAAAAAGTACAGTAAGAGAATTAAATTCAATTTGTATTTTTTCTACATATTTTTACAGGGTTGCATCATCAAATGAATCCATAGGAATATTGGGGGTAAAGAAGGGAGTAGACCCAGTAAGATGTAAAATATGCAACTTGCTGATACTTGCAGTGTTAATATGTAAAACCAGTGTCAGACAGACAGATATGTTGATTTCCGAATTTTCATTCTGCATGAGATGACAAAAAATTAAGGCAGGGCAAATTTGCTGTGTACTATATGACAAAACAATGTGCAAATGAACCATTCCAATAATGCAGCGACTGATTCTGTTATAATAGTCGTGACTGTCTGACACTAGCTTTAAATAGATAGTATATAGTGGAGTGGTGCATCTTGGGAATATATGCTCGTTCATAATGCAAACATATTTTGAATGGGAAAAGAAAATCTTATGTGTTTTGTTTGTTTGTTTTTGTTTTTATTGAAAATGAGATGTGTACATGTATCTATTTCTAAGCAGTAGAAATGTAAAATGTGATTATATTAGTAACTTTCATTGTCATTGGCACATGTTAAATATATTAGATGGGCTTAAATTTCTCCCTAACCCGTGAAACATATTACAGCAATACGGATAAATTATGACAAAAATACTTCTGATCCAAAAGCATTTTAAATCATACCAAAATCACCACAAAGTCAGAATGTGTATATCTATGTATGCATTTAGAAAGCAAAGTACATGTATGGTACAAAGGGAAAATCATTGTATCAAAGCCATTGTATTGTCAGAAAACAATGTACTGTGAAACCTCGCTATAGGGACACCTAAAAATGTGGACACCTTCATTCGTCCATTCCTACGTTGGCAATACATTGTAACTAAAAGGTTTCACTAATGAAGACACAGCTTTTTACACTAAGTGGAGTCCCTGATAGTGAGGTTTCACTGTAAAGGTTACAAGGTACACTAGCAAGTCATTTTGTTATGTCGCTCATTCCAAACTGTTATAGATCATTCTATACATCAAGCAATGATTCTGCCCGACACCATAACTTACGTGTCTGGTGATATGTAACCCCTGAAATGAAGTATAATTGTGTGAAATATTACAGCACAAAATTTAAGAGCTACGTCCATGTATCCATTGGCACAACCAATTCAAACCAATAGAATTGAATCATTTTTTTTTTTAATATGAACATGAAGTAACATATGAGCTATAACAGAACATTGATAAAACAGGTATATAATAACAATAATGTATCATAAGCTTAACAAGAAACACGTTTAGATGTCCAGGGCCGCCACTGACTGAAAGACAAACTCTAAATGGATATTCTTAAAACGGTAATATAAGTGGAAGACAGTGATACTTATTGCAAAATAACAACAATAAAAAGTATAATAGATGTATGAAATACAACAATATTATTCAATAACATTAACAGACATACATAGCAGACACAACTTAGTGTGCAACATAAGATGACAGCACCCTATTATTGTGTACGCTTTCAAACATAACCTACCTTTTACTATTACTCTGCAACGAAAACTACAAACATGTAGATGGTCTCCGAGTTCAAATAAAGCAGTCAGGCCAAAGATGCTACTCCATAATGAACAACCATAGCAATCTTTTGACATATATACCTTGGCATAAAATAGCACTTCAGAATAATACCCACAAAAAAAAACACATTTCCTGTGAAATACATGGTCGGCACTCACTAATATCAATTACATATATACTCTAAATACTCCAACAAGGACCACGTCTAGATTGAGACCACCGTCATCTACTAGAATAAGGCCTTTTCACTGTCACAAACATTCATAAATAGACTACCGTGAACTTTCAGAATGAGACCACCTTTCTGTTATGACAAATTGATGTGAATACTGTAATAATCTATGGCTGCACATAGCATGTCTATTACCACCTGTACTTTGGCATAGAATAGTGCAACTTTCTCTACAGACTTAAAGTAAAAGCACCATGGCATACCCTAGATGCATCACCAGTAATCACTACTGCCCATTACACATACATTGTATATGCTATCATGGGCAAGGCCCCAGTCAGACAAACCCGAACGCGCATTCCCTATTTTTACTGTGCTGGCAGTAGGAGCTGGGAAATCCATTGCAGCAACGAAGATTCTACCTTTTAAACATGTCAATGGTGAGACAATGTGCCAATCATCAACGACTACAATTTTGATTCAGCTTCACATTTCGGGACAGCGTGACCGTGGCTTATACCTCCCTCATCAGGTAATGGCGGCTCTCAGCCCTATGAAGTGCGCAGCTAATCTTTGTCTGGAGCTAATCTCTTTTACTGGGACGGACGCTGATTAAATTCACGGTAGAGAGCTAAATACAGACTGAGCAGTCCATGGCTTGTCCTTTTTTGAATTCATCTGAACCTTTTTTTTAAATCCCTTTTTCCATGATATATTCTCTTGGTACAGTAGAGCCCCAATATTAGGACCACATTTGGGGCCAGTGTTTTAGGTGGTCTCTTTATGGAGGTTCGTGGAGTTAAAAAAGCGGTTCTATCACTACAAATCTGAATATTTTCAATAAGAATATTGATAACAATAAATTTTACATAACATATATTTAAACATTTACGTTTTGCCAAATAAGTCACCAGGATTGGATGGTTTGGCAGTGGATGTATTCTGCATGTTATATAGTTTAACAATATGATTATATTTCGGCGGTAGTCATGGGGTGTTTTCCAATTCAATGAACCTATTACGATTTGTTATGTACATGTAGGAATACATCATTCATGAGACAGAGTGTACACCTGAATACAGAGATTACGTCTGTATTCAGTAAAGCCATTTTCATGGATTCAAAACTTCATAAAGAGACTTACCATGAACCTCCATACAGAGACAACCTGGACCAGACAGTAGAAGGTTTTAAGAGGGAAAAGTGAATACTTCCAGACACCATAGACTGGTCAGGAATCTTCAAAAGAGGCCTCAGTAAGATCTAGAAGCATCTTTGAGGAACAGTAGACATGAGATAGCCATTCATTTGACATAATTTGAGGGTGCTGATCACGATTTTGGTGTCTGTCGCATGATAGGTTGCCTATTTTTAATAGCCACCATTTTGAATTTCAAAATGGACGTCACGCAATGAAATTCTATAATCTAATGTTCAGTCTGATGTAGAATTCAAACTGTTGTAGATACAAGTACAATGAATATGTCATTTTATTGGAAATGGTTTCCACGTTTTCGACATAAGCAATTGTAATTTCGAAAGAAATATTTCTAAACGTCAATGTTTGCATGTCAGATCAAATGGTTCATAAAATCGTTTCATTAGATTTGATTTGATAATCAGGCTAAAACTAAATCGACCAAAATGTAATGAAGTTATATTATGCAGTGCATATAAACTTCAGATACTATTCTTATTGTAACACTGATTGTAAGTCTATAGTGGCCTATAGACTCCCACGT
The DNA here is from genome assembly GCA_019095985.1 of Streblospio benedicti. NCBI lineage: Eukaryota > Metazoa > Annelida > Polychaeta > Spionida > Spionidae > Streblospio > Streblospio benedicti. The sequence goes on from CM032663.1 coordinate 14,769,690, forward strand.
AATTGAAGGTGCGGGCTTAAATCCACGAACACTGCCAGAGTAAGCTACTTACAAAGACCTGCCCTGATGAAAAAGCAGGGGCTTTGGGCAAGATTTATTGGGGTGATGTTTGTGTGTATCTTACTCCTTTTTCCTGTTGAGCGTAAGTCATCAATATTCTACCCCCACGACTCAGTTTTCGGTGCTTATAACACATCAAAGATACTGAATACTGATACCATATAACATTATTGAATGCGTTCAGTTTTACTTGTCTGTAATGATTTCTTAGACGTACAGTAAAACTCCAATGATGACCACCTTTGAAACAAGATCATTACTGTAATAAGACCATTCTGCCTGTCCCAAACACTTTCTTTTCAAAGAGATGCCTTCCTGAATGTCTATGGAGACACCACCTCTTTATGAAGACCACTTGAAGTCAGTCCAAACTGTTTCTACTTTTACTGTACACATATCATTCTTTTGGGGCAGCCTCATCAAGTATTTCAAAGTAACAATGCAACTTGTAGTTATTGTGTCTAGCCCTAATTTATATGAATAGAAATAACATCTGTTGTAAAAGCATGCTTAGGCAGTGGTGTACATATTTTACACAGTCATAATATTTATATTACCGCCATTTATATCAAACTCTAATCAGTCTGATTCATGGAAATAGCCACTAAACATCGACTTCGTGACTTAATAATAATAATCGGATAACTTGAAATTTTGGATAGCTGGAAGTTTACCCATAGTCGTTTCCAGTTCCATTTGAATGGATTACACTACATATACACTTGTTATGGCACCTTGAGCTTTAGCAAACTAATACCATCGGCAGTTCGTCGAATGCAGCAAACAGCGTATATATGACTTTAGAAAAAATAATGCTGAAGTAAGTTTTTGTTTAATACACCTAAAATGAGGTTGAACAAATGTTTCCCTGCCTCTTCCTTAAATGCCACTGTAAAGGTTAAGTCCTCATGAAAAAGTCGACAACAAAGTGTAGCTAATGAAATATTACCGTATTTGACAGCGTGACGCCTTTCCGCTGACCTTTAATTTGGGCTATTACGGTAAATGGCACGGTAGCAATGCATATATCACACTTGGATCATAATATCAACCCTTTAGTTGATGCAGTAGTAAAGGATGCTGATATTGCAGCCTAGAATAAAGCTGGTTCAGTCACTACATAGTTAATACATGTAGTTTAAAACAAATACAGTCGAAACGTGTACGTTGACGCTGTAGTACTATAAAGAAAAGTAAAATGCTCCAGATAGCCAATATTCGAGATGACTACCTGAAAAGTGCAAGTTCTAACATCATCGAAATATCATAAACTTTGTGATAAACGATATTGAGATAACAAGATATATAGACAAAAACGGGCGAGTTTGTAATATGAATTATGTTATCAGGTGAGTTCTTGGGGCGTTTCACGACGAGCCCCGAGGGCGAGACTGATGCACCACAAGAACGAATCCTGATAAAATAATTCATGTTACACAACAAACCACGTTTTGTATTTATCATTCTTTTCTAAAGAATACAAGACTGTCATGAAAAATGTGAAAAAAGAGTCCGGCATAATAACCATGGTATCACCCCTCTTCGAAGAGGGGTGATATAACCCTCTCCGCGTTATCGGATACTTCTGGATCATGATAACCAATGAAATTACATGAAAAAGAATGATAAAAAGTGAAACTTTACTGGTGGGGTAATCCTTGATGCCTGTTAACGCAGCACCTTAGAATAAAGCCTAACATAAGCTCACATTGACCAAGATGGATGTCAGAATCACAGTCACTGAGTTCGGGTAAATAAGACGACCATCATGGTAAAGGACGTCAATATGGGTAGGTGTTATTTTAGCCTTTGTCATTTGTGCAAAAGAAGTGATCAATGACTGCTTTAGCCAGCAAGTGGTTAATTCACACCAGAATGGTAAATGGCAAGGTAGCAGTGCATACATCACTACAGCCATTGTGGTGCTGGCTGCACACTTTTAACTCTTTGTTGGCTAAATAAGTCACGAATCTCTATCGTTGTCATCTGGATTGAGCCTACATTGATCTGAAAATGGATCAAGATTGGTGTCTGATTGAGCTGAACGCAAAGGTAACAATAATCACTAGTCTAGCCACTGATGGTTCAATTCAATTTCTTCTCCAAAATGAACAAGCACTTGTAGCGTGGGCCTAGCTTGCAATTTAAGTGGCAAAAGAGAGCATAATTTTAACACTTTATTTTGGGCTGCAGCAGCAGTGTCATTTACAACTTACACCACTATAGGGTCAATATCAAATGCCTGTTTTGCTCCACTGCGGCTCAACAAGAACATACATCATGCTGAATAATTCAGCCAGGATGATGCATCTTGTCAGAGCCTAATTATAACACAGACATGGGTCTTCTGTTTTCTTGTATGTATTCTGCTGTTATCTTTGTTGCCTTTGCCTCTGTCATTGTCTTTGACTGTCTTTTGTCTGTGTCATCTTTTACTTCGGTATTGTGTTTGTAGACTTTGTTGTTGCTGCTGCTGTTGCTGGTGCTGTTGCTGGTGCTGTTGCTGCTGCTGCTGCTGCTGCTGCTGCTGCTGTTGTTGCTGATGCTGTCGTTGTTCTCGTTGTCATTGTCGGCGTCGTCGGCGCCACCCTTGGCGTCGGACTTGTCCTCTTTGTTATCGCCTTCTTCATTGCCTTTATCTCTGTCATTGTTTTCGACACTTTTCATTTTGACTTAATCATTAACGTTGCTGTTGACATTGTTGGCGTCATTACTGTCATTTCTATTGACACTGACATTGTTGCTGGTGTCGTTTTCACTGTCATTGACTTCATTATTGCCATCATTTTTGCTGTCATTAGTGTCACCCTTATTGTCATGTCTGTGTTGTTTACAAATTCTGTTACATCTACCTCATTCAATGTCAGATCCCTTGGCGTCCCAAAGAGGGCGTGCCCGAACCTCTTTTCATCAAAAAACAAGCCTTATAGCTACATGTTTTGGCAACACTGAAGCTTCATTTTCAATCAAATACTCATGGAGTTCCTCAGTTCGCACAACCACGTTTCTGAAAACACGGATTTGCCAGTAACACCATTGTCATTGAAATTACCCTTTTCTGTCATCCACCTCCCATAGAATTTGGATGCACAGTACAAATTGACTGTGTTTTAAGGAATATGTTAAGCACAAACTGCAAGCCTCAGGTGCTAGAGACTGTACAGAAATCTATCTTCACGTCCACAGCCTCAACTAACTCTTTTATAACTTTTACAACCCCACTCTGGCATGTACAGACATGAATGTGCATCTCCCACAGAGTTGTGACTTTGTGGCAGAAGTTCAGAAATAAATGCAAGAAAGATTATGAACACTAATGTGAGTGATTAGCATGTCTGCACCACAGTTGCCATATGCTGGACGCTCCCCGGGGAGTTATGAAAGGTATAGTGTGACAAGAATGCCAAGGACCTGGTGTAGATGTAAAGTCGCTAGAGCACGACATGTGTACAGACTGTGAATTGAGACTGCAAATAAGCACATTTACATTATGTACAGTTTATCTGTTGAAAACACGTATATGACAACAGGTACATCATCACAAATTATTCTGTCAATATTCTGGTCTATCTGATCAGAACTTTAATTAAAAATTTTGTTTTTTACAACAATTTGTCTTTTTTAGATTAGAATTCAATAGAAAGTGTATTCTGTTATAGCAGTCACATTCAATCAATGATCTCTACATTGATACATATACATGTATGTGTCTCATTACTACATGTATAATATATCGTGCATAAATAATCATTGTGATACGATTGTGTTCAAATATATATATCACGTCATAAAGGTCACATGTTCTCTACCCCCATTTCTTCGTTAGTGATAAATTGTAACCAGAATGCTAAAACATATAGGTTACAAAAAGCAATACAAATGAGTTAGGAAAAAAACTACTCACTGACCTACATTATTTAAAGTACATGTAGGCTTAGATGCACCGGGTAAAATATATGAAGATTTAGTGTGTTGAATAAAACTAGATGTCACAAAAGCTATTCAAGAAAGGACATAGAAAAAGACATTTACTAGACAAAGTATAAAAAGTTCTAAGTGCTGCTCGTACCGTATCAAATTAAAAGAGAACATAGTATAAGGTTGAAAAGGCACTAAAATTTCAGTAGAAAGCATCAATGATGAGAAAATTTGTGGTTTGATAAAACTTAAGCATCTGTTTAACCTTGTACTCTGTTCTTTTTTAATATACCAATCTGTTCATTTTAAAACAACTTTGCTCTGGGTTAAAATGTATGACTTCACTGCCCCATCGGAATTTCATATAACCCAATTCTTTTTTTGTTTTAATTTACTCTTTTCGAGTACTGGTCCAACTGTGCACGCATAGTAATGAAAAGGTCAGACACTACCTTTAGAAAAAGCAATAATATATAAAAGTAGAGCATGGAAACCCAAGTAAAATCAGATATGCGGAGGTAGCGGCTCATTATCTGCAGTAATGGGAGGCACTATATTAGATCCCCGAGTCAGTGCGTAAAGGGGATACAGGGTTAATTGGATTATGTATGGTCGCATTTCACGCAGCGATTTTCGTCATTTTCAACAGCATGAAATGCATCCAGGGGCTACCATTGATTACTGCCGGGGGAGGGGGAGGATGGGGGAGGGGGGGCTATGGAAAAAACTATTATGGCATGATTTTCAGCCAGCCCACTGCTAAATATAGATTTGGAAATTCCAAGTCATGCTCCACCTTAAAATTAATACATAATTTCTTGGCTGCTTCTATGAGTCCATATTTTGCAGCCCACTACCCCCCCCCGCCACTGCCCTTTCCAGCAATCAAGTTGCGTTTTTTATTGTCAGCCTGAAATGCTATGTTTGCCCTGTGGGCCATATTAGTCCCCTTAAACCCTGTCTAATCAACTGCTCTTATAGTGGTTTCCGATAGAGAGGTGAGTATATGCTTATTCTTTATCATGTATAATAAGGCATTTCTACCTGACCTCTTTCTCTCGAATTCAATTATTTCTGCTTCATCTCCCTACTTGCACGTAATTCACAAGCACTCTATGTTTCGTGCAAAGTGTCCACCTGATGGAACATGAGTAACCACAAACATGCATAACCATAAACATTCATACCTATTATCACCTTTCTATCACAGTTTTGCTGTTTATATGGTACACATTATTAAAACCATGCACCTCTCTATTGAGACCACATCTATGATTAAATCATTTCTTACGGTTCAGCGTCTTTATGTAAGCCACCATAAAGAGACCACCTTTTCATTGAGACCAATTGAGGCTAGTACCCCAGTTGGGTTTACTAGAGGCTCTAAGCTTAGATTGTTTTATTACCACAATTTATGGAAAGTCATGGATCAGATCAGACCTTGCTAGTTTATCACAGTTAACAGCGATAATGTTTATCACCAATTAGTATGTACAATGTCTATGTCAAAACATCAGTACCTACCAAATAAATGACAATAGGAACGACCTTCTAAAATAAACTGCCCCTTAGAAGAGATCTACCCACATATGTAGATGCAGATGGGACTTAGTTTATTTGGTTTAGCTGATATTACAGGGAATGCCCAGTACATCCATCCTACGTGTGTGCGCATCACAATTGTATTCATTCAAATATTCTATAAGCAACATTTCGTTTGGGAAATTGGAATGTCTTTACTCTGATGAATGTTGTATTTGTATCTGTATCTGTGTTGTATTTAAATAAATTTCTATCTGTTCTTGTTCAGTCTGTGCATGATTTCGTTCTACAGTGCAACTTCTAGACTACCCAGTGCCTGGCCTCTCCCGGTCTTAATAGAAAGGTGTGATCTTTGTGAAGGTTCATGTTTACTTCCTTATGAAGTTGTGGGCCCACCAGAAGTAAATGTCCCATCCTAGAGACGGCCTCTAGACAGTACTGGTTTTGCATGTAATTGGAGGTTTTATTGTATCTATAAATTCACAACATACTGCACATAACACTCTGCCTCCATAAGAAATGAATGTGGCCCTTGTATACACAATTTCATTATAATTAAATAAGCAATGTGTATTGCAGAAAAGCCTCCAAAGTATTTTGGCTTGCAGTCGAAATTACGTTTGCTATTTCTCTTCATATCCTGCCAATGCATTTGGTCTCATGAGACCTGCACACAAAAGCGGTAAAGCTAATCCTGGTAAAAGCCTTTCACTGCTACTCGCGGGCCAGGTAATGTAAGATTGAGATAGATAGGATGATTACATTGGTGATACAAACTTAGATATGTCGTTTTCGTCCATATCATAATGCACTGTGTTTAATATGGTCTGTGGCTTAACTATTGATACTGCAGAACTAGCAGGGTTTTCCCCTAAAGATTAGCAGGCCAGGTAGTATATTCAATATTACTGTTGAACCTTTACAAATTTATAACACTGTCTGTATATTGATACACTCGCAAGTACTATAGCTTGTAAAACATATGGTGAGCTTTTCAATGCCAAATTGTCTCTCCTGAGACCATAGACACAATAGATCCAAATTTAATTGAGAGACTTCAACCGTCTGAGGCAGCACCATTGCCAATGGATGAGGGTCTGTGCTTAAAAGAGTAACCATTTGTATTTCCTGAGTCATGAATTATCTATAAACTACCTCTAGTTATCTTTGTTCTCATCATATTGTGCAATACTATATATGAAGTAGACTTCCTAGGCATATTAAGATCACCTCTATAAAGAGACCACCTCTAGAGACCACCACTATACTGAGACTAAGCAAAGCGGGTCCCCTCATGGCGTTTATACAGATGCTTTACTTAACTCTGCTTCAAGCTTCACATACACGCAAATACCCGCCTACGCCATATTGGGAAACATGAAAGTGGATTAAATGAGTGAAATGCTAGTGCTTATACCCTATAAATACGATACACAGCACAGGGATAACAATAGCACAGACTTTTTTTTTATCAAGAATCCTTAAATACCAAGAGTCACACTAAACCTTCAAGTTAAGACTACCTCTATCAGGGGACATCTACAGTATAATTGTTCCCTCTCCCAACCCTTCATAAAGCGACCATTGCAAACCTTCTTATTCAGACTACCACTTGAATGAGGCGCTGCCAAAAGTGCTCTGAATAGACACGTTCTAGTCTTTTCCAAACTATATTCAACCAGCACAAAGGAATCAAATTATGATAAGTGTAACTTGAGGCTATGCTGTGCATTATGTAGATGTCCGTGTGTCTACAGGAGAATTTTCAGATGAGATATGAACAAACATAGATTGGTACAATTCGCTACAATGTGTATATGTATGACTCTGTTCCAACAAGCCTATCGACCAATCGCAATCACCAAAGTACAGTAGACCCTCTCAATTAGGATCCAGGACCATCTTTAGGCAATGCCACAAAGAGTCTAAATAGAGGGGTGCGCTGCACGGGTCATGTCAGGCTATTTTTTTAATGTTTGTTTGTAAAAATGTTCTTATTAAATAGATAGTATTAATAGTGAGATTGTGTTATTAATTAGTGGAGTTAGTCTAGATATTCAGATCACATTGCCAAGTTTAGTAACTGACCATCAATTCCCAGAGATAAACCTAATGACATAATGCGACTTAACCTCACATGACCCTAGGAGAAAACTAGGGATATATGTAAGAGATGTTTCCTGGAAGAAATATGCAAACGAACTTTATTTTCATTGGCTGTAGACACGAGTTGTTTGCCTTAGGCATTGCTAAATGGAAAGGCAAAACATCAGAACATCAGGTGGAATTGTCAATCCATGTAAATAGTATTACCTTGAAGAAAAGCAATAAATGTGTAAAATTTACATATTTTCAGACATACAGTCGACCTTACAAATGTGCACCACCTCTATAAAATACCAACCTTTAGGATTAAAAAACTACTTGGGTGACCTTAACCTCCATAAAAAAGAGACCAGGGTGAACCTCCATAAAGAAATCACCTCTATATTGAGACCACCTGAGGCGAGTTCCTATGGCTGCTCTTAATATAGATAGATTTTACTCTATTAGGCAAAGACTTCAGCATGCCCGATATTCTGTCATAACTTGTGAAGCATCTCATACAATTTACACCACCATGTATGATGGGGATACAAATTGCGTCCTGTCATGCTAACAGCTCATCTGTAGCTTTAGGCGTGTCTTCTGGAGGGCCACCACTGGGGCCGTGGGTAATAATATTTTGGGCTATGATCGTTTTGATACCTAACACAACTCATACATTTTACATGCGGTTACATGATATGTATGTGATGTTGGTAGTGTGGTTATATTTCTAATGGTTCAAATGTCAGTCTAGTTGCTGCTGTTGAATTTTACTGTTCCTGTTAACGTTGGAACTGTGCCTAATAAACAATGAGTCATTTGGCTAGAATACCACAACTGATTCGCCTTCAATATTTGAGTCTGTCTGACCATAGTTAAAACCAATGGGGAAGAAAACTCAAGCTGACTCAATCTCAAGCAATAACACGCAGTGAGAGGCCCTTGGAGCCACTGTCTTCATATGCTGATGGCTGTCAGAGAACCTCCCTGCTCAGGTGGTTTTTACCAAATTATCTGTCATACAGCCAAACAAGTTGGCGGAAGAAGCCACCTAGAGTAGAACCTCTCTATTAGGACACCTCTGGAGCTGTCCTCCAACGGTCGCAATAAGCAGGTGGTCTCTGTATAGAGGGTTGCGTTGGAGTCTTCGACCGCAAGAAATGGTCTGCGAATTGAGGTGGTCGCTTCAAAGATGTGGTCTCAATTGGATGTCCTATTGCATCTACTACCTCAGTCACAGAACTTGCTTGAGGCAATCATTGCAGCTGTAAAGTGTATTGTACAACTAGCGGTTCCAGGTTTGGGTGGGGGATAATGAAAAGGCGTGGGCACTTTTCTACATCTCCCTTTTTATTAAAAGAAACATGCCACTAATAGATACACATTTCTATTGATATGGAGATCAATTGGTGGGTGCGCTAGCATCCCTAATTGCAAGGTTTTACTGTATACATGAGTCTGTATATTTCCAGAAACACATGTTTAATATCTACGGTAAGCATACCCCAAGTCATTCCCCTGGCTCAAACATTTTTTTTTTACTTTACGCCCCTGAGAACAGTGTTTCTTGTGTGCTTTTATGACAAGATTTATGCGAAAAAGAACAGTCGTTCATTCTCGATTCTGATTGGTTAAGAGCCGTAGATCCGGTTATCTCCCTACTTTGGGAACGGTAAACACCACCAAGTTACATAATTCGGTCAAACATGGGGAGATAAAAGGCAATGGTCTGTTTACTGTTAAGATTTATACTAGCTATGCACTTGTGGTGTCTAAGACTCTTAGCCTGCTTTCGTTCGCTAACGCTCACTCGAGCAGGCTTAGACACAACCCGTGCAAGCTAGTGTTATCTCCACACTAAAACAGACCATCACCCTTATAGTCACTGCATTTGTTGCGTATTCATGTTTTGGGCAGTGGCTTTAAGAATCCTATTTTGACAGTTACCTTGGTTTGTTTGTTTTCTGCCCTGTGGGAGATAAAAGCTACATCAGAAAAAAAAAACATGATTGTACTTTTTTAAAATCACGCCCGTGGCGAGACACTGTGTGCTGGTTACATTATCAAAATATCACGTCTGATTCATACTATTAAGATAGTTGGGGCTGTCTGACCCTAATCGTAGCCTGGCTAGAACTCACTATGTGATAAATGAAGATGCAATCAGATCTGAGACAACCTTGCTTCATGAACAGCAGAACTTCTCCATCAAGACCACCCCAGAGACTGGCCTGAAATGGTCTCAACAGAGATGGTCTCTTTATGGAGGTCTGTGGGATGGGCGTCTCTTCATGAAGGCCTGGGACCTTTAGCATTCGTCTTATTATGGAGGTGGTCTTTTTATAGAGGGTGTTCTTCAGTGGCATTTCTACCGCATTTATACATCTATTAGCAGCCATGAAAACCAATTTGTACACGGTGTCAGTGATAATTATATACGATTATCTAATTACACCTTTGCAGATGATGCCTGGAGGCGTTAATCAGGGACTGGTCAACATGACATGTCATCCCAGTGTCGACTCTTATAATTGTCATCAATTAAGATCATTTTCAAACTTCTCTCTCACACACACACCTTTTTAGCAAGCACATTTCTACCAACGATTTAAGTTCACCTGTATAAATAGAACATTTCTATAAGTAACACGTTTTTCGCAGCCCAAAAGCCTTATCTGAAAGAGATATTTGCAAACAACCATAAAGAGACCACCTACCTGCTGAGACCACGTTGGTGGAAATGTTTGCAATAGAGTGTACATAACTAAATAATAGTGTACTAACAAGATAGTCGAACCACGTAGATAAGCATGTACGAGACACCTTCATTTGCAGTCTCAAAAGAAATCCATTTTCAACCGTCTCTCTCTCACACAAAGTCTCTCCAGCAAGCATATATTATAGATTCACAAGAAATAGTCTTTGCCACATTTACCCTTTGAAAACGTATTGTTTTTAAAACCTGCCCAAAGCTTGCATTTTTTATTTGCAGTTACATTGTGCTTGTCGCGTATGCTATTATTGTGTTGACATGTGGAGAGAGGAGTGTTTGCTTCAGGGTTTCTTGCATATTCTGATGACATCTCGAAAGGAACAGCTGTTGTTAGAGAGTGTACACAATGATGCTGGTCTAGACTTCTGCTATAATGCGCGTGTACACTTTGGCAAACGGAACATGCATGGCTATTTCTCTATTACTTAGAGATGGTTTAAAAATGTCTTTGCTGTGATAAGTAGTTTTTTGTCTCAATATTATAGTCCCAAAAACATGATTAATATGCATCGTAAGTCGACATTGGAAATAGGTGAATATCAAGCTGTGCTTAGATTGTGTTTCAAAAACTGCAAATATAACTAATCAACGTTACACAAAATTAACATTTAAACAGCATTAGCGGGCTCATACACACCCTTTTATTTCCCAAATACCAGAGCTACATCATTGTGCGATACACGTTTAAATTATTTCTGCTAACTGTTGCTCTTGGCACCATATTGCTGACTCCCCATAGTACATGAAGCTCGTGTAATATGGCACATGAGTTTCGAGAAATTGTCATTTTATGGCGACACACCCAGGATAATAAGCACACTTGGGGATACATGTGATGTCATTTTATAAGCTTCGAAATACACGTCATCATCAAGCCCCCGTCTGGCAGTCACAAATATTAATTCCCAAATGTGTGTACTGGGCAGGTTGTGGATGCGCATTACACTGATAAAAGGGAAACCATTGAAAATCACCTGGTTGACATTGTGCAAATTAAAAACAATGGTTGTAAGACGGATTCGCCTTCAATATTCGGGACTGTCTGATCCTTGCCTTACTTAGGCCAGCCAGACCGAATGCTGATGCCGACTCCCTCGCATCTCATAATAATTGGTAATTCTTGTATTGGTTCGTCGCAGACGTTTTTAAAACATGGACGCACCTTTCCCCCGATGTATTTCTCATGTCCGACTGGACGGTTAAAATTTGGTGTTTCAAAGCCATATTCAGGGAACGAACACATCCCCCACCCTAACGCTCACAAAAAACACTCAACCCCATCCTGCAAACAAGTCATTTTCATGTTTTAACATGTCTGCGCGTTTTCGTGGTTACAACTCCCATGAACTCCAACGGTCAGCCTATCTGCTTCTCTGAAAGCCTGGATCTGCTACTAGGGCTGTTTGTCCCAAAACATTCGTGGCGGTCTGACTGGGGCTTAAGTAATGTGCCGTAGCATGATAACATCCAGCTACTACATCCACCCCACATTAACAACCGTGCACAAACCATACATTATGTAAGAATATAGGAAGGCCATTGTGAATTATTCAATTTTACGACGAATCCAATGCCGCTACACGCATTTACTGTTAATATGGCACAGTGAATGCAATAATGTTGTAGTAGTCAAAGGTCGATTCATGGATACCAAAACCTTGCAACACTGATCGTATTTTATAGTAAAGATAAAATCTCATGTGATAGTATGTACCGGTATATGTATTTGAATACGGTAGCATCTCTCTATTAGAACCACCTTTCAGACCAGTGTTCCGTGGTCTCAATAGAGGTGGTCCACATACGTGTACAGGGGTTCCTTTGGATAGCTTTGTGAAGATTTGGGACCGTGAAAAGTGATATCATGATAGAGATGGTTTCAATAGAGAGGTGGTCTTAATGGAAAGTTCTACTGTAGTGGTTGCATTAGATACTGTGATACATGTATACTGCTAGCCTCCCCCTTGGGAACTTCCTCAAAGAAATCACCTCTCTACTAAGACGTTTTCTAATATAAGCAAAATGCCCCCAGTGGTCTTTATACAGAGGTTCCAATGTATTCAAATACTATTGTGTATGTGAGTATGTAATCAATCCAATTTAAAGGCACATACATCGATACTATAGAGCTACCATATAAGGCCCAGATCAGACATTGCCACATTCATTTGTAGATTGACCGCCCGGAATGCGCAAGTTTACGGTTATTCGGGGATATGATGATTGTGTGTATAACGTGAAATGAATTATGCAGTTTTATTGCACAGTGGCAACGAATACTGGACGTATAGTAACATGAAATGGGCTATTTTAGCCCATTCGTTTCGATTTATTTGTCATCGACGTCTAATATTGCAGGCTACAATAAAGCTTAAAATGAGCTCAATTTTTACCAAGACAGGTGTCTGATTTGTTCCAATGCAGCCACTAGCATTTTGCTAAACCAATCAAAGCGTATGGATGTTACCAATCAATTTTCATTGTGGTTTGTTTCTTCTTTAAGTTGTACAGTGCTTCTTACATCATCGCAAAACGCAATTTATACCCCCAAAACGTGTACTTCATAATAAAAATATATTTAGTTTCAAATAAATGAGCCACCACTATGCTGAGGCCACATATCTGAAGATGGCCCTGCTATATAGACAAAACCGGGTAAGTATGTAATATGAATTATGTACTCAGGTGAGTTCTTAGCGCGTATCATGGCGAGCCCAAAGGGCAAGGCTGATGCGCCACAAGAACGAAACCTGATAAAATAATTCATGTTACACAACGAACCCGATTTTGTATTTATCATTCTTTTTTAAACAATTACAACACTGTTTTAAAAAAATGAAAAAGTAGGCGGCTGAGTACAAGCATGATAACCATGGTATCACCCCTCTTCGAAGAGGGTGATAACCCTCTCCGGGTTATCGGGTACTTGTGGAGCATGATAACCAATGAAATTTCATAGGGAAAAAATGATAAATTGGATATGTTGGTTATATTTTAACACTTTCATAAAAATGTACTTCCCAATTTAGTTGAATTGGTTTCACTTTCCATCCAACAGATCTAGAGTATTTGACATTACGACATTGCATATAATTATGTTCAATACATTGAGTAGCTCACTGAATACATTATCATCGTGGGGTGGTTTGAAATTATAAGAACATAACTGTCTTAAAATTGGATTGCAACAGATGTTTTTTGTATGGAATAGACGTTTTCGTTCGTCTGTCGGTACTCTATTCACTAACCACTCTGTTTGAGATGAGGGCTAGTGCGTGCAGCTGTTTCAATATGATAAATATGACCTCATCCATCAGTCTTCTCTGTGGGCGACCCTAATACAGTTCTGCTTTGTAAATGCTTTTTTAATGTGGTATTAACCTTACAAATAGTCATTTATCTTTGTATGTTCACGGCGATCTCTTCCACAGCGCACATTTGACGTACGCCTCATTTGATTATCTCTATTCAATTGTTTGAATTGTAAATATATGATTATGACGAGAATTAATTTTGCACTCACGAGGTTTTTTATACACGTACTCTGATATTAATTAAACACAAATTTGTCAACAAATCAAAGCTTTTTAGCTAACAGTCCCTTCAAAATTGATTGATACGGGTAGCGTGTAAATTTGTACATCACTATTCACACGGATGGAAAACGATTATAGCTATTTGCACCAGGCACTAAATGCAGAAATATCACTTTCTATCAAACCTCAACTGGCAAGTCCCAAAGATGCATCACATTCCATTAACTGTAATGATTCTGAAAGGACAGGATCAACACGCATCACTGGGGACTTGATAAAAAGCCTTTCAATGGCACTCACAGGTTCGGTGTGGACACATTTACTTCCACCAAATAATGTAGAATGGCACTGGGTCAAAGCTTTCCTGATGGGGTGGATATTTGGGCATAGTATAGCAGCCTAAAATAAACTTAAGATTTACCACGTCGGGTGTCTTATTCACCCGAGTGTGGTGATATAAAGTGTGAGCTTATTTTAAGCTTTATTCTAGGCTGCTGTTAATACAGTCACTAAAACACAAGTAGTGTACATAGTGAGAATACACGAATCATATCATATTTGTGTTGGTAAATATACATAAAACCTGTATCAATTGTGCATAGTCTTCAAATTTGTATTGTATAATAGTATCAATTTGATCATCTTAAAATAAACATCACATTTGAGACAGATTCGGGCTGCACATTCAAATCACTGCAAATACTGCACAAAACACAAAACGTACAGTACCATATATGTATGGTAATGTTCAAGTTTGCAGTTTTCCTTTCATTTTGTTGGCCCATTTTTCACAGTGCAGCAGGTGCGTATGTGGCTGCTCATGTTGTGGGTATGAAAAGATGAGCATTTTCAGGTTTTGTCTGAGTTAAAGCTAGGTATGCCGCATACATAATAAAACTACTTTAGGGAGCCATGAATAGTAATACACTTGGCAAAGTGAAATTTTAAGGATCTTAGTTGCGGTCATAATTCAATATTTTCGTGCTCGAGCAACTTTATATTCACACCTGGTCATTGGCGTCCTTGTCATACGGTATTGCCTTTCCCAACTCCCCGGGGAGTATACATCATATATGCGGAAGTCCTAAGCATCAAAAGCCATAATAAATTAGCAAAATCATGTCACCACAGTTGTGTTCCTGAAAGCTAAAATTAGTGTTCTCCCTTGCGTGTTTGATAAGCGCTTACCCCACACTAAACAATCGGAGATGAACATTCGTGACTGCCAGACTGGGACTTAATGCATGCGCCAATCGCTTCCCGGCACCACGCCTTCCATCCTGCGCTCCATGAAGCCTTGTTACAGCCCGTATTCATCACTTACCCACATAGAGCACTATAGTGTAATCAGCGCAAATTCAATTTGCCGTGTGACTGATATGATGGCTGTGCTTGAGATAGGTTCAGCATATACGCTGGTGGATGGAGGGTGGTTTTGTGTTCACAATGGTAGGTCTAAATGGTGGTAGTGATGTCGGTAGTCTGACAGTATTAATGGTAGTAGCCTAATGGTGTTACGCTCGCTAGCCTTACAGTTTTACTGTCGCTAGCCTCACAGTGTTACTGTCGCTAGCCTCACAGTATTACTGCCGCTAGCCTTAGTCTCACAGTATTGCTGTCGGTAGCATTACTGTCGCTATCCTAACGGTGTTGCTGTCAGTAACCTTACAATTTTGCCTCAGAATATTAATATAAGTAAGTAGCCTCACAGTGTAACTGTCATATGCCCTGTTGAATGTATTGTGATGATATTTGTTCAAACCCTAACATATCATAAATCATCTACGAATGCAAACGAACAGAGTGAAATGAATTGCATGAGTGACAGTGATGAAGTACAGACATATATCACTATTGCTGCTGGCACCCGTTATTAACGTTAACACAGATGCACTGAAACTTGATCAGATCAAATCGCATTCACCCACACATCTAATTCACTTTCATCTTCATGCCATGTAGACCAATGAACGTATTGCAATGCTTTGGCTTTGTTAAAGAGAACATCTCTCTCATAAGACCCTTTTCACGGTGCTAACAACAGAGGTGGTCTTATAGAGATTTTAATGTTTACCAGACTTAAGTATACGTATAAGGCGGTCGGAGGTGAAGATAAGCCAACATTTCAGTTACTCTGAAAGCATACAATTCAGTATGATATAAACATAAATAGCATTACATAAAAAGAGCTAGCTGCGTAAAAATGTCAATGTGGCGGCCACGTTTAAGGTGGTCACAAATACCAGCAGTTTTGTAGCCTCAAATTTCTTCAGTGGGAGATATTTTTTTTTAACTGAGTTTTGCAAAGATGTTGAATAGAATCTGTATTAAGATTCACAATGCTATTGAGATCATCTCTGTATTGAAAAGAGCACCAATTCTTCAGGTCGCAAACCTTCATGAAGGCCAACATTTGCATAGATAAAGATCCATCTCTCTCTTTAGACCACTTTAGACAAAGACAGTTTTACATTTAACTTTTTTCTAAAAACCCATTCACTTCCCCTTTCATGGAAAAAGTAAAATATAATAATCCATTATCTGGGCCATAGATGCTAGTATTACCATCATGGCTCTTGTCAACAAAGCATTCCACGTGGGACGGACATTGTTTTGATGCCATACTATTAACTGCTATGCGCATATGTCATGTACACAAATATCAGAATGTTTGTGCAGAAAATGCAGAATGGCGCAGGCTATTTCAGCAGTCATTGCGTCTAATGACATTGGTGGCTCATGGAATGGGATATAACTTTGTGTGCGCCTGTAATGCATTTATTGTGTAATATTTTCCTCTTTGGTCCAGATTGTTTTTTTCATGGAGACCAGTTCACCTTGGTTGGGAGGGTCCTATATCCTTTTACATTTTAATTTTACCTACAATACATGTATATAAAAATAACATCTATAGCAGATACATGTTCATGGTAAAGGAAGAATTTAGTATTCAAAAATAAAATAAAAAGGTGAAACCATAAGCATACTCACAACAACATGAGCTTATTTTAGTCTTTATTCTGATCTGCAATAGCAGACCTCAAAGAGTGACAATCAAGTAAATGGTTACAGTTCATGCAAGTAAAAGCAGTACTGCTCGCTGCTTGCTTTGTCGCTTGCAAAAAGCCACGTGGCGGCTCAGGTGTGTCGCCTGGGGAATGACAGCCCTTTAGTTTGCAAATGACATTTACATGTACTAGGGGCTAGATTCTAACCACGGAACATGCACTTCAAACATTAAAGCACAGACAGTGACTGTTCACTTCCGATGAGTTATTGTGCTGTGGAAGTTGAGAAATCCATATTGCAAAAAGAGGATTATACTCTTTAACCACGTATGTGAGGAGAGAATATTTGACATAACGATGGGGGCGACAATATAACGACTGATTTGATTTCAATATTTGGGACTGTCTGATATCGGCTTTACTTGCAATAATGCTTTGACTGTCGGTGGCCTCACGGTGTTAATCCATGTACTATATTGCTGTCGACAGTATCGCAGTGCACTTATTTATGAGTACTTTTAAAAGCATACATTGGACAGGCAAGTTGTTACGTTCTTGCTCTTTCTGCGCATTCATATAACCGTAATAGTATCTCCATTTTCCCTTCATTTACATGTACTCATTATGGTTTATAGTTGTAGATTGGTGTGTGAAAGTTTGAGTGGCATTTGAAATAAAACTACAGACAGGTAAGACTTGCGTAGCTGTTTGTCTGAAAATCTGTTAGTCGAACTTTGGTAACTCTAACAGACCCATTTACCGAGGGTCTTTACCTTCATGCTATACTACATTACAGACCACTTGATACATTGCAATCAGAAATTTAGATAATTCGAATTTCCAATGCGCTCCCTTCAAGTTCGAATCAAGCGGGTCTATAACATCATGACGATCTTCTGCATTTGCAGGTATGTATCACATAATTATCCTAAAAGGGGATGAAATCCACACAAATAACAATCATTTATTCAAATCACACAGCTGATCGCGTAATGGCGTTGATGGCATGAGCATTGGGACTTATCTCGTATTCATCACACCCCAGACGTTCTTGGCTGGTTGAACCAACACTGGCAGGATTATCTAGACGGACAGGGCTTAATGTGTATCTGCGATCAGGCCCACTTTCAAAATGTGATGCACTTATGTGTGTGAAAAAGAATGAGTGGTATATATGGCAAAAAAATAACATTTCATGTTGTTTTTGTCATTGTTTTTTGTGTGTGTTTTTTTTTTATTTATGTTTTTATTTTTGTGCAAAACCTTAAAATCCAATGTGCATGGTTCTTTCTTTTAAACCACGTCCGTGACGAAAATAATACGCTCTAACAATGACTACAATACCACGAATGATTCCCCTTCCATTATTTGAGACTGTCTGACCATGCTGTAATTGGCGAATCATCTACTCGCGTGTAAAACATAAGCAAGAACATTCGTAACCGTCAGACTGGGGCTTTGGAAAAGTTCAGCCAGAAGAGCTCACGTTAAAAATCAAACCCTAATAAGAGCTGAAGCAGAAATAATGTGTGTGTTGGGTGGCTGTGTACAAGTTGTGATCAAAGGGAGTTCAGGGATGTCGATAAAGGACAGAGCACACTGTACACACACAAATGCTACGTAATCAGCTTGAAAACGAGTTCAGAGTCAGCCAGCTGAAATAATGTATGTAGACACATCAGACACAATACACGCTAATCCAGTTTGCTTTTTAGTGTCTGTAAGATGAGATTAGACTTTACGAGGGAACTGTAGCTGGGAAAAAAACTTTGCTGAGAGCTTTAATTTTTGTATTAGTAATTTCATGAAGTCTATACATAGCATATCATCTCATTTTGGTGATGTGTTTTTTTCTATGATATTTTTTATCAAATATCAAACAAGTTCTTCAATAGTTTCATGTTTTCTTTTACTTTTTTAGATTTTCAGCTCTAAAGAACCCTAATAATAATTATTATGATTAGGACTCTCTAGAGCTGAAAATCTTTAACACTTTTGAAAACAAAATTGAAAATATTTTAGAACTTGTTTGATAATTGTTCTTTTAGTAGCAACTGTATTTAATTTTTGTAGCTGGTAATGGAGCTGGGTAGCTTTTGTTGAATAGCCCATTCTATACTCCTCTATTCCATATTCAATCATTAAATGTAACGCTTCTCAACTGAATATAAAATAACGCTGACTATGCCAAACATTGTAAGCTTTCAAGATGCACAAACATCCCTTTATCGTCAGTTACTTTTTTTTCCATTTCAGTTGACCTGATCAATGTAAAAATTTATTTTATGCATGGTCTAATTACAAAGGCGGTTTTACACACTATATACAAAAATACTGGTGATTTTTTTAAACATCTATTGCATTATGCATTGTCCAACCGTGGTCAGAAGAAACAAGACCGACACGCAAGAAAGTGATCTGAGAATTGGGATCATGAGGCAAAATGATACATTACTTCTCTGCCCTACAGCCACTTTGTTCCAGAATTTCACAATTCTTCGCATGATGATAACTTGTATATATCACACCAATACATGTAAATAGATATTGGATGTGTCTTATCGTGTATAAGACTAGTTAACATATTTGTTTGTAAATCCGGTGGTTTCTGGAGAGATAAAAGGTTTCTTTTCTGCTTGTCTGCTGGGAATGCTTACTTAGTACCAATCCATACTTTCAAATGGTTACAATATATATGACAATATCTATATGAAAGAGACACGCACTTAAAGTTATGTGAGTAGGCTCTATCTATTATTGACAATGCACACAATGCTGCTACCCACTTCTTCTACCCAGGGGACTCCGAACCCTGTTTTGGATGGCAGCCAGCGGCTCTCAAATGTACATCATCCATATCAAAGCCAAAACACAATTACACGTTCATATACATTCTATAGACTTCACAACCATGTGACAGCGTATCTATATGTATCGCAAATGGTATCGGGCCATAGCCATAAATTATAAACTTTGTTTAAAAACCTGTGTAAAGAGCACACTTCTAAAATAAAACACTTGTTCAAGGTCAACTACCTTCAGAAAGAGACCACTTTGAACCTGCAAAAAGAGACCAGATTTCAATTGAAAACATTTGATCCCTGTCCCTGTATAAGATAGATCTAGATATATTATACTGTAATGATGTTGAACAGATCGTCATGTGCTATTAACCCTCAATACAATGAGGGCTGCATAAAAAAAAACCTTGCTGCAATCAACAAGTATTGGTTGAGGCGGGACCCGGCTGAGCGATAACCTATTATCGTCCAGCAATGGGACTCAGGCGGAAGTGGGGGCCATTAACCTGTCCTTGGGACGCTACAGCGAAGGCGGCTATTGTAGCAGAGGTGATGGAGAATGCATGTGTGAATGGAATGTTTTCCTCCTCTATTCAATCAAGGGCACTTTGTATTGGGGTGGGAAAATTTTGTATGACAATAGGTGTTGGTCTCTTTATTAAGGCTTGGAACCGTCAGACATAGCTTTTGTTACAGAGGTTGTCTGTTTTTGGAGGGGATCATAATTGGAGCACCTAGTAAAACTGGGGACACATCACTTAGTTCTTTACTATTTATAGATATAATTGTCACAGAACTGGGATGAAATGGAGGTTGTATTGTATTGTAGCACTGGTGATGAGACGGTAGAACATGTTTTTGATCTACAGTTAAGCACCGAATAAGATCCCCTCTCTATATCACACATCTTCATAGACACTGACATGGACGTCCTCTATAGTGATCACCACTTGTGATTACTACCTTACGTGGTTCTAATAGAAGCTCTATTTTAATATATGTAGCGTTGGTGGTGCAATTGTGCTGTTATAAACGTGTAAATAGAAAACTCGTCTAATTAAATCACTGGCACTTTGCATTGAGGTGGGCATGTTTTTATGCCACTGTATCTGTTGCTGGCTAACACTTGAACGTGCTTTGAAATATCTATTGATTTAATTTTCATAAATTAGAGTGTGTCAGGTTTCAATGATAAAACATTTCCTGTTTTTGTAAGCTTATTTGCGTTTTCGCTTACAAAATGCATTCAGTTCTCTTCCTCTCTCGGTTCTCTAAGGCAATCGGGCTCATACCAATACATTGACTGAGAAGACATGTTTTAGGTTTAGGGTGTTGTGAAACCTGTATTCGGCTAAGACAATTATGGTCGTAGAGACTAGCTTGCTATTCAGAACAGATATAGAGAAAAGAATATAATTGGATCCTGTAAAGTTGATACTGGTGTTTGACGGTGTAGAATCGGCCATTTTGAGTACATAACATATTGGGAAGGGGGTGCTATAAGGGGTCAAGACATCCCAGCTCCCTATTTTTTGCCTTGTTTCCCACATCCCTAATGTTGGCCTTTTCCCCATATCCCACAAATTTTGACGTTTTCTCCCACATCCCATTTCCACAAAATCCAATATTCCTCTTTTTTGGCATTTCCCTCCACATCCCTAATTATTTTGCCCTTTACCCCACATCCCACTTCCTTATAAACCCACCCCATTTATGGTGTCAGTGCACCTTAATACACCGAGTGATGAGTGAAATATTGACTCAATCCTGTTCATCACCATATCGATATTGGCAAATTTCTATACATTGGCCAAGCTGCTTAAACCTCACTATACTAGTTCAGGCAGTTTATAAATCAATGCTGGTTTGGTATCTCAACAGGTGCATCTGAGATGTTAGATTTATCTTAAAAGTCAGACGAGAACGTTATGTTTAGTATGTGCAAGTTTAGATTTCAGTTTGTTTGGTTGTAATAAAGCCAATAGTGATCTCAATAGTCCATAGGCAGATCCAGGAGGCGGGGGGCGCCCCCCCCCCGCCTTTCTCACCAAAATACTTCATTTTCACAGGGTTTTTTACACGTCCCCATCGATCGCACACACGAAAGCCACGGAATCCTATACAATGTAAGTGCGCCCCCCCCCCACACTTTTTTTCCAAAAACCTGGATCTGCCATTGTTGTTTATGATTATATACTGCGTTTACTGGTTTGTGATACTGTATCAAGACATAAGCATATGGTTTGTAATTACAGATAGTGTACAAAGTGCCTGACGTTGGTTTTTCATTTATACACATACATTAAAATCTGCTAGCATGTTACTCAATATGTGATTTTGCGCATGCAAAACCCATGAAATACGGTAGAACCTCTAATTAGCACCACCTGACAATTGAGATCACCTCTACCATTTTTGTAGTTCCAAATGTGAGACACCACCGTGAACCTCCATATAAAGACCATATCTTTACTGAGATCAGAGATTAGTTAAGGGCAGTCACTAGATGGTCTTTATTGTGAGGTTCTGTACAGTGGTTGCACCCACAATCTCCTTTGTCGAAAACCTGGATCTGCCAGTAAATCCAAAGGAACAAAGCGATGCAATCATCAGAATCATCAAAGAGCAATCCTCATACTCAGAATTTATGAGAATGTAAATGATGTTTGCCCATAATAACTTCCCTCTGCAGATGTCTGTTACGGAGACCATTCATCAACTGTGGACAGCTAAGTATAATGACTTTACCTTTCGAAGGATTGATTCTTTTTTAGCAACAACAAACTCATATTAACAATCTTTCTCTGTTGCTTTAAACAATAAGAATATATATGTTTTGAATACAAGTCCTAATAATGCATTCCACACACCCCTCTTCCCAAATCCTGAATCTGCCAGTGCGAGGTTGCAGTTTAGAAGTAAAAAAACACACGTCCTTCAATATGGGCTTATTTCTACCATCCTTAATTTTTAGTCCCCCACGCCCCCACTTTCCTCCTTTTTGCAACATTTCCCCTTCCTACTCCCTCATAAACCCCCTTTGTGGTATCATCTATATGTATACATCATACCGTGAATAAAAACAATGGTTCAGTATCATTCACAGTTTCTCAAATCTCAAAACGAAATTTGCATGTTGCTTTAGACAAAACAATTCTCTGCAATTGCCTGAGTACCATTTTCGGCTACACTTTAGTTTTCTAACAGCCTCCTCAAACTCCCTGCAGTGCTAATTCAACTGTCTGCGGCAATTAGGATAAATATCATGTATAGCAGCAGGCTAATTGCATTATTTTCTCTTTTCTCTTACTAAATGCTGCGGCCAGGCCTATATATAGACGACCACTGGAGAATCGCCATTCTAAATAGTGGATACAGGGCGTTAACACATAGGATACAAATGTTTTAAGTCCCAGTCTCAAAGGCATGTATAATATATGATTTTTTTCTTGGTACCATACCATATTATGAGATACACATGGTATAAATGTAAAAGATTAGTTTTGGAAAGCCGTCCTTGATGAGACAATTCTCGAAGCTTGTATTATCGCCATCCTTATTTAACATTCCATTGTCGTGTTCTCTAACGGAACTCTCCAAATCAGCTTTAAATTTAGAACTTTCGAAATCCATGCCATTTTATCATGGATGCCCAATCATTCTCGACTTTGATCCTATTGCTGTATCACCCACTTTTCCCGAAATAACAATTCTCCTTCAGTGTTTGTTCTTCCATATCAGTTGCCATGTCAATATCCATGTATGGAATAAGTGCGTTTGCAGATAGACGCAATAACCTCCAATTAGAACTACCTCTACCAAGATATCACCTCTATAATAAGACCTGTTGTCACCTTCTTAAATCTCCATTAGAGACCCACGAACCTCCATAGATACACCCTCCCCAGTAGGACCACCCCACAGGTGGTCTTCATAAAGGTTCTACTGTAGAATCCTGCTCACGTGCTCACACCATGATCTCTGATTGAAACGTGCCAGTGAATGCTGAATTTGGGAAATCCTATGGGTTTTTGTAGGTCTGTATTTGGCACCTACAAAGTGCTCTTTGAAAAGTCAACTCAATTACTTGAATATTTTAGAACACATAAATGTACATGCGTTTAGTCTGGTCACAATTGACGCCTATGCTGTTGGAATGACTTTAAATTCTCACCTGCTGGTATTTAGCATCCTTGCTACAGTATGGATATTTGCACCCACTCCGTGGGGATAATAGAATACTTGCTTGTGTGTAGGATTGTGTTGGTCCTTCCTATTAGCTTTCACTCACCTGATATGACTTGCACCCACATAACGCGCAGATGCTGTAGAACAGTGTAATCTTTTGGGTATAAGTTTACTCATCACCGACCATCAGCTGTATATTATGAGTATATCTACATTAGACAACAAATAAAACACGTTGAGTGCATAT
The DNA here is from genome assembly GCA_019095985.1 of Streblospio benedicti. NCBI lineage: Eukaryota > Metazoa > Annelida > Polychaeta > Spionida > Spionidae > Streblospio > Streblospio benedicti. Next base: position 14,793,851 of record CM032663.1, read on the forward strand.
TGGGGATGGGTGTCTTGATTGCATCATAAATCCAAGCTGTCAAGTGAATATTGTAAACTGTATAGACTTTTATAGGCATACGGACTTGTGTTTTTCATTGCCGGTAAACATGCAAATGTGACAAGGGTATATTTTAGGTGGCATTTCAATGCACAACTTCCTATTTTAGCATGACTGCTTACTCTGCAAGATTCTAATGTGCAAACTTGCAAACAATGTGAGATGGTGTATATCACAACATCAACAAACAACACATAAATGCAAAAACCCATCAAAACAACATAAACATTACACTATGTCACATCTTCATCATCTTCAACATCTGCTTTGATTCACCAGCACCTAAAATGACCTCCCAACCCGGTACAAGCTCAAGAACAAGCAAACTCTTAGTATAAGTGACTTACTTCTGTGCGAGGTAGCCCCCGATGAGAGAGCCGATGAGAGTAAAGAGGAGTTGTGCGAAGAACACCCAGGAGATGGTCTCCATGGTGGTGGAAGTCTGGCAGCCCAGATCTAGCAGCGTGGGCCCCAGGAACGCCACGCACATGCCGAAACTACAGAGCAGATATGGTGGTGGCATCAGGGACAGGTCCAGTTTTTGTTTTTGTTTTTGTTTTTTTATTTATTTTTTTTCCAGGGGGCACAGACAGTGAGTTTTGTGAGTTTTGTATGCGCAAAAGATCTCGGGGAGATGCCCAAATCCCCTTGACAACAGCTTTTTGTGAGAGGTTCTTGCACCCGCTGAGGTAAGGACTGTTTTAGACAATCTATTTAAACATATGGACTGTGGAAGGGACACATGCAGGTGGTTACTTCCCGTTTCTTAAAACCAAAAATCACCGTCTATATATAGTCAACTGTACAATTATACAATATTACTTCATTTTGTTTAATATTACAATTGCAAATAGGTCAATAGTTTCAGGAGTCTTACTACATTATATACCATTAATCACTGGCTCAACCAGGTTTTCAGAAACTGGGGAGGGAGGGGACGGGAGTACAACACTATTCTTTTATGATTATTGTACACATGCATCAATAACAAAAACATAACTACATGAGGTTTGTTGAGAAGCGGTATGCTTGTTACTTCTCTCGACCCACCCCACCTCACATCTGTCGTAATTGTATGTGAACAAATTAGCCCTCACCTCCAAAACACTCCACAGTAGACTAGTGTCGGGTGCCAGTTTGCCTTGAACAGCTCGCGGAAGCCGGAGGGAGCGTCGCCAGCAGAGTCTGGCTTGTCCCAGTTTTTGGCTGGTGTCGCCATCTGTTGTGGCTAAATACAACAATTACCGCTATATAGATTACATAGTATTTCGATTGTTTGCTACCCGGAGGGGAACAGGTTCCATCCTATGAACCATTCTATGCATATAGCAAATACATGGGAGAAGAGGATTTTAACTATAAAAAAACTCATGGGAAGAGTCATTCTCACCAGTTTGCCCTGCATTCTCGATTCTGATTGCTTAAGAGCCGTATGAGATCAGGTTAGGCATATATCCGTACTTTGTGAACGATAAACACTGTCAAGTTAAATAATTCTGTTAAACGGAAGAGATAAAAAGGCAATGGCCTGTTTTATAGTTGAGATAACACTAGCAAAGCACTTGTGGTGTCTTACATGTAGCCTGCTCTCGTTCGCTGACACTCACTCGAACAGGCTTGGACACCACTCGTGCAAGTTAGTGGTATTACCACACTAAAACAGACACCAATACCCTTATAATCTCTCAATTAAGAATGGAATTGGATACCGTATTCGAGACTGTCTGACACCAGCTTTCCGTTTACCTGCATTTGCTGTTGTAGAGGGTGGCCGTCTGGGTTTTTAGGCGCCTCATACTGGGGCTGGTCTGACTGCGACTGCGCCTTGAACGGGTTGTTGGGGTTGCCACCCCCCTGCCTGAAGTAAGGACAAAAACATACTAAGCCATGTTCATAAAGGCGTCCTAAGAGCTGGTCTCACGTGGTTTCAATGTAGAGTTGTGGGTTGCAGTGCTCTCTTTATAGTGAATGTATGGGAGAAATGGTCTTATCAGAGAGGTGGTCTTTTTATTTTGGGGTCTTTATCGGATGTTCTACTATAGAAGAATTCTAAACACCCATGGCTACATTGTAGTTATTACTGTTTATAATGATACTGTTAAGGATGCGGATACTTTATTAGCTTCAAAAGGATTTTTTGTGAACATGTCATGACATAAATCAACAAAGTAAAGCATAGTGTGTTACATGTATAAGTTACAAATGTGAAGCTGTTTTAACATTGTCAGAGATATGTCTTGAGTGTCCCGATCCAAACACTGTAACTCCAATTAATATCCCCAAAATTTGCGGAATTTCCATTCCCTTCATTCAACTCATATAATGCATTAATGTTCATGTTTGACCACAGTCCCCAAACACAACGTTGCAAGAAATAATACTCACTGCTCTACGTAGCTGGTAAATGTTTTTTAGGTATACTAATGAACCGTTCATTATTTATGAACAGGGGGCCTGTGGAAATTAAGGGGGCCGCCAACTTTGTACATGGAAATTGAGGGCGGGACATCAATTTTCTACATGAAACAAGAGCGGTGAGGGTTCTCCGACTATGTACAAAAGTTTTCTGAAAATCTTCCGCCCCTCCCCATGAAAAATGAACGGTCTCTAACGTAAGTGAAATACAAAACATGTCAATCATAACGACCTCACCTGAAGGGGTTGTTGGCGTTGGGCGGCGGCCCCTCCTCGGGGCCCTGTTGGTGGTACGGCTCCATGACGTCACAACTGACCCATGGTCACTACACCACGTGAACGAGCAGCCAACAATTAGGGGATATAGTATTCCAGACGTGTAATGTTTGTTTTTAGTTAGTCATTGTTCACTTTTGTTTACCTATATGTAAATGTTGATGGAGTTTAATAAGTTCATATACGTCTATATGAATCATCTTGAGGCCCCTATTTTTCTGTTCAGTAAAGCATCACGATGTGAACACTTTACAAAAAATGGACACCTCATAATTAGGGACATATCTTCAATCTCCCTTTGGCTATATACATCACATCACTTATATGGGGAAACATGTAATGGGGACATGATCCGTACTCTCACTACTGTCCCTAATATAGATGTTTATAGCAAATTCATTGAGCTAGTAGACAGGATGGAAGAAAAGAAGTTACTTTACAGTAAAGTCTTGCAAGAAGGGACACTAGCGTGAGTATAAAACGGGGTTCCTATTACAAACCACATTAGTGAAACATTCTAGTCAAAATGCTCAGCCAGCAGGAGAATAAAAATGTGTCCCTATAGCTAAGTATGATGTGTTCAAATTAGCAAGATGTCTCAATGGCGAGGTTTTACTGTAGTCTCATAGATATAATGACATTCACGATTCACCATAGTTAACATATACACATGATATAGACATACTAATTGTGGCTGTCAGTTTAAATGTTGAAATCTCTTATTTTCCCAGTGACCATTAAAATAAATGAAACACTCTAAAATAATGACTATATGACACTTTTGCCAAATATAATAACACTTAATTGTATACTTTATATCCATTCATTTCATGTTCAGCACTATCCACAAATCCATGCGGGCTGACTATGTTGACCCATTCAATATGAAGTGATATAATTTGGACTAAACTGTAGCCCCAGAATGCAACACTCGTTAAACCTTTACACGTTGCTGTGTGAAATACCTATTTTAACTGTAATCCTTCAATATTTTTAACATTTCAATAAGTTATCGAAATAGGACATAACAATGACTTTAAAACATGAATGTTACATCAAAATATCCATTGCATTAGACTAAAAAAATGCCATACACATTGCACAAAGTTAATGAATTAGATATTATCCTAATTCTATTTATGTTTCTATTTAGATGTGGCTTATTTTTTCATAATATATATGATGGAAACTAAAACCAAAGTCCTAAACTAAATATTCATACATAGGCATATGGATCTTGCTCAAACTATCATAATATTCCTATCTAATTTAGGGCGCTTGTATATCCCATATCAAACTGACCCTGACGCATGAAACATCATAATCGTCATTCCAAAGCACATAGAATGTGGAGTCACCGCAAACCCACATTGTGTCGATGTTATCAGTACTCTATCCCGGTAATTACCATATCATCAAATATGCACCTTATCTCAGTGTACTACTTTTTGCTTCACTGTCTGCCCACTCATGCGGGACCGAGCAAGGTGGGTCTCAATGTAGGTTGTTCATCAGTAGGTCAGAGGATTTGCTTAGAGTAGGAAGCTGGCACCTGAAAGCATAAATAAATTACATATGAGTGCATTGGCTGAAAACATATTTTTATGAATGGGGTGGGGGCGAAGTGTGGATGACTGCATGAAAGCTCCAGTACAGGAGATGCTAGAAATTCTAGATAAATGACTTTTTCTTGAAGTGGGGAGGGGCGCCAGAGTTTTTTTTCCGACAGTGTCAGTTTGATCTTGCAAACATTGCAATAAGGTGATTGACTGCTGTAAAAATGATAAAATTTTAATGGCTTATTATCATGTGTTCGCTTTTACCATTTGATATTTAGAGACGGAGTTGGGCGGGTGCATGGGCTACTAGCATGCATTCATCCAGTTTAAGAACATACTTCATTCTGAGCGTATAGGTACCAGAAGTATGTACTATTTTGAAAAGAACCCATAATCGTATGAGGATAAAATAAAATAAGATAAAGCAGAAAACATACTGGCTTTGAATTCTGTTCTTATTTAACCGTACATGAATACACTGCTTGGACATGAACAGCAACCACCTCCTCAAACAATTTCACTTGATAATTTTATGTTTCTATTCTATATACTTGACATGTTGCACCTAATTTCCAATTTTACAATCATAAACACGCGTTTGATAGAAAATAAAAATAAAAAATAAACCAGAGAGAAAAACGAGTTGATTAACATTGAAAGGTTCCGTACTAGCAACACTATGACTGTAGCCTTGATCACTCGTGCGCTGCAAGCCGAAATTTGCGTGTATGCAATGTTTATTACGGCTGATAGAATAACAATATTGACACCGCCAGGGTACAAAACATCTTCCCAGAGTTAAAAAAAGGTTTAATTACGATGAAATGGAATGATACAGATAGCTGAATATGTATATATTCAACTGACTGAGCAAGTACCATTAACATGACATAAATTGATAATATGCCTTGAAATTCACCTGTGCGTGTCTCTTTAAAGGTGAACGAATTCCTTTTTTGCTAGTTTATGTTAGGTTTGGCTTGTCGTTTTACTTGAACATAGTATGCTAATTTACCATATTACAGTTCTTCAACAAAGAACAACCTTTACAAAAAAGGGTTGCACGGTCAGTTTTAAAAGCAGACAAGGGTAGCCTTAACAAGTATGAAATTTACGAAAGTAGCATTGCTCTACTAAATTGCTCTACTAAATACGTAGGCTGAGGACAGTGCTTGGGGAAAGTTTTTTATCATTGTTTTCATGGACTCTGTTAGGCCTCTGCTAGAAAAATCAAATATGTTTGGTGCCTTATCTTACCCTTAACAAAGCCGTAGTATCTGTTTGTTTTAAAGCTTACAGCAGAACCACTATCATGACAACACGGGGGAGGTGGTCTTTTTTTTTAGCTTTATGCTAGTTTATTTAGGATGGCAATAACTGTAATGATAGCATTGTAGAGGTGGTTTCACTCAAGTTGTGATCTTAATTGGAGATTGCAGAGTACTTACTTTACCACCAACTACCCAATTACGCTTTGTGATACATGTAGTGTAGTAGCAACTGATCATTTGACATATTCTACAAGGACGAATATTAAACACCGACCCTGACATTTTAGAAATAATCATTCTTTTCAGCCATAGCAGACCTACACGGTGTGACGTACTTCGATGTTTTCCCCCTTACTATAAGTAGTGTGTAATATTCGAACATTGTGTGCATCCTCATAATATGATCAGTTTGAAATGACCCCAACTGGTCTCAAACGATAGAGAAGTGATCTTTTATTGATGAGAGTGTTTTATTGATTAGGTTCATGGGAGTCCCTAATGAAGGTTTGAGACGTTGAAAGGTGGTCCTTTTAGGGGAGATCTTTTTATGGAGGTGCTCTTCATTGGAAGTTCTACAGTAGGTTTCATTCACCATTGCATTTCATTAGAGTTAAACGATATTAATTGGGTTTTCTAATTCTGACAGAATTAACCTCTCAAATTTCATGTCAATTGTTTGGACATCTGAAACATTAAGTAAACACTCAAAATATTCACTACAATATATGACTTATGAATGAATGCATGTATGTAAATGCCAACCTCTTTTCTCGTCAAACATATCAAAATATTTTGAACTGGTGTATTAAATCCAATACCAATATTTAAAATCAAATAATTTATCTCTTCGTGATTCATACAAACTATCTTGATTTTTACTATTTACCTATACCCAGGTTGGTAAATCCTATTCGGTTTCGATCACATTTATATTTGCTCTTTTTGCATTGCAAATATTCTTGTGATCATTCCATCATTGCAAATGTAAGTTACCAACAAGATATTTAACTCATCTCCAATCTATCATCCTTCATAATCATTTTAACCGATCTTTATTTGATTAGATACTGATCAGAGCTATCATAAGATAGAAGTACCCGATATCCAATATTGATTCTCGATTACATACTGTAAGATGAGCATCCATATTGAAGGAAACACTTTTGATCTAATTCATTATCCATTCATACACCATACTATATGATATATATCAAATGTTATTGGGTATTTCTCCACATATATCCTACATTTGTATAGTACACTGGCCTTATTGTTTATTACCAAGTCGAGATCACAGGCCTGTAAAGAAACCACGTTGCAACCACAATCTTCACAGTCCACGGATTTTTACATAGGCCTGCCATTTAAGGGTTAGCACTGGATAATTGTGAACTGAATTTGACGTTTAAAGCTGCATTCAGACTGTCAGTGGTCAATGTTAATCCTCGACTGTTAATGTGCCGTAAGAGTTGAGATATGTATTCAGAAAAAAGATCAATCTACATTTTAAAACACTTTTGTGACAAGACAATTTGTTGGGGGCTGCTCTCGTTCGCTAACGCTTTATCTCATCACTTAAACAGACCATTACCCTTATAGAAATAACAATACAAATGCTGATTCGGCTTCAATATCTCGGACTGTTACCATAGGTTTACCAGTAATTTTCCTTGAAAACTACGGGTGGCATAAAAGGAGTAATTTATGTTTAGAGCTTACATAAGGAAATTCTTAATGACATCAGACATTTTAACGTTATGAAAGAGACATCTCATATCTCCATATGGGCATGGGCCTTAAGGACTGAAAAAAATTCAAACATGTCAAATTTGTCAATTGTGTAGCATGATAGACAAATCTACACTATAATGTCAATCAGAGTTGGGGTGACTGTGTTTTGGGATAAAAACTAAACTAAACTAAATGACAATTTTCAAGATTAAACTAAACTAAACTAAATTGACTCGGGCAGATGTTATGAACAAACTAGACTAAACTAAATGATCACACGATTAAACTAAACTAAAACCAAATGTTCAATATGAGGTTGGGAATTTAGATGTCATGGTGATATACAGGTATAGCAAAAACTATTGCCGATTTGGCAATTCATGGAAACTGACCTTGCCTTTTATTTTTGTTCAATTGTTGCCGATTCGTGGAAATTGACCATGTTTATTTTTGAAAATAGTACAGTGCAAATGTAGGGCCAGCACGGACATACGCCATTATTGCTACAACCACTGATCAAAAGTGCTCATAGAACACAGGGTCGCTTGCATCAATAACTTCCATCAGCAAATGTTAATGATTCCCTGTGCTAAATTGCTCAACGTTTTTGACAATTCTTTTTAATCCAAATTAATCATTATTATATTATAAATCTATGATTAACGAAACTGGTGTTTTTTTTAATTCATTGATTAACTAAAACTAAACTAAATTACATTTTTTATTAGATTACTCGATTAAAACTAATTTCGCCCCAATTCTGATGTCAATTATGTAGAATACCAAGCAACTAATTAACATGGGTGGTAGAGCACTAGGGTCACTTTTACGACCATTAGTTATTAAACTATATTATGATTATAAATTTCAATACTTTAAAAGCAGCAATTTTTAATTCTTGATACTATTCAATCACATTATAGATGACATATTCAATGTCAAGAGATAATAAAGAAACCCATTGATATTCAAAGTGGGTCTCGATGATGTGAAAATATTTTGAAAAAAAGTCCAATTATTTTGTCCACGTAACCATACAAATAATCGAGCAAGTTGCATACATGTGTCATAAAGTAAAATCAACTTTAAAGGTTTAAACTAATGTATAGATGTAAACTTTCATTAAATAACAAACTACGATAGACTTTCTCAATTAAGACCACTGTAGGGATTGGTTTTAAAGTGGTCTCAATATGCAAGTGGTTAAAGTTCACGGCCAGTTTCTTTATGAAAGTTTGGCTTGGAATTACAAAATGAGTACTTATGAAAGAGGTATTTTTTTATAAAAAGAGGTGAAAAAGGTATATGTGCTTATTTACAGTCGCAATTCATGAGTGACTTTACAATCACATCAGGTCATTGGCATCATCCCCACACTACATTGACTTTCTCAACTCCCTGTGGAGAATACACGGCCTGCTACCGTAGCGCATGGTGTTCATCACTCACAAAAACGTTCACTCCCTGACCTGTACCAAATAAAAGTGTAGATAACACGGATTAGTATGCAATCTGAATTTGCTCAACACCCACCGGCAGACCTGTATGTCATCACTAAAACAAAATAGTATTGAAATATAAAACTCTGGTATCATCACGGAGGTGCAGAACAACAGCTAAACACACAAAACCACTTTAACAGGTGTGTGTATGATCACGGATCATGCACAGATCAATATTGATCAATAGTTTTGACTGATCAATGAGCACACACTGGTTCCCACGGCCCGGTAATCGCTTTGACATTTAGCCACATGGATATAGGTCACAATCAAGCTGTGTTTGTTTTTACTGCTGTTGATTTTGTTTCTTCTTTTGTTTATGCTTTTTGTTTTGGCGACTCCTACGTGGAGTGTGTATCCCTGTGTATGTGTCTGTTTAAAAGAGAACCTATACATTAAGACCTACTAGAGGACTCGCTGCAAGTGGTATCATTATAATTTATGGAAGGCCACGTCAGTCTGGACGTATAAGACTGCAAATAATGATTTTATCATTAAATGCTTCTCTTTATAGATGGCATTTAGAGGTCGGTTGGCGTTGCAGTTGCAAACCTAGCCACAAAATCATTTTAGAGCCACACTATTCTACTGATATTCTACTGATACCCAGCATCTATTAAAGCATATTCATTCATTAACCTTCCACCTCCGTCCGCCATTGCCTCGATATATACAATGTATAATCCAAAGTAAAATTCGGGAATAACTCCTGATGATAGTTCAGACGTGCGCTGTCAGTCAGGTTCTCAATTCAAGCAGGCCCTGCTCGACTTGACTGCACTCGCGCCCTACTATTATTGTGTTGTGTTCCTAGAAGGTTGTACCCGCAAATACATGTTCTCCAATATTCATTCATCCACGAACATGCATAATTAACTATATGGCCGTCTCGCCCTCACACGAACATCAATAGATTTTATGATATAACCGGCTATCAAAGGAGCAGTATAGGTGATAGCAAAGCAATAGCAATCTTATGCTATATCATTGGCTTATGATCTCATTTTGCACAGGCGGATCCATTTTTTTTTCTTTTTGAAAAGGGAGAGGCTACACTTAACGTAAGGAGTTTATGGGTCTTGTATGCGCGATCTATGGCGGAGATACCACAAACCCTACGAAACTGAAGTATTTTGGTGTGGAAAGTGCCCCCCTCCCCTGGATCTGCCTATGTTTGCATGTAGCTTACCACCTGCCGTTCGTAGCGTACACAAGCACACTCTATACTAGCGTCTGCTCTTGGGCAAAGGTATGAAATGCATACGATAAGTATATCTTAATCCCTGCCCAATTGATACATTTATAATGCAATTCCTACAAAAAATACGGACATAATTAACTTTTTATAAAGTCGGCTTCCCGTAGATAGTAGCGTATATGTGGACATAATGTAAAATGCAGACATTTCCTGAATAATGAGAATTACAAGTTTGCTCGTCTAAATATTCTTAAAGATGCTACCCTAAACCTTCATTAATATAGAATAGCTGTCCACCTCTCTAATGGGACCGACTGAAGCCACCCATCACCTGGTAGACCAGTGGCAACAGTAGTGCACTTTATATAGCTAAGTACAACCTCCAATTAAGACCGCCTCTCTATTGAGACCATCTCTATAATAAGACCACTTGTAAATGCCCTAAACCTTCAAAACACTACCAGAAATAAACTTTGTATAGAGACCACTTCTCTACTGGGACCACGTATTACGGGTCCCAAGGCTGATCCTAATAGATAGGTTCTTGCTGTATATCACTTTGTTCAGCATGTGGTCGAAGCTTTCGAAAATATGGATGCACTCCAAATATTGGAGGAGAACATATGGGTGGACTTAACAAAGAAAGGTTCTATTGTGTGTCTATAATGTCTCATCCCATTGCCGTGGATCAGTGAATGAGAAGTTTGTGCCAGAGTCCCTGGCTTAATCCTCAGCCATTGTTTCATTTCCTGCCAGCACTTACGAGCAAATACGGCTCTAATCCGTTTGGAGATGCCGACACTACACAGTCTAAACATAGACGCCTATCACTTACCAACTTTCCTACTCTTCAAGCTCGTTTTGTAGAACCTGTCTATTGGGACCACATTTGGGACCAGGGGTGTGTGTTTTCAATAGAGAGGTGGTCGATGTACAGAGGTTCATTCTTCTGGTAGCTACAGTGTATATGAAGGTTTGGTACCGTGAAAGGTGGTCTTATTATAGAGGTGGTCTTTATATGGAGGTGATCTTAATTGGAGATTGTACTATACACTTAAAATGTTACCCCCTTTATTTTTTTTTAAATGGACAGTTCCCATTGGTGCGTTGAGATAGGTAACTATCGATTACAAGAGATAGGGACAACATATAGATAGATATATTGGTTTATTTCTTAAACAGGATAACAGATAAAAGTCAAAATACATTGAGCTTTCGGCAAACTCTCTTGCCTTGATCACAACCGAATGACGTCATAAGTCGTCACTGTTGGCGCGGGGGAGTTCCCAGTCCCCAGTAGTTATACCCTATGTCAAGGGTGTGTCAGAACACATAAGGAGGGTGTTTCATAGATACAACGTCCAGGCATTTTTCAAACCAGTGTTCACTCTTAGACAGTTGTTGGTAAGACCAAAGGATCCCATAGACAAGCAGAGAGTGATTGGTCCGGTATACCAGATCAAGTGTAATGACTGTGATGCGTCCTATGTTGGGGAGACAGAACGATCCCTGAAAGCCAGATTCATGGAACACAGACGCCCAAGTTCCACGGGGTCGGAAGTATCTCGCCACTTGCACTCTGACCAGGAGGGTCATGACATTTCAATTGAGGATACAAAAATCCTTTGTGTTGAATCTAAGTACTTCGAGCGTGGAGTAAAGGAAGCGATTCAGATACGGAGACTGAGACCTTCACTCAATAGAGATGGAGGCAGACACACCCTTCCTTCCATATGGAACAACGTGTTGACCCTTCAAGGGGGGGGGGGGACATGCAGCTGGGAACTCCCCCGCGCCAACAGTGACGACTTATGACGTCATTCGGTTGTGAAAAGGTGAGTTTCAAGGCAAGAGACTTTTTATCTGTTAGTTTGCCGAAAGAACTTCCTCAATGTAGTGTTTTTGACTTTTATCTGTTATCCTGTTTAAGAAATAAACCAATAAAATAAAGATCCAGGATAAATGAACTTCCATCAACGTGCGATCGAAGGAATAAAATGAAGAAAATGGGAGCGCCCACCCCTGGATCTGCCTATGACGTTTAGAAGAAGTGAAAAGGTGTCCACATTAGACAGCTGTAAGCTTGAAAGAGAGGTTCAGTCTTGAATGCATATGTAGGAGGAATAAAATGAAGAAAATGGGAGCGGTGATAAGAGAGGTTCAGTCTTAATGCATTTTGTAGGAGGAATAAAATGAAGAAAACGGGAGCGGTGATAAGTGTCCATAAGAAATGTGTCAATATATACAGGTTCCATTGTAATGTTTTAAAGGCAACACTACCACGAGTGATTTGACTTGTCAAAGACATCACCACATAGCCACAGTCCTAAACAAGCAATCTCTTCCACAAGACTGATGTCTGGTATCAATAGCACTGTAGGTACACTAAAAAGCCACATGCGCCAGATGTTAATGTCAGCTGATACTGAGATGCTGCTGGCGGAAATCAATTTCAAAGCGAGGCCATCAGATCAATATGGCGGACTTTGATTTTTACTTTATGTCATAATAGCTAGTGCCGTAAATGGGGTCTAAAAATGTCTTTGTCTCGTTTAAATGCCGTTCAAAAGGTTCAGGTGTAACTTCGTATGACGTCCACATAGAAGAAATATGCGTGTGCCTCGTGTACATTGATACAGATTTTCAAATGTGTCATTTAACATGTATAAAGTGGCTTAAAATGACCGTGTCGCACTGTCATGTTTAGCCCATGTAGACCTCTATAGCTTTATGATTAGATGTTTGATAGATTTGGGTTCTTCTTTTCGATGCACCGTTTACAACATGACAAGTACAATGTATCTGGGTGCATTTGGTGAACTTGGCGTTTTCCATTTCAATTTACCGAATGCGGTAGAACCTTCAATTAAGATCCTCTCTATAAAGAGACTATATCTATGATAAGACTACTTCTTGCACTCCCACGCCTTCAAACAAATACCTCTTCGAAACTCCACAAAAAGACCACCTTCCTACGAAAACCAATATTGAGACCAGCCTCGCGGGTGGTCGCAATGGAGAGGTTCTGACAATACCTCTTTTAGTTCACTTTTAGTTAACCCTTTTCCAATTTCAAATGTAAGTTTCTTGGGAACATAAGCGATACAACAAAATAGATTTTAAACAAGAACAACTGCTTGCCACAACAGAGTAATGGTGGGCAAGAAAAAAAAGTCCAAAAACAGCTTGTTCATTTCATCGATATCTCATATATAGACAGTATGCTTTCACTTCTAATCAATTTTATAGGATGTTTGTATGTGTGATATTTATGTAGCTGTTGGTTTGGTATGACCAGCAGTTCATTTACAGCACCTTTAAGCCCCAGTCTGACAGTCACGAATGTGCATCCCCGATCACCTATGCCAGTGATAATATTGTAAGGAATTTAACTTCTACCTGTACATGTACATGTACATAGCTCAAATCAGAGTACACCGTGCCCAATTAAGGTTTAGTGGGGCCCTGGGCTGTCATTCAAAGTTGGGACCTTTGCCATGAGTTGCGTCATTTTGTCCCAAGTTGCAACCTTTGTTGTGACTCATGACATCATTACTCCGGGCCATTGTTATTTGGGGCTCTGTGGTATTTACTATTTTTAATGTACATTTGGGCCTTTGATCTGCCATTTCATCTGATAATATATAAGCTTTTAGAATTTACATGTAAAAGTGCCGGCAAAATTTGGGGACCCCTAAAATATAATTTGACACACGTAAAAATGTTGCCAAAATTTGGGGGCCACTAAATAATCGGGCCTCTGGCTGCAACCCGCTAAGCCCCCCCCCACCCTCCAACCCCTTTAATCGGCCACTGAGAGCAAACCAAGTGAATTCTTTACCAGACAGGCATGCCTCTTGCCTAGTGGGGCCCATGGTGATAGTAAACTAGGAACACCAACATTAGCACATTTAATCACACTACTCAAAGTGACTCCGATGGAGCAAGATTAAGTCCATTTGGATATTGCACGCCTTGTTGCATCATGACATGCAAGCCGATGCCTGATCAATATGCATTAATATTATATGACACTTGTGGTTCCGTATTGATTAGTAAAGCCAGTAAGTACATATTCTCAGCATGCATATATACCCAAGGATCAACTTCATAAAGCTAGGGTCAGATATTACCGAATATAAAAGCATGCAGAATCATTCGTGGTGCTGTAGTGGTTGCTGTTGATTGGTTCTAAAGTATAGAATCCAACTGACACCTGTGTTTCTCATCTTCTACCCTTAACTGATGGGCTAATAGTTGAAACATTATTATTGTAGCCTAGGATAAAGCCTCAAAAAGGAATAAGTGGATGTCTGCATTACCTATACACAAATTTGAGTTTATTTGGGTTTGCTTTGTGTCTAGCCCCAACTAGTAGCAGTACTTACAGATAATGCAAATCCAGGTAAGGACACCTCTCCAATGAGAACACCACACCTATACAATAACCCTATTTCTTGCCGTCCCAACCCCTCTAGCACTTACAAAGACATCATCGACCTCCATAAGACGACCACCTCTCTATCAAGACTACTTGAAACATGGCCATCGAATGGTTTTAATAATAGAGAGGTTCTATGTGGTGGTTGAATTGTTTTCGCATCCTCAAAGCCACGATTGGGCGCAAAAAAGAACCCCTTGGATGGAATTCTCGTCATTTCCTCACATGTCCACACATAGTGGATATGGAATTCTGACGCATAACCTTACTAGAAATCCTATTATGATAACAAGAGCCCGATACTCAACATACCCATTACGTGTAGACCTGTTTTATTGCATTGGCAAAGCTTCGTGTTTGGCAGGAAGCTACATTAATGGTACAGGGTTAAAATTATGAGAATTTCACTCCTCTGTAAGACAGGTTGAGTTAAAATTTTACCTGCCCCTGGAGTTGTTTTACCTGCCAGGTGGAATAGTTTATTGTATTTAGATATAGATCTCTTGGGGCTTGAAAAAACACATACTCTCGAGTTCTAGCTAGGCTTTACTCAAATTGTAGTTGCCCTGCAAGATTTTGACTGTCATCGATAGACGGACAGTTTAGTTTACCTTTCATGTGTAAAATGTTAAGAGCAAGACTTGGATCACGACTATAAACCACCACATTCATATTTATAAATACATTTATTGATTGAATTAATAATTAAGACGTAACTTTTACAAGTATCGCAAGCCTCATTAGTCATTACGGTCTTTCATTTCTTGTGATATCATCATCTTCCGTATCAATAACATCCATAACTAAAGTTACACGGCAACGTACCTATAGCCACTTGTAATTCCATTATCTAATAACCAAATGTTTTACCCGTAAAACATTAATAACCAGGGAGTGCAAACACACTGCAAGTCATGGCACACGTACTCCTTTCATGTACCTGTCACTTTCGTTTCAAATGGTAAAAATGCCTGTTGTCAGAAGCACGTTACACACTGCTGTTCTGTACAGTAGAACCTCCAATAAAGTCCACCTCTGTAAATAGACCACCTCTACAAGGCAAACCGTTTTCCACCGTTTCCAAACCTCAATAAAGGACCGATGATAACACCTCCTCAAGGAGACCACCTCTCTATAGAGACCACTCGAGTTTACCAGCCACCAGGGGTGGTCGTAATAGAGAGGTACTCCCGTATGACCGGAAGTGCACACACTGCACGCACCGGGCTTGGAAGGAACGCGTGCATTACACAACAAAGCTCACGGCGCTCTGCCAACAATGATATAATCGCCACAATAACACGGAGCTTTTAGCGACCACTTGCTATTTGTGCAGTCACTCTGACTGTCCGGATCGATAGCTTTTAAACTGTGTAAATGCCAAATCTCCACGCCCAGGTTGCGTGTTTGTTTAAAGCCCCGGTCAGACAGTCATGATTGTTCATGCAGATGTTATTTGCAGATGGAAATAACAGAAAAAAAACATCGCCATAAGGACACCTCGTTAACAGGGACACATTACAATTAGGGACACTTTTTATATGCTCCCATTGCCTGTATTATTGCTCATCAAAAAATGTGACCAACCACAGACTTTTAATCCCAGAATTGAAATGAGGTCAAGTGATAAGTCCGGGGAATTCAACCAATCAGGTTGCAGTATTTAGACAGGTCACAAAAAGTCATGAATTATGTTAATCTACCCTCGGGCATAACATTTCACAGGTCAATTTGCTTGACATCTGGTACTCAGACTTGCATGGTTTTATCAAAAAGTGCCATAATTAGGGACACGTCTTTGTAATGGGATCGCTTCCTCCTCTCCTACCGCCAATGTCTCTAATAGAGAGGTTTTACTGTATATGGTGGGGGCGGAGGATTCTAACTGTCGCTGACACCATGTGACGAGACATTGTGCCGCTTAACAATAGTTTATACACTCCTACGACTGATTCAGCTTCAACTGTCCTGGCTGATCTGACAGTAGCTCAATCCTTCAGTGATTAATGAAATGCCTACTATTGAAGCCTAAAATAAATGTTAGATAAGCTCACATGAGGTTCCAATTCATCCTCACTACGATAGGGCGTGTCAGACATATTTACAGTAAATTTGAGTTTATTTTCAATTGTAACATATCCACCATGAGAAAGTTTAGGGGCTGACAGTAAGGAAAGACAATGATTGCAGACATCCATTATGCTAGATGGCCCCTTAATGAGGATTTATTCAAGGTCGCAGTGATAGTAATGTCATATTACTTTAGCCCAAAAAGGGTTAAGGTGCTGACAGTATCATAAATGATTGCAATACAGTACGACCTCTTATTAGGATTGTATCTGTAAATAGACCACCTCTATAACAAGACAATTTCTCCTGGTACCAGACGATATCTCTACTAAACCTCCATGTAGAGACCGCCTCTCTATTGAGACCAATTGACGACATGTTCAGCTGCTGACGTCCCCTGCAGCCTTAATAGAGATGGTTTATCAATCATAATACCTTTGTGGTTTTAAAAATTGGCACGGCGACACGGCCGTTTTTTTCCAGTCACTTTTACCTGTAAAGGCGATACATTGTAAATCCTGAATGTGAATATATCACATTTCTTCTGTACGGCCATCATAACAAATGGTGACACAGAACCTTTTGGAGTGTATTAAAATGGACATAGTGGTACAACTCTTATTTTCCGACCACATGTATGTCATGAGGCCATGACCTTACTAATATTCAAAGTAAATATTTGTGGGCTTACAGAACCCACATACCCGCTGGTGGTTTCGTGACATAGTCATTCATTTTTGTGTGTTAACCCAAATATTTCAAAATGGCCTTACCAATCTCAGCTTGTTTCCTATGGGCAAGTCAATTCTACATTCAGACCATTTTAGGCCATGAGTCACAAATGGGCTTAGTAGAGAGGTGCTACTGTAAATCTCTAATAGATGAGAAAAATGCCTTGTGTCATTGTTAATGATATAACACGTGATGCTCATGCATGTTAGGTGTACTAACGCTTACATATGCATACCATGCCACATAACATATTGCATAACATTGCATAAGGCCCTAATGAGTTGCGTGAAAAGTGTCCAACCAGTACCGCATGCTGTTGTCATATTATATTATAGATTGAGACCAAGTCATTGTCAATCTGCACAGAAAACAGACTCTCCCGAAATGAGCAGCAGATATAAATGTGTTTGGTTAATTTCACTCATCTCTCCTGCATGTATAGTACAGTCAAACTATATACTATAGAGCTCTGGCACATGGCCATCTATGTTCTTCCCAAGTGCAACCTAGGAAACTAGCCAATCAGCGCAAAGGTCTCTTTAATTTGGTGTGATTCTTGACCTACCAATATTACATAATGCATTATGCAAATTTTGACCTAATTGAGAAGACATCAAGGATTCAAAACCAAGTTTTTCCCAATAAAAGTGAGCCCTTGATATTCAGGGTGAGTGCACACTAATACATACTGCTACAAAACTAAAGATCAAAATAATCAACAATCACCGAATAATAGACAGCAAACCAAAAATGTAAGCAACAGCCATGATACTGCATAGATCTACTGTCTGCAGACGCCATGAGTATAACACATTAAACTAAGGTTATGTATTGAAACAATGCACGTGTGTAGTGATCTGAGAGAGATTGCTGCGAACCGACGATGAGAAATCTCATATGAAACTGTTATGTGGCCTCGTGCAGCGACCAGCGGGTTGCTCTTATGTCGTCGCGGGAATTCCATACCTACACTGCCTGTGCCCCGCGAGAAGTCACGCGATTTGGCGATAATCCCGCCTAATTCCACACTCATTGATGCGGCTACTATAATGTAATTAGTTCTCAATGGGGTAGAAAGGGGTGCTTTGTGGGGGCGGGGGAAATTGCAGCACAACCTCTTTATGAATACATAGGGTGATGATCTTATAAATGGTCTTTTAATTAATACTTGGGGCAGAGATCAGAGCTTTTTTTACCGTAGGTCTACCTTATAAGTGATCTATTTATAGAGGGGGTCTTAATAATAATGGGAGGTTCTATTGTACGTAGTTTTGAATGGTTGAGGAGGGAGGCACATTTAAACTTTCCATTTAGTATTACTTTGTGGTGTTGCCAAATTGACGCTGAACTCATGTCAACATGTATTATACAATCTGTTTATGGATAAGAATTTGCCATGGATCGGGACTTGTACTGTATTGTATTGTATATTTACCGCCGGTATAAAATTCACCATGCGTATCTTCTTCCTTTATTTCAGAATATAAAATTCCATTCATTGTAAATTAGTACAAAAATAGTAGCAGTAAAAAAGCAAACAGTAAAAAACACAATAACAATCTCATGTAAACAGTACCGTTTCTCATTTAATGGCAGACATATCGTGGGCAGACCTTTTGCTAACCAAAATGACATTGTAGGCCTACATCATTTATTTTTTCGTTTTTTTTTCTTTATGTTGTTTCATTCATTCTTTTTGTTTTCCTTCTTTTTACAGGAGAGATAGGGCTGCACTTTAAAAAATGTCAGCCAAATAGCAATCTATGAGCTCTGAATCAGAATTGCCATGGATCAACAACAAGTTAATGACCGTATGGTATGACAGAGACTCGTCACTGATACTACACTGACTATTGTTGTGACATCATTTTCAGCACTAGTACTGCAAACTCCAACCATGTAATCCCGGATTAACTCCAACAGTTAAGCCCAAGTCTGACAATCACGAATGTTCATCCCCGAATGTGTACTGTGCCGAAGAAGTTGGGAAATATACGAGTACATGGAGGTGAAAAGATGATACTGCATAATTTTAAAATATGTCTTTAACGAGATCTCAGTGTGTCAATTAGCAATAGCTGCAAAGACGACGGCTACGCCAGCTTCGATATTTGGAACTGTCTGACCCCAGGTTTAAAAAAGTGATAAATGTTATTAGAACCGCGCGAGCAACCCGCAAATGACACAAAGAATGGGTCGAAAGTTCCATATGTCTCTACATGAGGTATGTCTGCGAATATGTGCCGTGGCCTTAAGGACAAAGATAAGATAAGATTGGATAAGATGCATTTAGGAATTCATGTGCAATCAAAATATGAATAGAATGTATATCGCATGTAATTACAGATCATGACTGCCACATGATGCTCCTTGGATAACACATGAAAGCTTTACAGAGGATTGCTTATTTACAATGTGGTCCTTAAATTCATCACATGGACATATACAGTGTATATCAAAAGATCCATTTTACACATTTCATATATGACACCCATTTAAAGAAATGTGAGTATGTCTATTGTGTCCCATGATACGAAAAAAGAAATAGAGTAAGTTATAATACGTGAATGTAGGCCAAAAAGAAGGAAGTGGGAGGGTCAGGAGAGAAAAAAGGGACATGAAAATTCTTTACCCCTTTTAACCCCAACCCGCACCAGACAGCCCCCCCCCACCCCTCAGCCACACACACCACTTACCCTGGCTTTTAGCCCATGTACAGGTCTGGACAGTAGAGTGGGCGGGGGTTGAAGCGAGTGCCCTTTCTTCTTGTCTCTGTCTTCATCACATCTGATGATCAAATTGCATTCGCTCCATCTCTAGCATTACCTTATCGCACTCCCAATGGCACTTGCAAAGTTTCTTTGTTTTCAAGTTGATTTAGCAATTTCCATTTCTGTTTTCCAATGCTATGAACGAGCAAGACGGTTGATACCTGCTCAGAAGGATATTTTAGTTCTCAGCGGCAGAACAGGGGTGTTTTGTTACGTGTATCAGGGTGAATGTTGGCACATATGAAGCTTTCTTCATTTATAGTAGTCTATTGTATTATTCCAGTCATTCAACTAGTTACATACAATGTGTTTTCTATATGCAACAGTTAATGTGTTTGTATGTATTTTTACAAAAAGTGTGAATGGTTTGAATTGTCGAACGGTCATGTGTTCAGGTATGATGCCTGCATAATACAGTCCAGCTGAGTTGACCCCACTCCTTCGTGGTGGTGCCACTGTCATGATGATCACGGCACCCTGTGGATGCTTCAAGTACTGGCATTAAGGGATCATGTGCAAACGACTCACAACACATCAAATATCAAATGTGTCCTGCATGTCCCTTTGAATGTCCTCCCGGGAACGCTAACTTCCACCTGCATTAACGTAGAGCAAAGTAAAGGCCAAGACATTTAGTCCCTCTACGATTGAGAGACAATGACATAAATCAGATTTGGGCCATTCTGATTTAGAAAAACCTTGGGAGTGTATTAAGTGTCAACTGATATTGCGTCTAAGAAGGAACACTTTTCTCTTTTTGTCAGTAACAAAGACAAGCTAAACACAATGACATGAATTGCAGTGCTGTTTTCTCTGTAGCATTGTCGACTGGTCTTAATAGGGAGGTTCTATTGCTGAGTAAATTATGAAAATATTTCAACTACAGTGGAACCTCCAATCAAGACCTCCTCTCTATTGATACCATATCTATAATAAGACCACTTTTCACGGTCCCGAAGCTTCATAAAGCTACCTAAATGAACCTCTGTATAGAGACCACCTCTCTATTGAGACCACCTAACACGGGTCCCAAAGGTGATCCTAATATAGATGTTCTACTGCATCTGTATTAGCCTGTTTTTATTTGAAACTAGACAATCAAATGATAAAAAACAAATTGTAGCCTACGCAGTCTACTCAGATACTCATGGCCTATAAACCACATTTTATATCGTAGTACCATTTTCGCCGCTAGGTGGCTGCAAACAATTTAGTCTCCAAAATAGTGTCAGAGATCGTGATGATCAGGAAAAAAACGAGGTGGCGAAATCTGAAGAGCGAGGAGGAAAGTGAAGCAAAGTCAATAGCAAGGAGACGACCGCCTCCTCTGCCACAGTCTCGGTACGGGCCTCTGTGCAAAGGGGTGCAATTTGGAAGACATTCAATTGATATACATTTTTTTTCTAATCGTAGTTCCTGTCTAAAACCAGCAGGTGGCTACAAACAATTGTATTCTGGGGAAAAATAGACAAACAGTATCAGTCTTTATCATTTCTTTCTGCCACGCCGTATTATCACAGAGCTTTGATTGATTGAGACTGCACCACGTGGGTAAAGATTGTTGTAACTATTTGAAACACTTTTGTACGTTAGTACCTAAATATTTCATATGAGACAGTGAATAAGCTTCATGCATATGCAAAACAGCCACGTGCTAGGTGTGTTGGTCTATTCAGTTCTTAGTTATACGAAAACTGGTGTATGTGCACCTTGTATACCACACTGTAATGCAAGTGAGTCACCTGATTACACAACTACTTCAATACATCGTCACTATTGATTTTACGATCATATTTTGCGCATTTCTAAAAGTTTATTGATTCACAATCCATCAACACCTTTGATCAACCTGTTCAGGTGTTGTATATATATAAAATATTTTGATGAAAAATGAGATAAAAATTAGAAAAAATGAGTTATTGCATGATCGTATATCTAGTTTGACAACTTGATATATATGTGATGGAGTATAATATATCTGTATTCAATTAATAAAGGGCTGAGTGCGTGAAGTATGGGATATAACAAAGCGCCACCTAAACCAACAACCATCATATTTGCAAACAAGCCTTCAATCAATGACCCGAAAAGGCGAATTACGTGGGTGCCACCCCCCACCCCCACACACACCGACTTTTCCCCACCAAAATACTTCATATTTGTATCCTTCAATACCCATGAAATCCCGCCCGCCCCTTCCCCCCCCCCCCCCGAAAAACTAGATCTGCCAGTACTTGTAATTAGTAGTATTTTATTGAATGGGATAGATCTAGATTCGTTGTATTTGAGTAACTATGGTTGTATAATTGTTTTATGTATTATGTTTTAGATAAAACCATTGTGAACCACTTGATTGCTGGATATTTTCAAATATACTTCAGACGCCGCACACTATCTGAATCTGAATGAGTACGTTGCGGGATCCAAATGTGGAAAAATACGCAACGGGATCATCCCGTGTGACGTCATCATTCGGCTCTGACATAATACACCAGTTTTTTAATCGCTGTCTCAATGAAATATTTATGTACGATCGAAGTGGTGTCTCAAAATAGTTACTACAATTTTTACTCGCACGTGGTGCAGTCTCAATCAACCAAAGCTCTGTGATGCTAGGGCGTGCCAGAAAGAAATGATAAAGACTGATACTGTTTGTCTATTTTTTTCCCAGAATGCAATTGTTTGTAGCCACCTGCTGGTTTTAGACAGGAACTACGATTAGAAAATAAATGTATGGTTGTCTCAGTAAATGAAGTCTACAATGCAGACATCATATCGGTAGTTACATGTATGTTCATATGGATTTATCATTGTACATTATTGTAAAATTGAATGTACATGGTATGCAGCATAAGGTCTCATTTTATACTCTTTTTTCTCTTTTTTGCTGCTTTATTCATCAAACAATCAAATTAATAAAATATTCTAGTAGTTTCGAAATCTTCAGTCTCCTTTTTAATCATTATCATTTTTAAACCAATAAATATTCCACCATTTCCATTCAAATGGAAATCAAATCAGAGGTTGGGAATTGTAGGAATTGACCACGAGATTGGAGTGTCAATCGCAAAATTGAGCATGCTGACGTCTGATTTACCCGAACGAAGTGAGGGTAAATCAATCAGCATGGTCAATCATCATTCTATCATGACTAAAATCCATTTTCATGACTAAAATTTTTAAAATAAATCATATTATAACATTCAACATTCAAGTCAATTTCGTTTGTTTTGAGCGCGCAGAGACGTCAATTCCTACAGTTTTGAGCGCGCGGAGGCGTTAGTCTAAACTGTTGCTCTCCGCACAGCATGAACACGCCTTACTACGTCAGCGGCTGTATTGATATTGTGAGGAGTTTAGACTAACACCGTGGTTTTTTGGGGAGCGTGTTTTCCATCGCAAAATTGAGCACGGAGATTGACCAATCAGCGTGGGTTATTGGCGGTGATTATTGCTCGGAATGATAGAATGATATGTCATGGTGACCTACAGATATAAGAAAAACTATTGATTTGCCGATTCATGGAAATTTTTGTTCAAGGGCAGCTCTATGTAAAATGTCCTCTGAAGTGTAGCCGATTCAAGGAAACTGACATTGTTTATTTTTTTAAATATACTGTGAAAATATAGGGTCAGCACGGACATCTGCGTATTCCAAAATACTTAGCCTTAACTACATTAACATTAAAATTGAACTATCTCAAAAGTAATACTCAACTTCAGCAATGATTTGCGTTTGTAAGTACGTGCATACACCTCTGACATTGCATTTGTACATATACACTGACATTATTCGGCTTTGTGCTATGTGCCATGTGTCGCATTTCAAAGGAGTTTTATGCACACACAAAAGCTATGTACAGTAGAACTCGCGAAGTGGACACCTCACTAATCGGGACACTTGGCAATTAGGGACACATTTCTACTCTCCCGTTTGCTTTTACTGCGTATATCTCACTAACCGGGACAACTGCTAAATGTGGTCACCATTTGGAACAAGGACAAGTGTCCCTTATTGTGAGGTTTACTGTACACGTAGACCTGGACTATTTTCATTTTTAATGACCAAATTAGTTACACCAACGGAAAATAGCTTTGAATTGACAGGACTTTTAAATTCATGTGTTCGTTTTGAAATATCATTTTTATACCACTGTGCATTATGTTTTGTAATGCATGCAGTAGGACCTGCTCAAATCGAAATGTAACTTCTACCTTTTACATAAACACATCTCTGACAGAACATTAACAATAGCTGCAATACAATGTCGACTTCGGTTTCATTATTCGGGAACATCTGACCGGGGCTTGACACTGCTATATTACAATCATGATACCCATAAACTATTAAACATGTATTTACTACAATAAGCACTATTGGCCACTTCGTTCTTGTCCTTCATGGGCTTAGACAGCTGCCCGCGGAAAGTCCACGTGCATATTAGAGGACAAATTCGCACATCTATTATTTATGCTACAGCTATGTTATCTCTATATTGCACAAACAAAGCCCCAGTCTAACGGGCACGAACGTTCATCATCGAAGTTTTATTGAGCAGTAGATTCAATTTTTAAAGTACAAGGGGGAAAAAAAGAAAATTCTACCTATTGAAAACTCATCAGTGGTGAAGCAACATGCTATTAAACAATATCTACAGCATCAAGACTGATTAGGACTCAGTAGACAGTAGGAACTGTCTGACCCTGGCATTAGACTTCTTCTGTCATGCACTTACATTGTATTGTGTTGATATGAGCTAACATTCAGCTGTGAAATGTTAATCTGGATAATGTATTATTTGGCTTTTTAGCACTAGGACTATTGTCTGTGTTATTATTTATATCACCGACACATGCATGTAGATGTCCTGCCAAAGGTATTGGCAACGTCCAAACATACCCCAATTACGTTTCTATTATATTAGGATCACCTTTGGGTCCAGTCGTAGGTGGTCTCAATA
The DNA here is from genome assembly GCA_019095985.1 of Streblospio benedicti. Lineage (NCBI taxonomy): Eukaryota > Metazoa > Annelida > Polychaeta > Spionida > Spionidae > Streblospio > Streblospio benedicti. The sequence continues at coordinate 14,818,838 of CM032663.1, forward strand.
GAGAAGTGGTCTCTATACAGGTTCATTTTGGTAGCTTTATGAAGGTTTGGGGACCGTGAAAAGTGGTCTTGTTATAGAGGTGATCTGAGTGGAGAGGTGGTCTTAATTGGAGGTTCTACTGTAACAAGACATAGTGAAGACAACTAGTTTTGATGGTCGTGGTCATACATGTCCATGAAATGACCGCCGGGGCCTTCATAATAAGACCACCTTTTCGTGGTCTGCCTGTTTCCGTGACGAAACAATGACCAGCTGATCCGGTTTCAATAGTCGGGCTGTCTGACTGCTGCATTAGCTGTCACCAATGCCTGCTTTACACATAAGCGAATTCCACTTGCGTACACTGTACAAGTTCTCAACTTGGGCGTATTGTGGCGACATAGAACGTAGTAAAACTGCATGATTTGTTACTTACATATACGAATGTTCTACGATACCTCCTCGACACAGTTCGTGTAACCGTTTGCAGCAAACTTTAGCCAATCGGTGACTGTGTCATTACATTTTGTACATGTTCAAAATGTAATGACAAATTAGCAAGTTCGCACGTGCACGTCGAGCTACGTAGGCGGACTTCGCTATGTGTTAAAGCAGGCATTAGGCATTGTGTCTGCATTTAGTGAAGAAGCTTATACGTGCACGTGTAATTTACCTTTATCTGCCTTTGCAAAGCTATTTTCTCATCCAGATAAATCTAATATCCTTCAGTCAATCAATTGTTGGAAAGACGATCTCTCAGTGAATTAACATACAACTGCATTCATGCAATTGCATTGCATATATGTTAAATTGATATCCAATAGGCAATGTCAGTTGTTATTTTGTATTCATGTAAGAACACTTTACTTTTATTGTATGTACTAGAAAAGTGGACACGTGTAATTCAAATCGAATTGACAATTCTAAAAGGATAAAATATAGAAAGAGTTAAATTGGTATTACTTGCAAGACTCATAAATTGACTGCACTCAAGAAAATTACCTATAAAATACATGTATATGCAAAGGCTCTGTTCTGGTTGACATGTCACGTCGTCATGCAATAAAATGCAAAACGGGTATTCATCAAGTATGCGATATGGGTTTGTAAAACAGGGCCTTGTGCAATTTTTTGCTTTTTTACTAAATGGTAATTTGCCATGGTGTAGAATGGTTTTATGCCATTTTAAGTTTTTATATAACGTTGGTGGTGGCTTAGTCGCGTTTTGTTTGTTGGCACATTCACTAGTCACAGACGAGATTTCCTTTAAAGTAGAATCATCTTCCCCCATGTATGCTGCGTCTTCTACTGCGGAGTAAACGCGATAGGATAAACATACGTGACTGTCAGACTGGGGCTTTAGATAAAAACAGAAATAAAGAAAAACTAGGTTTGTACACCAGCAACTTTTGTAAAACAGCAGTTTACGGTGATGATTTATGGTCTATGGTAATTTGCACCATATTTCTTATGTACTGAGACAGTGTGTTTCTTTATATACACACTATGTGGAATTCCCAAAGGGGACAGTTTTTTTTTTTATGTTAACACCGTAATTATCTCCTAATTACGTTTAGATGATTATTTATTGGAATTTGCCATCAAATCTAATAACGGAAATTAAATTGTGTTGGTTGTATCCACATTTGGTTTTCTGATATGGTTTTTAACATAAGGCTTCAAACCTGAGGTCGGCATTTGTAAACTCAAACCAAATTCATTCCTATCACCCCTCACCGCATCTATAAATGCATTTTTTAACTCACACCTGAACCACGCATCGGCTCTATAGTCAATACCAACAGCACAATACATTATATCTGCTGACGTGACAACAGTAGCATCTCTTGAAGAGTGTCTATCTTCTAAATCTTTGACTCTAGTGTATCATTATCATTGCAAAATTGAGTTTTGTTGGTCTTTCCATTCTCACAAACACAACCCAAATGAATGAACTACTGCTGGTATATAAACAACTACATGCACCTTCAGTTCTTCTTTTATATGTACTAGTTCATCAATCCAAAAGATGAAATGTCATGTTTCCCATCTGTTCCTTTACAATCTTCATGATTTATTCATATGTATTAGACTCCAAAATTACAAATTTGAGTTTTCCTTTCTTGTACGTGCAAATTCATCAGCCGAGTAGTATGAAATGTCACCTGTGTTTCTCCAAGTCTCGCCTGCCCTGCCTTGGCGCACATATCACCTTACATGAAAGGAGCCATCGGGATTTTATAGGGACATAAAGCTACAAAGTCGGACCATTCATTACATACATTGTAGGTTTCTTCTGTAGAAACTGATTTTGTGTCTGCAACGTGCGTACGTGAGTTATATTTGGAACTTAAACAGAGAGCCGATTCACATGTTTAACGTATTCGAATCCATTGTGATACATGTTAGTTAAGAATATATCTCTATTTAGACATGCCCAGTTCATTTAGATAACCTCTGTAATAAGACCCTTTCTTATTAGGGGCTCCAAAATTTCCTTTCTTATACGGGCACTTCAGTTTGTAAACATTCAAAAATAGAGAACACATCAATCTTGGTATCAATCTTGGCCTTCTTGGTATCAGCCTAAAGGGTACGGATTGACTCCTTTTATCTTTCCATCCTATCTTGTTGGGTTTCACAAACAAAGAAGCTGGATTAGGGCTGGGTGGGAGGGCACAAGACCCCCTGAACCCACAGTCCTCAACCCTGGACCCTAGACTGATTTACATGGAGCATGATCACCACTCCACAACATAATGTAAGCTTAGATGACATATGGTTGACTAATTAGGATATAAAGTGCAACCTCCAAATAAGGCATAAAGGGAGCACTTGTATACGAAGACCATACTTTGCTGTCACAAACATATACGGAGACCACGGTGAGCCTCATTGGAGAGACCACTTCTCTACTAAGACCACTTGTTGTCAGTCTATGGTCCCCATGGTCTTGATAGAGGGGTAATTTACTACTGTCGGGTATACATTTGGTGAATCCATACACCCATCTTTATGAAATATTAGTGGATCCCATTTGATGGTATTAAAAGTGACACTGAAGCAGAGAAAACACTTAAGCCCCAGTCTGATAGTCACGAATTTTGACCTTAAGTTAATGATCTCAATAAAGAGGTTGCCTCTTCCAGATGGTTCGCGGTGGTCTGTTTACGAAGACTTGACAACAACTGGTCTTGCTATAATGGCGGTCTCATTATAGAGGTGGTCGTAAAAGGAAGTTCTACAAAACATAGACTGGTTCGGGTTCATTATTTGGCCCCACGTGACCCTAGCTATACGGAAAGCATGCAAGCCAGCCATGAGATTGGAACGTGAATAATTTAGAGGTGAAAAAATGCACTGTCTGCTCTGTGCCGCGAATGCCTTCAAAATGTCGGTTGCAAGAGAGTATGCATTGTGTTGGTTAATTGTAGTTTATTGTGTGAAACTAATGCTTGCAATGTTGAACACTGTGACATAACATGGAAATGAGTTAAATGCGTGTGTTTATGCCCTAATGAAGAACACCTCTGATGGGGTGGGTGGGATGGGGGGGGGGGCAGAAAAACTTTAAGCACTAAATATTTAATTACTAAGAGCATACAACAATGCTTTAAAAAGCTCAATTTTGCCACAACGGATGCCACTCTGCTAGGCTGTATGCTATACAATAGACTACGTGTGCATAGTAAGCATTAATGCCCACCAATGTATTTTGATAACATAACTATAGCTACATCTACATCTACATCTACCGCGTACTGGTCATGTGCCAAAATTTAGTTTCATAATCGGCATTATCAATTAACATAAGTCTCAATTATTCATTTCAACATTGTATATCATTAGACGGATGCTCAATCGGTAGAAATATAATCAAAGATATCATAGAATTCGATAATATCTTTGATAAAATGTTAATAACGTCTATTTTTTGGACACAGGCCCAGATATATGCTATTGTATAACATATACTTGAATTCTTAGATAATGTGTATACGTTGCTACACAGGACACTTGACCTGGCTAGGTAGTATTCACTACATAGCTTCCTGGCACAGTTCCTGGGGTGTTGATATCCCGTGTACAGTGAAACCTGTGTATGTAGACACCTCCCTTTTAAGGACACCGTCTTATAAGTTGACACTTGTTTTTACCTCTCCCCGTTTCCCCATGTACATGTAGGATATAAATAGAGCCCCTCTTTCAAGGACTCCTGTCTTATGTGAACATGTCTCTTTGAGATGTCCACATAAGACAGGTTCCACTTAATTACCATTCCTTTCTAACCTATAGCAGTTCAGTTACGATCCACAAACGTATCAAATCGCCATGAAATAGTTATGAACAGATCATAAAGAACGTCATAAAATCGAGCTCTTGTTTGATTATGCACCTATCTCTGACTATCATGTCACATTTTGTTCTCAGTGAGACGCGTACGACATTTGCATTAGTGAACCAACGTGGTGAAAAAGAAAGGGTTTCACAGTTGAGATAGAAGGTTAGTAGCCTCCCCTTCCAATGTGTTTTCTTTTATCATTTTTTACTTATTTTCCCCTTGTTTAACTTATGCTAACAGTCTCTATGTTATGACAAGCAATAAATATACAGTTGTTCATATAATCATAAAACCCTGCCCATATTGTATTTATAATATCAGGATACATTAACATTTAACTGATAATCTTGATATGGGGTTTTCTGCCCCCATATTAATGTGTGTTACTGTGTAAAGCCCCTGTCAAACAGTTACGACCATTCCTTTCCAAACCTTTGATGAGTCAATCCTGTAGATGAGAACTCAGAAACATGGTCATATCCAGTGGGTCTCAGGATGTGTACATTCCCTTCCCCTTTTCCACCAAATTATGCGCCCCCCACCCCACCCCACCCCACCCCCCCCCCACACACAGTTATCATAACAGTTATCATTTATGTCCACCCCGACCTAGCAAACTGGATGTCTAATGTTATTTCATGTATTCATTTTTGCAAGGAGAGAGGCATTTGAATTTTTTTAAGCCAAACGAGGAGTGGGTGTGTTAATACAGTTGTTTGCAGAAAATGTGGCGCCTTCAAAATATGGTCACAATATAAATATTGAAGATACATAATGATTTTAATTTATGTTGAAACAAAACAATTGGGGTGGTAGCGTTAAATATCCGTCCTGAAGAAGATTTCTTAAAATTCGTCAAGGAAAAAAGAGGAGGTTTCAGGGATCCTGTCCATTTCCTAATCAGATAAGATAAAGTTCCCACCTCACCCCCAAGGCAATTAGGGCTACAACAATACCAAGCCTGACAATTCCTGAAGCTTACACCATCGCGCCCTGTTACATAATGAACTCGTATCACATGAAATACAAAGAACCTAAAAAGACCCAAACTGCTGCAAAACCCTAAAAAGCAAACAACATGTATCACCTATCGTTCTATACACATCGAATTTTCAACAAAATCTTTAAAACCTATACACAACATCTGTTCACGAGCATACGTCTCAATTTTAAAGAAAAACAAGCTCACCTCTTTTGGAATCAATATCACAAAAATAAACCTCCTCTTTTGAATACGCAACGTCAACAACAGCAAACAGACACTATGTTATATCCTTCCTTGTATTCAAATCCCCTAAAAATCCTTTTTCCTTATTCGTACGATCTATTATTTATTCCATGCTGTATCCTTTTTAGTGGGGAGGAGTGTCGTCTGTCTGACTGCTGTGAGGCTCCAAACGTTCACCTGCTCGCTCAAAACAGACGACTTTTAGCGTGCACGGCCACCGTATAGTGGCGCCACGCAGTGGCGAGCGGAGAAACTACAGCAGACAATTACCGAGAGACACCTGTGTGTATATTGCATAGAGCGTGTGTATAAACATATACATCTGCATACATTGTTCATCCATTTGAGACCAGAGTTGGGTGACTTTTCTCAAATTGAACTAAAAGAAATTGAATCACACTCGCACGCACTTTTTCACCCAAAAATGTAATTTTCATGGTGTGTGTTTTCTTTTTGGCATATGCATGGTCTTTGAACGTACAGCACCCATAAAATCCTCACCTTGCCCCCTTTTCAAACATCTGGATCTGCTAGTGGTCAGCCCTTGGTTATTTAAGTGTGGTTGATTGGAGGGAGGGCAAGTGAGTCTGAATTAGTTAATGCCACTGTACGGGTTGCAACACATGGTTGGCAAGGACTGTTTTATCATTATTCTAAAAACGCATAGCTTTTTGTTAATTTTGAACGGAATCAAAATTAATATTTCTAATACCAAACAATTATTGTTAAATTCACGTAGATTTTCTCTGTCGCCCCACACGAATAGCATAAGCAGTACCTACCATCTTGAATTTGTTTGAATCATAGTAACTTACCTTTGTTTTGCGTCTTTAGTCCTTGGAAAACAACAGAATGGCTTTTCTGGTGACACATCACACAGTATTCTTGTAAAAATGTTTGTGTCTCATCACTTATCTTGCTAAATTATGGTAAGAGTTATTTCCCATGAGCTTGACGCTTTTCAAAGCCACGGTTTGGTATGGTTTACCTGGTCCAATTCAAACAGGCAATAATATAAAAGAAAATGTCAACACATATACATGGCAGAGTATATCAAATTCTAGGTTAAATATTCTATTGTTAGCCAGTGTTGTTCACTATTGTTTTTTTTTCTTTTGTTCATAACTTCTACCCCAACCCATCAATGAATTCGGTAAAACCGTTTAACTCGAACTGAATTCGATGGTTAGCCCGCTTGAAATATACGCGTCCAAATCTTGAATTCTATTCAAATCCAAATCTCTTGTAACGACGTGAATGTCTTTTGCCACGTGACAGCATTTACAATATGTAATCCTATCATTGACAGCTACATCACCTTGACTCATAATCCATAGTACTTATGTTTCTCCCAGTTCATCAGTACAATGGCTCACACCTTGCCGACGATGGGAATTTCCAGCACTCAATAACTTGTCAACAGCTTATTTCTATCTATACTACAGCCTGCCATTCTTTCTCCAACTAATATGACTGTTGTTGTGTGAATTGTAGCCATTGTGAATTGACACAATGTATCGTGAGATACGAGTTATTTTTTAAATGTAACAACATCCAATGACAGATCCAGGGTTTCATGGAAAGGGGTTGGAAGGCACCAAGCAGGATTTGTTGGGTTTCGCATAGGCAGATCCAGGGTGGGCGCAGTGGGCGCCCCCCCCCTTCCCCACCAAAATACTTCATTTTCATAGGGATTTTCATGAAGTCCGTAAGTGCGCCCCCCCCCTTTCCAAAAAACTGGATCTGCCTATGGTTTCGTACGCGCAAAAGGTTCGCAAAGATGCCAAAGCCCTTGCATTTTAGGTGGGCTCTCCACCCAACTTGAGTCTGACTATGTCATCTTTCCCTCAAGGATTTCTAATCTCCTAGTCCACAAGTTAAATGGCTAGTTTTTGTTTTGTTTTTCAGTTTCACTATTCGCATTTATGCTCTCGTCCAAACAAGCTAAATTCAAAATAGTGTGTACGTATGAATTCTGCCCACGTTTTACAACCTCTATAACAACAAAGTAATGGTCCCCGCATTCTGGTAAACACATATAAAGCCAAATGTCATAGACCTAAAAACAATTTGCCTGCATCATAGGATTATGCTACGGTCCGACGGTCCCGAACATTGAAGCTGAACCAGCCAATGTTAATATTGGCACATTGTTACATCACAGACGTGGTTTTTATAGGTAGGATCATACTTTCCCGCGTGTAGATATTAAAATATATTCATTATCTCCTGCCTCACAGTTAACATCTACGGGAAATGAACATTCGCGACTGTCTGACTGGGGCTTCATAGAGGCCATGAACGGTGCAAAAGGTACTACACGTGCTTAGAATAACATTCTGATTCTCTCTCTGACATTATACTGTATTGCTATCAAGTTTAAATTATGCAGAAAAAAACTGTACTTGTATTGTCCTACACTCTGTCATTGTCCGTTTATGGCTATCTCTTTCACACTGCACATGGGCATCGTTATCATCTGGGCTGGGATCTAGTCTTTTTTCTAATAGAATCTCAGATGCAAACATTTCTTTTCCATTGTGAGACACAGCTACAGCTTATTTTACATCAATTGAAATTGACAAACGTGTGTGTGTGTGTGCGTACGTGAGTGCGTGCGTGCGCGTGTTTTCTAAAACAAAAGAATCCAGCCCTAGCGAATGTGAAATTGCCTCAAAGAAATATCTGTGTGGATAATGTTTATAAGTAGATATTTTTTCAATATTTCAGGATATTAGAATGCTAGAGTTTGCAATTATTCGAGATAACCAACTGAAAACTGTTCATAATGTGATTGAAATAATATGAAACTAACTTCAAGATGACAGAGATAATCAATATCGAGACAATGTAGTCCTGTTGTTGACATGAAAATTCGATAAAAGCAATGTCAAGATAATGGCTCTCTTCTGTCAACTTGCGATTTATAAATCACACACCCTGATATTTGAGGATGACATTTCCGTGAAACTCGACTTCATTATAGCTCACAACGCCACCTGGGTCACACCAGCTAAATATTGGCAGTATGTGCCGTACACATAACAGTCAGAGATACGCAAATACATGTGCAGGCAGGACATATACAGTGTGTGCACAGGACAGTTAATCAGACAGCAGAATCTCCCATTAGGATCACCTCTTTAAAAGGACAACCTCTATAATAAGAACGCAGAATGTTGGTCCCTTTAATTCCTGGCCTTCATTGACTGTGAACCTCTGTATTAAAGAGCACCTCTCTGTTGAGACCTGTTTGGACCATTCCAACAGGTGGGTTTATAGAGATTCAACTCCACCCATAACTGATATAAGTACAGTAGATGCTCTTCTTTAACACCTCCTAGGGTGGGTTGTCTCATTTTTAGATGTTCACGGTGGTCTTTTTGTGAAGGTATTGGACGTGTGCGGTAGAACCTTCCATTAAGACCCCTTCTATTATGCCACCAAGTCTACAATAACACCAAAAGAGACGAATGAACATCCATGAAGAGATGCATGAATCAAACCGTATCACAATGTGTGCAATCTAATGTATGGCAAAGATGGATGTAGAAATGATACATTTGTGATTCCAACGACATGCCCGATGTATTCAGTGCAAATAGAAGAAGTGGGGACAGGCGCGTGGATGTGTTTGCCCAGGATTAGGGTATGGTGTGCGTATGTGTTTGTGTAGGACTGGGGTGTGGGTGCATTAGCACTATTGGTTCACACACAGTCACAGGCTGATGTGTCACTTTTGTTATTTGTAGTTTGCTTTTCTTTTTTCTAATATTTCTCATTGTTAAATTGATTATGTATTTTGGCCACAAATTTGAAACGTTTCAAAATGCTTGGCCTCAAATAAAAGAAAGTGTAGCCCAAATCAAAATACTTGATTTTTTTAATCTTTTTCCAAATATCTATCAATGTCCATGCAATCATTATTATACAGGTATTTCATTAGTAGATAAAGTCAAGGGATTTAATTTAAGTTTACACATTGGTATTTCACAACAAAAATATATGCTTGCCTGCAGCGACGCTTCACAATGCAAACTGAAAATTACGAGTTTGCATTGTGTTTATTTCCACGGGGCAGCATGGTCAGTATTTGAGACCACAAACTAGATCAAACGTGTTCAAAGAACACGGCGTCGCTGGGACAACATTGACATATGGGCCATTATAATATTGCATAAGAATGGATGCTGTTGTTCAAGCGGAAATTCAGAAATAATTAAATCTTAAAAAAACCTTAAAATTGCTCCCTGGAACCTATACATTTGTTGGCAAAATGCCAAAATTGAAAACCCATGATATCATGGTCTCGTTGAATGTAAATATGAATAATGGAATGAATAATGAACCAAGTTTGAAGATTTTGTCTTCAAAGGCATTGATACTAGTAATAGAAATATCGAATTTGGAACTAAAATGGCACACTTTGATTGGCAAACTGCCAAATATGAACATATATGATTGTCACTACCTATGGGAACATAGAATGAAATTATGAGATCATGGTTCTATTTATATTGAAAGTATCGAAAAAAGTAGCAAAAAATACACACAACCTAAAATGTCTATAAACTGCTACACAATGCTGTGCTCTCTTCGGGAGCACTTTTCATTTAGTTGGCAAAGGTTCAAAGTTAATTATTATAGCTATATATAGCTTCTTGGGATGTCTCAAGTCAGAAACGCTATTGTTTCAGTTTTGAGTACTTTGAAACTAATGCAGTTGCCGAAAAACACGACTTTGCTCATGTATACACTGTATATGTCATGTATTCCCTTGCAGTGAAATGATAAGTGACTAATATTTTGTATCTGCCACAATATAAAGGATCGATCGATCGTTCACAAATGACGTCATCGTGGAGAAGGGGGTGGGGGTGCAGAGAAAGATGACGAATAATGATGGGGGTGGGGGTGGGGGTGTGACCCACAGAACATGACGTCATCGCGGACTAGGGGAGGGTGTTGGGGGGATCTTTTCTAAATCTCATAATTTTCCAATGGAATTCTATTAAATGCAAAAGGGAATAGGGGTGGGGGTGATAATTGCCCGAAAATGCGATGACATCATTGTGAGCGATAGCTTTAAAACAATCTGGGTGTTGGTTTGATCTTGAATCTATTTTTACATTTGATAAGTACAAGATCTTTATAATGATCTTTACATTTTAGCTATGTTCTGTTTTGTCTAGCAATATCATCCATAGAAACTGAGCCACTTGAATATCTCAAATGTCTATAAATTTTCAGACAGCTATCAATATTTACCAAAATTTGATGATAATTATTTTTGTTTTCTAATTTTTCATTAACAGATTGATTTAACGTTTCATTCTCTAAATGTATATCCTTTACATTAATTATATTAGCATTTTAATGAAATTCGGGTCTACTAGATACTTATTTTTAAATTTCAAATTACTGTTACCCCATAAAAATCAATTTAACAGATTGGTTTTTGTTTGGATGATGTTTGTTTGTGTTTTTTTTTTTTTTTTTGTTTTTTTGCTCTTACAGTAGCTAGTTACTACACGTTGATAAAATAAAGGTATGGAATTGAGATGTGGCAATTGTTTAGTCAAGGCAAAATTCAAGTATTCCAAAAGGCCTTAAGTAACTATGTATGTGCCTCAATCATGTGACAAGTGGTGACTTAAATTTATAAATAACAGATTATGATTAATCAAGTTATTCACGCATTTTTGTCGTCAAGTTTTACGATATATTGTATAAAACCGTGCGCAATATACATCTTCTATCTACTGACCTCTGACTTCGTGACGTCAATCACTATTTACGAAATCACTTGTACGTATGAATAAATTTGCAACTTTTATTCTATGTTGTAAATGATTAATGTTAAACGTCTCAATGCATAGTTCGTAAAGTACAAAATCCTTACCTGACAATGAAGAGCCTTTATTGCAAAAATAAATGTTCTTGCTAGTTGGTTGGCAGTAGTTCCGTATTGGTTGTTGTCCAAGCTGAGAACTTTTATACACCCCCATAATAATTACATATTGATTTTGGAACCATGTGGTCATCTATTTACCTTTTTCACACTTCATTATAATTATGATTAATCTAACAACATTATATCAATATTCAATTAACATGTATTTATTTCTTAAATTTTATAGCTCAGATAATGATATTGTTACAACATAAAGTAAATCAGCTATATACTTTTATAAGCTAAATTAAATAATTGAACCGCATTATTGTTTTTTTTTACATTGTAACTGCTGGTAAAAGGCTGGCCGAAAAAGATAATTTTGAATGGAATTTTCTAAAATGTATGAACTAAGTACTTTTGAACAAAGATATTATCTATGTGTATATGTATGTGCCTCAATGATGCTTATGGTGATTGTTGTTTTATGCTTGTGCTACTATGTCATTCAAGTAATCCCTTAGCTTGAGTGGATTATTTGTGACCCATTTAGTTCATACAAAAATAGGACCGAGAAGGGCAGAATTCAGATTACGCCCATCTGAAATGTTAAACAATCTAGTCAAGTGTTGGTGAATAACTCTAATACTACACTAGCGCATACAAAAGAACTATATGCATTTGTAAGGAAGTTTGAGCAAGGAAAAAGGTGAAAAGAAAGAGGAGAGTGTGCTTCTGTGGCCGAGTGGATAGGGAGCTAGTTATGAAAATAACTAAACATGAAACCTGAGTCCTACACATGCTACCATCGCATTTTTATATAATGTACATTTTAATGTGTGTTTCAATATAGTAATTTGGTATCACTGTCCACAATGGGTTAATACTATCACAAATTCTATCCACCCATGAAGCTTCAAGTGTTTCAAAATGACTTTGCAATTCAATCATTGCTAACCCGCTTTATCCACATCCACACCTGCCTGGCACGAAGCCTGAAAAGAACCGCTCTTGCATGCCATTGGGGCTAGGTGTGGGGTTTCTTTGAAATACCAACCTTAAACCATATAGATTTCATTACAACGTACAAACGAAATGTTCTTTTAATGAGACCCCATCTTATGCCTCCCGCTCAAGTGGTTTACATTAAATCCCGTGAAGATACGGCGTCGACATTGTTGACTACAGGCTGTTTGAAATGTATTATATGGGCATATCATGTAGTGCATATGCGCTTGGTGATACACATATTGAAACATTCTATAGAATCTACGGAAACACACGAGACCCATATGATGTCTGCCTGACAGGCATGCATCATGTATACAATACTTTTCTGCATATATATTTTTTTCAGTATTACTCCATATGAATTTATAAGATATAATATTAAATTCTTTAATAAAGGCATTTGCAACAGGCAGCATACTGGAAAGAGTAGAAACATAAAAAACCTGTAGACTTGCATTTCCTAAATCAAGGCAGGAGATGATGCTGAAGGAGGAAGAAGTCTTGCGCGAGTTTGAAAAAGATGTTGAGGTGATGTCAAAGAAGCTAAAGAGCACTGCGAAAGAGCTGTGCAGAATTAACGAAGCTCTTGAAAACAGAAAACAAATACAGGCGTAATTCACAAAAAATGTAACGCGGTTAGATGAATCCCATTTCAGACAATCCCAAATATTGAAGGCGAGTCAGGTGTGGTATAGTCGCTATGGTCACTTGCAGAATCATCTTGTCACTGAGTAGTTTGGACTACTCCAATGTACATTGGGAGAGATTGGAATTCGCGACTGTCAGACTGGGGCAAGTACAAAGGCATGCATAAAAACCATATGTAATAGCGCGAAAGGCAGTTCGTTTATTTACAGACACATGCTAAATCTGTGCCTAATAAAGAAATATTAGCGCAAATAAATTTTGTGTTTATCTTTCACGGTGTTAAGACAAATATACATCATGCAATACAGTGGGTGGAGTGATAAAACAATTGTGGTATGACTTTCAGCCGATCGCCGTTGCCTAGATTAGATTGAAATGATTAGCACCCCCCCTCCCCGCGCGCTAAAATTACCACCAATTTTCCAGGCTGCCCCCATAAGAGCACGAAGATTCAAGATATGAAGACCACTTTTCACGGTCTCAAACCTTAAGAAAGCTACCAAAATGAACCTCTGTATAGAGACCACTTCTCTATTGCGACCGGCTAACACTGGTCCCAAAGGTGGTCCTAACAGAAAGGTTATACTGTATTCAGTGTATTGTGTATTTACTTCAACAATAACTTAATGGCCGATAAAGAAGGTATGAATTCGCATTCACATCTCTGTAGTGCGTGCCCGACTATTTGTTGGCTCGCCACATGGCAAACCCCAGGTCGCATTTTGAGGCATGCTGGTCAGATTAGTAATAATAGAGAGACCATTGTGATGTAATTTGAAGCTCTGAAGTTGCACCTTAGGCCTGCGGTGACACAATACTCGTATGGCCTGGAAGCGGATGGCAGTCATGGAATGCATTTTATCATTCTTTTTCATGTAATTTCATTGGTTATCACCCCTCTTCGAAGAGGTTTGATACCATGGTTATCATGCTTGTTCTCAGCTGGACTACTTTTTCACATTTTTTTAAAAAAAAGTGTTGTAATTGTAAGAATGATGTGGAGAGTGTATTTTGTCCATGCACCTGTTCGCCTGAACCCGGAAGAGTCATCAGTCATGGAGTCCACGTGGTCCGCATCCCGGGTGTGCACACCCCCGCCCCCGCCGCCGACACCTTGTTAGGCTCCATGGTTTCCTTGGTAATGACTAGAATTGTGTGAGTTTGTTATCATGTTTAGTTTTAAACACATTTACGCTTTGTGCTTACTCACTGGCAGATGTGAGTTTTAAGAAGATGGAGAGGGTAATCCCTTAAAGCCATTCAAAATCTATGAATACCAGATCATTTCTTGAAGTTGGCTTCATACTATCCAATCACCACTCATGCGCCGCATTGTTGTCATACATCTATTCGTTTCTCCAACGCTGTCAATCCTCCCCACATATCCCTATTAGGAAGGTCTGCCGCGCTCTGGGCCTCAGAACCTTTGTCTTCAAGTGGCTGAGAGCCAGGTTTGGGAACTGCACTGCATGGTACCGCCAGATCGTCCCCCGGCCGAGGACAGGCCCACTGTGGACATGGCGCAGTATGAGAGCTGCACGCACAGCAGGTTGACATTTGACACAACTGATCATATAGTGGATACAGCTTATATTTTCAAGTGGTGTATAAATGAACAGAATTATGATGACTATGAAGATGCAGAACCTGGGCGGATTCAGCGCATCCAGCTTGTCTATTGATACTCAAAATATTCCTTGTATATGGTCGGAAAATATTCGTTGGATTGGTTTGGATTTGTTTGATGACTGTTGCAGGTTAAATATGTTTGTTAGTGCAATGATATTTTAAAGACTTCACATAAATTATAGACATCTATCAAGCCCTCTACCCGCCATATACTCACAGCCCCACCCCAATCTCTCAAGCTCTCACATTTTCTGAAGCCAAACCACCATCCCAAGCTATATAGTCACAAGCCCCAACCACCCCCAGCCCTCCCACATTCTCTCAAGCCAAGCCCCCCCTCCATAATCTCAGAAGCTGCCGTCATCTTACAAGCCCCCCGAACCCCTTCTCTCAAGCCATGCCTCCCCCATCCATATACTAGACAAGCCCCCACCCCACCCCACCCCAAGCCAATTTTTTCTAGCTCATATTTTCTCAAGCCAAGCCCCCAATCTCCCCAGTCAAATTCTCACAAGCCGTAGGTTGTGGTCACCAGTCCCATAATATTGTATGAAATACGGAAGTCATGTGTTAAGCTAAAAATGCCAAAATGGCCGCCAATGGCCTTATGGAGAGAACACTTCGATCGGCAAAGTGCCATAATTGCACACTGATGATGGTCAATAGGTGTATGAGCAATGTATCAAATTTGGAACTCATAGTTCAAGCTATATCGAAACTATTGAAGAAAATGACAAAAAATGACTTAAAATGGCCTTCAGGAAATCACACTTAATTGACAAAGTGCCAAAATTGAATATATGTAATGGCCTCTCGGCACCCAAGCATTGTACGTGCCCAAAATCGAATCACTGCGGTGTTGCATCGTGCCATATAGTTGTGTAAAGTTTGAACAAAATTGGTTCATCGGTATACCCTGTAGTTTGGCCAGAAACATATGTACATACATACACACATACTGACATACAAATGAAGTGATCACAAGGCTTTCGCTTCAGCTGCTGAAGCGACGCAACAATGAGTTTTCACTGGGTGTGTTGATCCATTCACCCATGGACTCTCACACCTGTTGAAAAATAAATACAAAAACACAAAAATAAAATATATCACATTAAACCATATGCATTTTGTACACTTTTCATAAAACATATTCATTTACATTGAAACATAAGATGGATATACTCACACGTATCTTCAGCACTTACTGGTGAAGGAAAACCCTCCACAAAAAACATTTACGTTTGGTGGCAAACTGCAACACAGGAAAACAATCACATGATCAGAAAACACACCATAATTATGTTAACACATTGATTTTGAAACAACAGTTAATCATGTTGGTAAAATGTTACAGAGATATTGATGATGAAATATTCTGCCACACTTTAGTCTAGTTATCTACATTGTTTTGTTTCTCATTAATTACTTTTAGTAAAAGGTTACACCACAATCATTTAGATTTTATTAGATATACAGGATTAATAGTCTTTTTAGTGCCTGATAGCGTAGATGGTTTAATCTCAGATGAATATAATTCATGGTCCACATGTTAGATTATGAAATAAAATAATATTATCTATGACAGAAATATTAATGAGCAGTCATTGAGCATTTGGATAGCATCATATTCATCATTTACCTTCTGATACAGAAGTGTAATCAATGACTCACAATTGAATGTTTTATGCCAGAAAATATATAAAATGCTTCGCGCAAATATACAGGATATGCAGATTGCGTTGCGGAACGCAGTACATCGCACAGTCACACTTCTTTGCTAGAAAATGATGATTAGCTATATTTTAGTGGTGTTGGCCACATTCGTATTTGCTGAAAATGCATTTGCTCATTCCGTTGTTGAGCGGCAAGTCTTAGTTGAAGACCATGAGAGACGCGAGCCCCATATGTCTGTGGAAGACCGTGAGAGACGCGCGGCCCATATGTCTGTGGAAGACCGTGAGAGACGTGCGCCCCATATGGAATCTGGTAAGAATCTGTCTGTATGAATCCTAGCATATATAGATCATGATTCAGAGATCCAAGTTTAGTTTGATGTACAACCAACATGGTGGTGGTGGTGGAGGGGGGGTGTCGCGCACTCCATGCTCCCGCACTGGATCTGCTTCTGATTAATGACAACATTGTAATAAGTGGACATATGGTAATTCAGAATATTATTGTAATTTGCAAATGTCATAACATGCAAAATAACATAGGCAAAGAGGCAACAGTGTGGACTTTATTTGATAATAACTCAAGGTGAATTCACTAAACTTATCATCATTCTTTTTTCAGCCGGATTGAACGGAGAATCTAAAAGAGGTGAGCAAAAAATCCTTCTTGTAAATATGATAACTGCTTAATATGTCATGTATATTTCTTTAAAACAATATCTTCTTAGACTGTAGTACATGCTTAGAATCGTTGTGTTATGCTTAGCATAATAAATTATATCATGTGACTATTGAAATCGAGGAAATGATAATCTGTTTGAAAAAGATAATCATTTTGTCTGTGAATCTCATGTTGTGTTGTAGCCGAACAACCACCAACCATTCCCTACAAGCGGTACTACGACCAACCACCAACCATTCCCTACAAGCGGGAACAACCACCACCCATTCCCTACAAGCGAGAACAACCACCACCCATTCCCTACAAGCGAGAACAACCACCACCCATTCCCTACAAGCGAGAACAACCACCACCCATTCCCTACAAGCGAGAACAACCACCACCCATTCCCTACAAGCGAGAACAACCACCACCCATTCCCTACAAGCGAGAACAACCACCACCCATTCCCTACAAGCGAGAACAACCACCACCCATTCCCTACAAGCGAGAACAACCACCACCCATTCCCCAAGCGAGAACAACCACCACCCATTCCCTACAAGCGAGAACAACCACCACCCATTCCCTACAAGCGAGAACAACCACCACCCATTCCCTACAAGCGAGAACAACCACCACCCATTCCCTACAAGCGAGAACAACCACCACCCATTCCCTACAAGCGAGAACAACCACCACCCATTCCCTACAAGCGAGAACAACCACCACCCATTCCCTACAAGCGAGAACAACCACCACCCATTCCCTACAAGCGAGAACAACCACCACCCATTCCCTACAAGCGAGAACAACCACCACCCATTCCCTACAAGCGGGAACAACCACCAACCATTCCCTACTAGCGCTTGTCTCGTCCCGTGTCCGGCCTCGGTCCCAGTGACGCTGCTACAGACACTCAGCAATGACAATAAATGTCACATTATACGTGATGAATAAACATGATGAAGTTGTTTCTGTGTTAATATTCTTATTGACTATTACGACTACAGTAGAACCTTCATTTTAGAACACCTCTGTAAAGAGACCACCTGATCACTTCTACAGTACAACACTTTATTACTTTCCACTACATTAATAATGAGACCCGCTTGAACATACTTCTATGATTACATGTAACTGAATTACTCACTGATAAATCGAATGAACTAGAGTTACAGCAAAGTATTCCCTGTACGGGGCAATAGAAGCATAACATCCAAGCTTCACCTTACACAGGGTGCATGTTTAAAATAAGGCAACACACGCTAATTCCCTTCTTGGCAAGGCATACACACCAGGCGATATGAGAGACCTTACATATACATTTTAATTGTGTTACATTATGCTTTTTATGGTGATTGCGTGTGTGAAAATAAAAAAGTTATATAGAATGTATAAAAGATAGTCTCACTTGAGTGTAGGCATTTTATTTTCATGAAGATCAATCAGTCCCCCCCCTTTCCCACTAAAATACTTCATTTTCATAGGGTTTTTCATGAAATCTTTTATGTGCGCCCCCCCCCCATTTTCCTTAAGTGCGCCCCCTTTCCAAAAACCTGGATCTGCCTATGATCAGTACACAGTGATCCTCTGTCCCATCATCAAAATCAAAACTAAATAATGTTTTGAAAACAATCTATTCACAAGACATGTTTTGCACACCCAATGTCATTGTTTTATTAGAAAAACACAATGTTGTAAATGAGACACATGTCTTGGTTTATAGTCATGCTCGAAGTTTTGCTCTAACGACTTTAAATTTTACACAAGGTAGAAATTGGCACATAAGTATGTGATAAATGATAAGCCACAGCATTTGAGTACACTGAACACTCCAACCTACTTGTCTGGTCATGTCCTTTCAGACTGAACTCCAAATTGAGGCTCACCTCAAGCCGCACTTGATATATTGTACAATGCGGACTGACTAACATTGAACACACAATATGATCACATGAGGACTAAAGAGTATAGATGCAATACAAATTCACCAACATGAACCAATGAGAAGGTAATGACTCATTGCCTGGCTCTATATGGCAGCCCAGCAAGCTGACCAGCTCCTGAACACTAACACTTTTCCTCCTAGGGGTGATCACGGTTCTCAGGACGAAACCCTCGTCCTAGCTGAACTATATAGGAACCTGTCATATCACAAGAGATATACTTGCATTATGATTCTTAAACCTAGTGATAGCTGGTTTGGGATATAGATAGATTTATGTTATTATAGTGTCATGTGTTAAAATACATATATAAAACATTCCTATAAACAAATCAATATTAAAACACCCAACCACTAGGGTTTATAAGACACTTTACATATATTATCATTAAAGTTAAAATAATCTTATTACAAGTTTATAAAGTATGTAGCATGTGGTCGTATTAAAACATTCAGCAATAAGTTTGTCTCCTTTTAAACATTTTGTTTACAGTATTAGCGACAGGTTTAATAACCGACACGTCTGCCATTATGGTACAATATTTTGCTAAAGATAGTTATTGATTAAAACCATTATATTTTACATTAAACTCAGTTAGCATTGGATAGCGGGGATCATCATAAAACTTACACTCAATAGTAAAATGTATTTCATCTTCAATCTTGTTTGCATCACATAAAATACATGTTCGTAATTTTAGAGGTACCTTATTATAGCGACCAGTTTCTATATTCGGGGGGAGTGAACCACAACGAAGTTTGGCCAAAGTTGATCTGTTATATCTTGAAACTAATTTAACATATTCCTCCGTATTTAGTCTATGTTTATGCATTCTATATGTTCGTAATTTGTTTCCATTAAGGCAATTTTTATCATCTAACATAACATACCACCATTGTTTTTTGTCAACATCTACTAGTAACCGCTTCATGTCATTTAAGACTCTTGCTTGAGAGAATTCTCCATCTGGTATCACAAGACCAATTCTATTAAAGAGAGAAGCAGTGCGCATGCGCACATACTGAAAAAATGGTGCCTAGGATAGTTCAGCTTGTGAATTTAATTGTTAGTATCTTTTTTTTACTAATGAGATGCCAACAATTCATCAACATCACAGGGCATATTTTATGATTACTTTATCCATATTTGCACGAGTTTACTTTAGAAACATGGTAGCTCCGACCTGTCAGGTGGTTTCGCATAGCCAAAAGTCGTAGTTATGACCTGTCAATATGTACGTATGAACTCATGGCATGGTTTTGAACGCAGCACAAATAAAAATAAAAATCACACTTCTGTATTTCATAATGTTAGCACACTACCCTATTTTCAGTGCTCTAAAACGCGAAATTCAAAAGCAGTGAAATTTTAGAATATCAGGAAACAAAGATATTTAGAGGGGAACACATTTTAGTAATGCGAAATGCAGACAGTATATCATCACCATACTAGGTATTACACCTACCACTACAAACTAAACATATATGCTGTTCTTTATGTAATTATTTATATGTTGGTCTCCATCAAATTAGCAGGACTTTCTGCACGATGAACTTGCTGAAATGTTTCATCTAAAACCCGGGGATCTGAACGAAGAGAATTGTAGGGAAAACGTTAAGATACAAAATATCATTCATCCAAGAAACCGAACAGATTGTGTGTGAAAAAGTGGAGTTTCAAACCTAAAGCACACAAATAATATATCTGGTAGATCTACTAAAATTTAGGACCGTAGAGACACATGATACAGTATGTATCGTATTTCCACGTTCTGAAGCGCAGGAGTCTCATATTTTCAAAACATTTCTAGAACACGCTATGATGGTGTGTGTGTGGGTGGGTGGGGGGGGGGGATCTTTATGAAGGAGTCGTTAAATAACATGAAATATATGTTTTCAAATTTTGCAATGCACACTGCTAGTAGAGGCATTAAACATTTACATAGAGAGAGCTTGCTTCCTTCCCATATAGCTGTTGTATGTCGGACAAATCGACTGTGACTTATCAGGCGAGCCAAAGAAACAAAAGCTCATGTAACAAAATCCATATTGGTTCTAGACTTGATCTAGATTACCACATGGGGTCCCTGTATCGGGTTCCTAGCCAATCTGACCATTGAATATATTGAATATACAGTCATTGGGTGATATATGTAGTTCTCCCGTTGCAGAACGTCATAGGCCAACCCGTAAACTGTAATGCTGTATCGCAGGCAGGGCATAGGGCGTTTATACAAGGGAGGCATCTATTGACTTAAAATGGTTGCTAGCCATGCATGGCGATTATTTGATGGGAGGGTACAATATGGGCAGTGGCTTCAAAACTCGGAAATACGGTAGATTAGATTACAAATATTATTCACGTAAAATGTTTATTTGTTTGTTGTGAGGGTTACAGTAGGTTATCAGTGCAATAGTGCCTGATTTTATTACCACAATTGGCTGTGATTGATACCATATTTTGTTTGTAATTTAAATGTGATGTACACAGATTTGTTTTCAAATTATTTGCAGAAAATTCTTTTCTAATGAAAGCCCGCCCGCCCGCCCGTGTTTTTTTATTTCTTCTAATGATATGAATATCGTGTTAGGTCTATTGACATTGTTGCTGCGAGTGAATTGAGCAAGGTTTTATTAATTTCTTTTCCCTTTTGAAGATGATTTTTTCTACAGATTAAGACTTTATTTTTTCATTTTCTTACATCTAACAATCTAATTTTTTTTCTTCAAAGTGACCTGTAATTGCTTTATTTTTTTCATCAAATTTGAGGATTGAAATTTTTTTTTCGGTTTTAGCCTGACCCCCCCCCCCCCAGCGTGCGTGCCTAAGAAACAATTCTAAGATCTAACAATATTAAACTAATTAAAATAGTCATGGTATAAAGCAGTAACACCACACCTCATATGATACATGTAAATGGAAACTGGTTTAATGATAACTAAAACATAGTTAGTTGACTAGACTGTATACAGTTTGTTGCCAACCTTTAAAAAGATTCGAACTAAATATAAAATCATTGACCTGACAATAATATTGACTAAAAGATTATTACTACTATAAAGCTTATTTTAAACTTCTTTAAAAGTCTTCAAACCCCTTAGATATACATCATCCTGTGACATTCATTATGTGTCAAAAAACACATTATAATATACATTAAAATGGAATGTTTCTACACATTATACCATCTTTTAGTAAGGCAATATTTATATTTTTATAAAGGTCTCTAAAGTGAAATATTGAAAAGCAAGAAAGGTTTCGACGCCGAGTTCTTAGTATGGCAAGCAGAAATCCTATGGAGATAGCGAACACTGATAATTAAGGGTTATCATATTGGGTTGGGTGTGATATATCATATCTGTAGGGAATCACGAGTGAGCGCCAGCGAACGAGTGATTCCCTACAGATATGATATTTCTCACATCACACCCAACCCAATATGATAACCCTTTTCTCACACTACACCATAGAAATCAAATCATAAACATATATATTTTATTATTTAAAACAGCCAATTCATTGTCAGCAGTGCAGCATATGCAAATAAGGTTGCAACATAAAAATGGACTCAATTCAATAGATGGTTAAAAGGTCACTAACACGGTCTATGCATATAAGTAAAGTCATTTAACCACATTTGTGGGTTGTTACATCTGAGAGGGATAGGTTGCACTTTTAAATACATATTTTATTTCTGAAACGTTAAAACCTTAAAAACTTTAAAAAATAGATATTTTACTGCTAGTGAAATAGAATAAAGTTGTGATGTAAAACAGAATCAAATAATGTTTGCACCACAAAATTGAAAATAAATGTTTTAGCCAAAGTCAAACAACCTGGCCCCTCTCTCAACTCGTCATTTGAGAGGGGTAGGTAGTTTTTTAGAATGAATATTTTTCTTCTGAATATTTTCAAAATAAACATTTTACTGCTAGTGAAGCACAATAAAGTTATGTGAAACGGCAAAAAATAATGTTTGTTCCACAAAGTTGAAAATAACTAATTCTGCCAAAGACAAACGACCTAACCCCCCTAAGATAATCAACTCGTCCTGTGATGAGGAATCATAGCAAACATCACACCACTTCTTTTGACCAATCGGCGCTCTTTATAGCACGATTTGTAAATATTGTAGTAAAAGTGGGCGGAGTCTAATTACTACGATGACCATATTTGGGGGATGTGAGATGAGGTATATCATCACCGCCATTCATTCATAAAAACACCCTGGAGTGTGAGAACACCTAGATCTAAACTGTGAATCATTGTGATAAGCGCCATACTTGATCACGTGCTCTTGTTGTCAGGTGATGCCCTGTTGTGATGTCACGAAGTACTTTATTTTCTTGACTTTAGAGACAACAGTGTGTGAGGGTACCAGGCATGCGTAATCTTTGATCATTATGGTATGAGGCCTGAACTCGTTTTGTGATAATGTCACTCACTGTCAGATGTATTGTCAAAAGTTTTACTATCATAAGAGCCGAATTGAAATTTATATGTATATGATTAACACATTAAACTTGTTATAAAAGACATGAACCATTTTCTAAGTGAATATCTTAGCAAATATTATGGTTTTTAATTACTTCTCCTGGCTCTTTTAATGATATTTCCTACATTAGTATTTTGCTTCACATAACTATATATAATATTAACAAGTAATGGCTTCATCATCACAGTAAAACAGAACTCACAATAATTGCAGTCCATAAAAAGTAATTAAAAAGTCAATATCATTTAGAAGCTTTACAATCAGTTTTTGACGACCGCAACATGGCAATTTCCTTTGATTAAAATTGGCCATACATCAAGAAATTATGAGTTTGTTCAAGTCCAATTCAACTTCATCTATCGTGATAGCTAAATGATAAATATCTATTGTACCAGCTAGGTACAACCTCTTGTTTATTCATTGAGAGTGTAGTGATTGCACATCTTGGGGGTTCAAATTTTAGCCACTTGATCCTTGTCAATGTATCTCTCTATTATTTCTGGAAAATCGCAAGTTCTTTCGAGAAAAATATAATGATATGATTAATGTACTTATAACCTGGGTGGCTATGTTAACAGTGCTTTATTGTACCGACTATCATCTTTAAGTGTACAAAAAACTCCTGTCTGGTCTGACTTTTGTATTATAATGGTTTGTTATTGACAGATTCCCTGAAAACTGTTTAAAGTGTATTGCAATGAATCATTCACTGTCAATGGTCAATGAATACATATTTAGCAATCTATTTGACTTGTTGACATTACAATACAGTTAAATCCAAAAGCATGCTTATTGCACGAATTCATCAATTCGCGACAAAAGTGCGTAAAATATTACCTTTTCAGTTTGAGAATTGTGTGCCCTCCCTGTCACTTTGAATTAAAATTGAGTGCCCTCCCTTCTGTGACCAAAGAAAATTGAGCCCCCCCAACCAAATGACCCCCGTACAATTGTTGATGGTCGCTCTCCAAGGTACAAACGTACACACGGTAAATTATGTATGTAAAATCAGGACAACTTGGTGGTCGTTTTTATCTACATTTCAAACCAATTGAATTATTAATTTATGATTAAAAAAAGCAAAAAAAAGATTATTTAGAAATATTTGGCATCCAGCTTACAGGGCCATGTTTGTTAAACCACACGACGAGGGAGCTGACAATCGGCAACCCTCGGATGTTTACGCTACTCTCACAACAGACTTGAGCTCCGAAACATCCGAGTAGGAGGGGTGGTGGCAGAAAAGGTGCATGTGTGTTCATATGGGGAGAAGGGGCGGGGGGGCGGGTATGGTTGGGGTGATGAAGATGCATTTAGTCTGTTCTGTTTAAGATGGATCCGTTTTGGGTAGAGAGCAGTAGGGGAAGGGGGGTGATGAAGGGGCATTTAGGGGAGGATGGAGCATTTAATCTATTCCGCATGTGTTTACCAGGTCTAGCAGGCTGGTGGGAGGGATATTAGAGAGATCAATTATTTATATATGCATGTAGCTGGCTTGGCTGTGACATATGAAGATGGGAGAAAGCGGGTGAATCTAATCTATCTGAGACTTGTATGCTGACGGGAGCTGGTGTGGGGGATGGGGACAGAGGAAAGGATGGGGAGGGAGGAGCATTTACTGTGTTCCAGATCTCATCTATTTCAACCGAGCAGCGCCGGTAGACAGCTAGCAATATATAAAATTATAACAATACCAAACCTGGTAAGAATTATTCATTGTATGTTTGGTTTATATAGTCTGTTATGACTGTGTATCCTACATTCATACAAGGAAGACCCATAAACAGGTTATGGTCTGCAAAAGACTATCATGGAAGAGCTTGATATTCAGTCAAACTTGCCACCACAATTACGTCACATAAGGTCATCTATGTCAGGACACTGTAAAGATTGAACTATTTAAGTACACTTGTATGTAGATAAGGTTATTATACAGCAGGTCCTACACTCACTTAACAACGAGGGCAAGACAATGTGACAAAATGCAATATCTTTTTATGAAACACAAATAACTACTATAACTAAGATTCTACATCTTTAGTGGTGAGTTTAATTTTTCACGTTCAATGGCAAATGACAAATATTTGGGATTGACTCTTTCCAATATCTATGCCGCATGTTTCTCTAAATAGAAAAATCCGAAAGAACAAATAAATGATGTAGTTGCTATGACAAATCGAAAACCAAGGCTCTGTGAAGAGGAATCTCTGTGTTTCACCTTACAAGCTGAGGAGAACCGCATACATTGTATATGACCATCGTGCTGTACACCCTCACAAAGTGTTGTGCAATCTGGGAGCCAACAACCAAGGATATTGTGGCCTTCTTTGAGGTCATCTAACAAGGAGGACCCCATCAGGCGGCGCGGGGAGACTGTGATATAATCTCTGTCAATTCTGTGTCTGCCCTATTTCTAGACATCAGGTGGTCAAGTCTGGCAGAGGGTGGGAATCATCTGCTACATGGTAGCTTTGACTTGGAAACTGAATCATTAAATATAAAGTTCATCTCTGGTAGACTAAACATGTTTCGCACACCTGGAAACAAGATAGGTTAAATGGTAGTTATAGTCATTCTCCAGTTTGGACCTCAACAGTGTCTTGGGCAATTACGGGGTGAAATAACCTCAAGCCTGAAGTCGTCAATGCAGTGTCTATTAGTGGCTGCTAAGCTATAGGTACTTAGCTCGCCCGCCCTCCAACTCCAACCACTTGGGACATTGTCTCTTAAGAGAAGGCCTAACAGCCATTCTGCAAATAAAGCATTCAGATATATTCTGAGTACACTCTCAACTTAACAGTACAGACCCTATGGAGTAATTTACAGCTTAATGATCTAAATCATACTGAATTACAAATGTAAAATTGTTTAAAGTTTTGAAACATATCTAGTCTTTGGCCAGGTGCAATCAAAGACAGATGTTTTGATGTCATTATAGTCCAAGTAGAGATGAGGGCATTCATAATGGGTCAGGGCTTGGCAGACTCTGACAAGAATAACTTGGTATTTTGTCCACAATCAAACAAGTTCAATGCCACTGCACACTCAGGATGGCACTGTCCTGAACTGTGTTAAAGATTTCAAATAACTAGGGTCATGTGTAAACTTATCTTGCACTATGAATATGGGTCTAAGAAATGGTATCATTAGCTAAGTCAACATAATGAGTGTGACAGCTGGTATATGACAGAAGCACATGGAGAAGAAAATGCTAAGAAAGTTCAGCATCATTAATGAGCAGCTGTAAAAAGAATTACCAGCACTATGAAAGAAATTGGGTCCAGCAGACTACAACTACTGGGCTTCTGCCACCCTCATCCGCAATCAATGTCCATAAACTCGTATTGGGATAGAAAGGAAATTGCCAGTAAGGGAAAAAGACTGAAAGCAAGCTTGATAGCCTGAAAAGAGACACTGGATGAGCAAAAGAAAATTAGATGGTTGCACTCATGAAAGACAGATCTGCTGTGGCACATCTCAGCAAGCGAATATCGGTCTGTGTAAATACTTGAAACTGTTAAATGTGCTGGAAATGTTATACCCACATATAAATGTTTGAGGCAAGTATACATGTTGAAATGATGCTGATTAAACATGGAATGATTGACGAGAACCACAGAGAGAAACTGTTGACTAGAGCTAGAAGAAAGTCTTTGACTGAAATCAATAAATGTGCCACAACAGACCATGTAAATCAAAACAACCAATGGCATAAATTGGTATAGTGCAATAGCAGTAAACCGGAGGAATAATGAAAGGCTAAAAAAGTTGAAGGACCATAAAAGACTATCCATATCCAAAGAAACAACAAGATCGTCCCCACTAGGGATGTTGGGGTGCACCAACTGTGGCATGTTGGTGCATGTTGGTTCATCTTCACCTTACCTCTACATTAGACCGGCCCACGTCAGCATGCGTCATGGTCATTTTAGTGTGAAAAAAGGACAAAGTCCGGAAAAATGCATTTCTAGGAACGCCGACTGAGTGTGATACAGCGGAGAACAGTATGGAACAATTATACCTGGTGCGTCAAAAAACTGGTGGCGTTTGGTGACGTTTGGTGCTGCAAGCCAAAAATTGGCACAGCATCTACCACTTCGAAAGAGAAGTAAGAATATGATGCCCAAACCCGTGACGCGTGGCACAGGATTATTGATCGGGGGTATGGTAAGCATCATGCAAAACGGCACCAGGCGACACCAAGCGTCAAGCAAAACAGCACCATGCGACACTAGGCATCATGCAAAACAGCACCAGGCATCACCAGGCGGCACCAGGCGTTTATGTAAAACAGCACCAAATGCTATCCCATGCAACCCAAGACGCACTCTTGGTCTTTTTGCTATGCCATTGAAGGTCCGCTGTACTCTGCGGCATGACTTTTTCCTGGTACCACGACATTTCTTATTTTTACCATCCTCCCATGGTGATGCGTGGTAATGTGTGGTAGCGCATTTTTGTCTAATGTAGGGGTTAGATGGAGGTATTTATGAAACATAGTCATGTGCAGGGTGCATTAGTATAGGAAAATATTGAGTTTATTAATCATAAATATACAAATGTTTTGTTCCGTAGTAATGGTAATCATCAACTAATAAGTGTATACAAATCCTTAAAATCTTCTATGCCCATCTTAGCGAGTGTCAATGTGTAAACCTTGATATCATTTAACTTAAAAGTATCCTTAATAGTAGGTAAAAACAGACAGACTAGTGGATGAGCATGATTACAGAAGTCCCCGTGATCAATTTATTATATCTAAGGTGCCCTATGTCCAATGTGACTGTTCATGATCGCTAACTATCATTCTGGATTCTCTCATGAATATGCATGAGCAAAATTAAGCGTCTTCCACAACAGCCGCAACCTTTGTAGTCAGGTTGCCACCCAACCTAACCGTGCCTCGGTCGATAAAATTTTTTAATGATTGATTTTACATCCTTGGGACCTCATTATTGCATATCTGGCGTATATCAATCGTGAATCCTCGAGGCTTTTGAAAAATTCAAGATGGCGCCCAAGATGGCCGCCAAGCAATTAGAAATCATAACTTTTGAACTATTTGAAACAGAATGGATGTAATACCACTTTTTCTATAGTTTTTCACATCAGCAGTTCATTTCTGATGTTAGTTTTTATGATCTGAGGTCACATATCCAAGATGGCCGCCAAGTTGCCCGACACTCAAAGAGCAATCACAACATTTGAAACATTTGATGAAGAATAGCAAATAATACCACTTTTTCCATAATTTGTTACATCAGCAGTTCATGTCTGATCTTTTTATTATCTGATATCACAGATCCAAGATGGCCGCCACCCAATGAGAAATCATATTAACTTTTGGACTATTTATAGTAGAATAGCAAATAATACCACTTTTTCCATAGTTTGTTACATCAGCAATTCATTTCTGATGTTGCGTTTATGCTCTCAGGTTACACATCCAAGATAGCCGCCAAGCTGACCGCCACTCAATGAGAAGTCATTACTTTTGAACTATTTGACGTAGAATAGCAAGTAATAGTAATACCACTTTCACACCTGCCTCGCACGAAGCTTGAAAAGAACCGCTCATGGGGCTAGGTGTGGGGTTTCTTTGAAATACCAGCCTTAAACCATATAGATTTCATTACAACGTACAAACGAAATGTTCTTTTAATGAGACCCCATCTTATGCCTCCCGCTCAAGTGGTTTACATTAAATCCCGCGAAGATACGGCGTCGACACTGTTGACTACAGGCTGTTTCAAATGTATTATATGGGCATATCATGTAGTGCATATGCGCTTGGTGATACACATATTGAAACATTCTATAGAATCTACGGAAACACACGAGGCCCATATGATGTCTGCCTGACAGGCATGTTTTTCTATAGTTTTTTTTTCAACCAGCAGTTTCATGATTTGAAACCAAGATCACCGACAGAATGACAGCTACTATAGGCTAAATTATTGTGTGTTTTAATATCAGTTAAATTTTGCTGTTTTGAATTATTTCATTGCACATTGATGTAGTATCTATATTTTACAATTACCAATTATAATGATTTAGTGACAATTCTTTTGGGAAATTCAACCTCATGATTGCATTCTATGTCATAGTGTCATCATTACTCGAATTTCAAAACAAAGAAATCCCTGCATGCGCATCACTTCTTCCTTTTTGAAGGCTTGAAAATCACAACGTGATTCATCTCTTGACTTGTTCACCCATTTCCACCCTACGTTTGTGTGCTACCTTGGAATACCTCTACGAGTGCTGGATGGATTTTGACTTCAAGATTTGTCTCGTTCTTGTGTTAACGGTGGCGAGAGGCTGCCGCTGCAATTCAGGTTGCCTCGCTAGCTTTGGTGACTAATGGACCCACGTCCAGGCCGCTATTTTGAATGGCATCTCCTCATCATTCAGCGCAATTCCCTACCATCATACATCTTCGTGATACAGAGATATACTTTAGCAAACACTTCATTGATAACGACGTAGAGGAATTCTTGAAGGCGCACACAGTACCTGGACTGGACAGCCTCCAGGTCCCTTAATTGGATAGTGACATCCTTAAACAGCTCCGCCCTAGGCGTAGCAAAGGAGGAGAAACATCCAATGGCCAGTAAAAAGTCTCCTGACTCTTATGGACTCCACGATGAAATGTGTCAAACCAAGATAGTGCATACGGTGGGGAAGATGGTCACCTTGTGGATGGCCATTGATGCTGCCTGGTGGACGCAAATGCACTTTGAAGTACAGGACATGTTAACTCTTATTGAAATAGCCATAAACATGGTGAGCCAGGCATCACAGACCATTACCTACGCGATATGTAGTGAGGTGGAGTGTTTTGTGCTTGGGTCGAAGGATGAAGCCACAGATGCTTTAGCAGACCATCGAGCTGCCCACCCTAAGGGTGGTAAAGTCCTTTTTAAACAAGACTTTCAGGACCTCCTGCTAAAGGAGGTATAGAGTGTGGAGGGTATTGCCCAACTCATACAGCAAAGAAGCAAGTGCACCTTCAGATGGAGGCGCCAACAAGAGGACAGGCGGAGGACCCATTACAGAATCAAAGTTCCAACCACCTCACGAGAGGCGAATGCAATGCCTCTTACGGTTCGAGCCAGAATATGGAGCCCTTTGATAAAGCCCAGTGCCAGTGTGGGGCCCCAAGCTCTGGTCGTGGTTCACGAGGTCACAGTGGTGGAAAAGCTAGAAAATACAACATAACAAGGATGTTATCGCTGCCCCCATTTTCCTTTCCTTCACTAGAGATTGTGCTCATCTTTCCTGCAGGGGGACCCCCCTGCCAGAGCTGGACACCCTGAACCTCTAGGCCGTCTGGATCCCATCGGATCTAGTGGCAGGGCACACAGGTCTGGCACTGTTGAACTGGCAGAAATTGTCAGCTGGCCAGGAAGTGCTCAGCATTGTGACGGATACCGGATCCCACTCATGGACCACCGCCGCGATCAAACAGCTTCAATCCACACTTCAATGCTGAGGAAGTGCTCATGACCTAAAAAGTTCTGAACAAGCAAGCCTTGGGCCTGGTGTCGGATGATTCAGACCAATTTGTGCCGCACATCATCTTGTGCCCCAAAAATGACGGCTCCTCCAGGCTGATCCTCACCCTCAATGACCTGAACGAAGTGGGAGAGTACGCCCATTTTAATATGGACGGCATGCCATCGGTGAATTAACATGCTCATGAAAGGCGACTTCCTCATAAAAGTTGACCTAAAGGACGCCTAGTTGTGTGTACCGATACACGAAGCGCACAGGAAATTCTTAGTTTTGGTGGCAACAGAATCTGTACGAGCTTACATACCTTTCCTTTAGACTGGCATCAGCCCCCGTGCGTTCATCAAGCTGCTCAAAGCAGCAGTGAGCTCCTTGTGCAGTGTATGGGTGTATTTGGTCATCTCCGTGGACAACTTATTCCTGATGAACCAGAATCCAATGAACCTTCGTCAGGAAGGTCGCATGCTCTCTCTACTGCTCGAGGCACTGGGGTTTATTGTGAAGCACAAAAAATCATCCCTGACACCATCTCACGACGAGGAATTCCTAGTCCTCAGTGGGCAAACGGTCCCAATGGGCCTTACACTGCCAGACTAGAAACAGCTGGAAATTATGGCCCTTTGCCCAGAAACACTGGCTGCAAACAGAGTGTCTGTCCATCACGGCACCTTAATGTTTAGACAGTTAATTAAAATATCACAATATTGACTCATCTGTTTCATTTAGAGAATGCCGATGTACAATTTTAAAAAATTCCATTACTTGCTATTCTACATCAAATAAATTACTACGAATAATTATTTGGTTGTAGGTAGTTCTCATGCTGTGGCTACCGTCGATTCCACCATTAAAGTTAAGCTAAACTAAGTTTCAAATATTTTTGTCTTCAGGAGAAAAAACCAAGTGTAGCTTAACTTTTGAATTTTGAATTTCAATTAAATTGTGGAGATGTGTGTGAGAGACGTGCAGCCCATATGTCTGTGGAAGACCGTGGGAGACGCGCAGCCCATATGTCTGTAGAAGACCGTGAGAGACCCTGTTGTTAGAATGAGGCAGATTGGAATGAAGGCAGCTGAAGATCATGACTGACGAGAATATCAAGCTTTTCTATGAGAAGTAGCCACGTCAATGGAACAGCATTTTCTACATTTTATTATTATGAACTGTTTTTTCAATGCAATAAAAAATAATATCAATGTGTTTCATTGTCTTTCAAATAATATTGTGGACTTCTTTTTCAAATGTTCGTTTTCTCAATATTTTTATTATGATTTTCAAAAATATTATGTGAACACAAAAACACAAACGTTATGTAATGAAAATGTTAGTCAAACCCTATTTCAAATATACAGTCTTCCTCTAATAAGCATTTGCTACTAGATCTCTCCTTCCGTTATGTATAATCTTGATATCTGATTCTTTTTAAAAGTTATGAACCAATTTTCAACTTGACCTCATATACCATAAGGTAGTGGCAGTGACATATTTTCCATATGTGTGTGAATCTAAGCAACCTTTGTTTAGACATCAAACATACAAAATGAAGGGAGACTAATTAAGTGTACATCATCAAACACTTACAAAATTCGATACTTGAGTTGAGATGATATTATAATCACTACCAATAATTGATTGATTGATTGATTTTTATTTATTATAGTGACATAGTATATACAGATCATAATACTTTTGATTATTGATAAAGCATACCCAGCCCTTCAGGACTTATTAGTCACTTACAAATAAAACAAAATTATCTATTTAGATTACAAACAGTGTAATGAAACTTTATACAGTATTTACATAGATCTAGTGATGAAACATAATAAATAATAATATTACTATAAACATTAAATAATAACTTAATAAAATTTAATTTAATTAATAATGCATACTATTCGCCAAACTTATATGATGAACAGTTCCCAATTCTTGTATATTCGAATTTCTAATATCAAAAGGAAAATCTATTTGTTAGATTAATGTGTTGAACAGAGGCCAGAAGACAATAATGATTGTGTAAAGGAAAATCGTAAACCCCCTGGTGGTAATGGATCGTTGCTAAATGATATATACAGTTACAGTTACATATACAGTTTGAAGGTGGTAAGAGTAGTTATAAAGGTAGTTTTTTTTCTACCAGGTGTTTTTATATCAAGAATTTATACTTTATTTCAAAGTCACCACATGTACTAGTATGATGATCTTTTCGTTCTCAATAACGAGCTACTTTGCATATGTAAGAGTATTGGTCGTTACAATGTACATCAGCCCAACCAAATGGCCACCAAGACACAGCGCATCTCTCTGTGTGTCTATCTGGTTCAATATCGTTCCAATTGGAATAGTGCAGCTTCATACCAGTGGCATCTATCCAGGTCCCGGGTAGTGTGCCAGTTATTTCTTGCATATTCAGCCAGAATTGCGGCGGCATTAGTGCTGGAACATACGATATGGATAGATGTAAATTAACCCAATGCAAATCATTTCACACACAAGTTAGAATACTACATCTAACAAACGTAATACATGTATACCCCCATGTATATATATATGACGCGATCGCCATCGGTAATGGATTCTTATCCTGTTTTGTCCAATAACGTGCAATCTTTTCTTTTATTAGAAATATTTAAAAACTGGCGTACGATTAATGAAGAGTTGCAATTAGTGCTCGGATTAATGAGTGCGCGATCGAAGGCGGATGGGCTCGAGTAAGGATCAGTACAGGTCGACATTTCGTAAAAAATGGCAATCTGCCACAGTCATGGCTATTTTAATGATCAATGAGATGGGGGGGTATTAGCAATATGGATGTACTACCCAGCTCCTTGTTATCATGCTCCAGTCATAGAGTACATACTAAAACCCAGAATCAAATTTGAGCAAACATTACTTAACCTACTCGATTCCAATATGTTATGTGACCAAATACGTTTCAGTATAAAACATAACAGAGAAGATCACTTGACTGTTTTACAACATTTTACAACATTTAAATTTCTGACCGGGTTTAGATAATATTTCTATTATTTTGATATATTGGTCGGGCCAATATTTTTTACACTCACCGTAGTTCTGCTGATAGATAGTGCTGGTGATAAAATTCTGCTCTGTGTCCGATTCGATCAACAGAAGATCTACTCCTGCCCCCATCTGTTGGCAGTGTCTCCTGCAGTCATTCTTCGTACATGTTCCATTGTCAACACCAAAATAATACCAGGTATTGCCAGAATTCTTCCATCTCTTACCAATTGCTGGAATTAAATCTACAAATATGCACGTTGTAAAATATCGTCTTTTGCGGCATAGAATGAGAAGTCCAAGTATGTAAGGTGGTTGTTGCAGAAAACAACCCCCCCCTCTTTTAAACAACACAAGGAGTTGCATTTTAGTATGAATACGATCTCAACCTCATAATTTGAGCTCAAGTTCGCTATCGCCACTCTATATTGTCAATAGATTTTATAGATATAGGGGCATAGGCAGATCCAGGTTTTTGGAAAAGGGGGTGCACTTAAGGAAAAGGGGGGGGGGTGCCGCACCTAAGAATTTCATCAAAAACCCTACGAAAATGAAGTATTTTAGTGGGAAAAGGGGGGTCGCGCCCCCACCCCACCCCATTGGATTTGCCTATGAGGGGGAGGGGTGTACCAAGGTACAATCTTTTTAAAGGGGGTAGAATAAGGTCAGTAGGTGTCCTTGCGTAAGCTTAAATGAGATAGTGAACGAAGGAAATGCAAGGAAGTCAGAGCTTGCGAGGGTGTAGACTGGAAGAGGAGAATACACTGACAACTTAAAGATTTACCTACACAGTTGTCGCTTGTATATTGAATTGGACAAGTGCGTGTGTACTTGTTGACCTCATCATGACACGACCCTCCATTTTGGCAGGGAAAACTCTCACATTCGTTTATTTCTGAAATAAGAACATTGTAAATGGTGATGTAATATACAGCTATGGCCGCCATTACCAAGCATTTCAAGTATTGCAGTCTTGCAAGGCCTCGCAATGCGCATTGCAATACGTTTTGTAAATGCAACAAAGTATTGCAAAAGAATTGCAATACAGTAGATTAGAATGTGTGTATAGAAACAAAAATTAAACAAAAAAAACTTGGCCAACATATTTTTAATGATTCACTTTTCTTTTCTGCATAATTGTAATTGACCGTCTCTCAAAAATCCTGTAAGTGTAGTTGTGTTATTGGTTTTTATATGTTTGTTATTATTGTGTAATAAAATCATATTTGTAATTGCTTTTTATTAACTTGTAATTTACGGAACCATAATTCTATTGTTTGTCTATTAAATGATCAGATTGGCGCCGCAGGTA
Source organism: Streblospio benedicti (assembly GCA_019095985.1). Taxonomy (NCBI): domain Eukaryota; kingdom Metazoa; phylum Annelida; class Polychaeta; order Spionida; family Spionidae; genus Streblospio; species Streblospio benedicti. The sequence goes on from CM032663.1 coordinate 14,854,197, forward strand.
AGTCGGTAGTCTGTTACTGTAATGTTGGTCTGTCACACCTATGTATGTACACTGTACATGTATGCTGCCACCGGACAAATAATAAACTTCTCTTTCTCTCTCACGTCTTTTTAGCAAGCACATTTCTACCAACGATAGATATAGCTGAACATAGGTTTTACAACCCTAAGCTTCCATTTGACTATATCAAGTGGCCCTTGCGGGACTCGAACTCACGACCCCAAGGTTGTGAGACCAGAATGATACCATCATCCCAAGCAGCGAGCTATGTTTATAACATTACTCAGAAAAATAACCCCACAATAAAAGCATTGCATATATGGATATTGTAGAAACTCTCAGTACCATTGAGAATAGCACATAGCTTATTTAGGGTTGGCAGCATTGACAATGTATACATATTTGCTCCAATGACTAATCACATGTTTACATCCTGATAGTTAAATGTACAAACTGGCGATCATCTAATAGAGAATATAAATAATTGGCAATTAGTCAAACTTTGAATGAGTGGAAAGTTGATCTACCTTCATAATCAACGTTGCAATGGCAGCCAGATGAGTATAATAAAAATGTAGTCACTTACATTCTCTATTTCGTGAGTCTAGTAAAGAAAGTGCCGCTGACGAGACTGTGCACATTGTGTTCAGAAATTAACATTAGGACTCTCATAGGCAGATCAGGGGGGCGCAAGGGGTGCCCCCCCCTTTCCGAAGAAAATACTTCATACTAAGTTTCATAGGGTTTTTCATGAAATACCGTAAGTGCGCCCCCCCCCTTTCCTTACGTGCGCCCCTTTTTTTCAAAAAACCTGGATCTACCTATGGACTCTAGACCTTTTGCAACCCGCCCACAACCTTGATCCTCCCCACCATGGAAGAACACAACAAATAACTATGACATGTTTATAGAGTTTTTATATGTGTAGTCTCAATCAAGTGTCAAACCTATTTGAGTAGAACTTTTCAAAAATAAAGAGGAATGAATTCGGAAACTAATCATTAAGGAATAAAATAGGAAAGAATTTAAAAACTATCTTTTGTCATACTGTAATGCAAACCCCCTTATGCTAGTGAGGCATCCAGTGCGCGAGATTGCAGTAATCTCGCAGAGTATAAGTTGCCCCTCTTAAAAGTTGCACTGTAATAGTTAGATCCCCTTTGTTACACACACCCTTGATAGCGGCGCGGTTCATTTATGATCGACTCTACTTTGTTTACAATACATCTTATAAACCATTTTGATTCTGGTCACAAACCCACAAATATGACCGCTAAACATGATGACACATACCTGAATTTCTAACCTTCTCTCTAACATCTTATTACCCAACATATTTCTACCACATATTCTACCACAATTAATGACATTCGCAGACGGGTTATCATTGACTCTGCTTCATCCTACGTAAATCCCATCTAGACTAGCTTTCTCTTACTTACCCGTGTCACAAATCTTGCCTGTATATCCAGGGAAGTAGTAACAGGATTTGGTCTCAGTGCTCCAAGAGCCATTTTTGCAAATTGGTGCACAGGAATGAACATCTAAAATGTAAATGACTGTATCACGGGAGACATTGTGGCCATAACTTTTCTAAATGTCATACTCTCTACATTGGTGCTATTGCCTGTATCGGCAAACAGATCTGAATCATCTGATATAACTTGACATACTTGACAAAATCTTTTACCACTCTATATGTACTTAATGTAATATGTACTAATGTACTATATGTACTTAAAATAGCTATACCTGTATAGAGCACATGGCAGTAGCTGGGTGCGATGGGCTCACAGTCCTGCCAGTTCCCGTCAACACAGGAGTTTGTCCTCCCGGATAGCCTTGCCCTCACAGCCATGTTTGAGGGGATGGGGCCCTCGCACCACAGCTGGGTCTTACCTTCTAGCACTGAAAGAGTTGTTACATCTTTCGATTTGAGATAGTAATAGTAATATTATTAGACGTAATAGACCTATAGTTTGATCAACTGTTCTTACATATACTCAACTTTAAAACATTTGAAAGGATGGATTGTCATATACATTGTTTTGACTATTTTGTAAGAAATGTCAATATCAACTACATATATACTATGACGAATTTTTATAACAACACTACTTTATGTAAATTTGACATAATATTTTCTGCATCTCATCCTTTTCCAATCCAATCCATTCCAATCCAACACAATGTGGTCAAAACGTAAAAGACCCACCTAAATGGAAGTGTGTGCATGTATAATGCGTTTGAGTTGTCTCAGGTTTCGAATGATAAAAAAATTAATGCTCTAAATTTAATAAACGGGCATGGTAGTGAATTGCTATCTGTTGGAGATATAAAAACCCATCTGAGAAAATAGGGTTTATAATGCATAGGCAGATCCAGGGGGCGCCGGGGCGCGTGCCCCCCCCCCTTTCCCACCAAAATATTTCATTTTCATAGGGTTTTTCATGAAATCGCTAAGTGCGCACCCCCCCCCCTTTTTCCAAAAACCTGGATCTGCTTATGATAATGAACAGTATATAATACCCATATAGACCGTTTATGGGAAGAGATTCAAGAGGAAGGTAAAATATGCTCTTAGAAATATTGTAACAATGAACAGGTTTTGTTTTATTGCGAGTTTTATCCTTAACTATTAGAGACGCAAACCAGCAATATGTCAAAATACTTACAGTTTACCATGAGTCCAGCAATCACGAAGATTACATACAATCCATCCATTTCGTCTGTGTGATTAAGCTAAAACTGCAGACAGAGCTTAGCAGACACCATTGATTGCAATGGTCGTACCATTGTATTGTTGATAAGATGTTGCTCATGAGCAGGTAAACTATTTCTACTAATTAAACGTTTATATTTTTATAGTAATTTATGCACACACATGGTATCCGTGTACGTGTATATTCATTCAGAGGGCTGCTATACAAATTGGCTATACACTTACAATGTATGTCAACTTACGTCTGCGCTGACATTAAATATGTCGCAGGCTGAACTGTACTGCTTCACACATTCTAACTGATATGTACATGTGTTATTACATGTTAATAAATAGATATATTTCATAGACAATTAATGTTAAGCCTAAATGCGATAAAACATCATCAAATAAAAGTAGCAATGGATTGTTTCGGCAGAATATCAGCATTATTATACACAAAAATTGTCAAAAAATACTGGAAACAACAACAAAACAATTTCACGTGGTGATTTTCAAGGAGAAAATGCAGTCCGTCGCTTTGGTATACACAATAAAAACACCATAAGTTGTAGATTTTCAACATACGCTGTGTTCCAATATAATCATAAAATGCACCTTCTTTCATCATGGCTGCCATGGATCCCACCATGACTCAATGTACGATGTTTTCTATCATAGACAATATTTCCTTGAGTGTTTGCATACGCCAAGGCGTCCGTTTCTAGCTACACAGGTGTGTTTGTTATTCATTAACACATCAAGTATCTGCTTTTTGGATTGTTGGTCACCAGTAGTATTTTTAAAATTAAAATCATCTTGTTTGACATGATGCTCATCAGGTTTGGGGGTTGTTGAAGACCCGAGACCTTTCACCATTTGAAGGAGAACCATTAACCCTAATCAGTACTTTAGGGGGTTCGTCCGGACCCCAGGGGTATACTTTTTGTGATATATGCTTATCTGATTGGTATTTCTTCTTTTCCTTTTAAGTAGTTATCACCCTATATCTTGCCTTTATCAGGACCAAAGATTACTTGATTTGGTTAAATATTAGGACGTACATAAAAATATTTGCTTGGGGTCCGCATGGACCCTACACCCATTGAGAACAGAAAATGAAGTGTGCGCTGGAAAAGTATTGATTGAAGTCCTTTAATGAATTTGTCAGCTCATATCTTCCCATTATCAAGAATTGAAATTATTTTATTTTGTTATATATAAGGACCACTTCGAAAGAAATTTTAATGGGGTCCACATTGTGTGCTCTCTAGACTGCAATAAAATTCTTGACCAGGGCCTCTACGCCATACCTCAAGACACAAAATGTATGGAAAAAATATTTCTGTATTTTATTTAACCTCTTTCAAATAGTAGTCGGAAACCAATAAAAGTACAATAAATATGTAAGACGCATTTCATTATTTTGAAAAAATATCATCAGTGGTTGATTACTAACAAAATACACAATTTGCTAGGATTGTTTATTCAAATGCTACAGATCATTAATTTCTACAATGATATGAATTTCATTATAGATGATGTCATAACAAACGTCGATAACTAGTCATACATAGGTACATATTAGGTAAAATTAATACGTAGATTAAATGAAAAATGGAAACAACAAGAAATATTACTTGATATATCTAGTTTACAACCTGCTTACATTTTGTAAACACTTTGTAAACATAATCTTATCGAGGTGTGTATATAATCATAGTATTTCAGATTTAAAACAATACACAGTAATGTTCTTATACTGCAATAGCGCTCAGCTTGTCTAAATTCTCATACCCAAGTGTAAGAATGGGTTAAATTTTGTCGGATGGCACGAATGGGATAAGGATGTGTTTCAATAGAAATAAAACTTACGGTACCACTTTTTACTGTTGGCAAAGTTGCAAACAATGTTGATATTCAAAAAGGCCTCCAAAATACCATGTCTTCTTAAACTACTTTCTGATGCAATTAGAGGCATGATCTAGTGTCTAAAACCATGTCTTAAGTACAAGGAATTTAAAGGTGTTTTTGTATTTTGTATATTAAAAATGTTGTGCAAAATACCGTATTCTAACGTTAAATTACTTTCTAGAGCACTTACAGCATGATCTTGACGTCTAAGGCTATGTTTTCATGGTATAAGGAATTTAAAGGTGTTATCAAAAATTCCATTTGAAGCGTTAACCATCTTGAACTTTAAAAATGGGCACAAAGTTTGGCATTTTCAACAGCTTTTTGAAACGTGGTTCATAATATGAAACTTACGTGTGGTACTAGAACAACTTGCAAAATGTTCGTAGACATTCCTTTGTTTTACTTGTAGAATAAGCATACATTTGTAACAAACATTGTACATGCATAAAAACTGTTAAATATAAATGTTAGGCTTGTAAATTATGTCTAAAATAAGTTGCATTACGAAAATGTAATACATGTATTACACGTATATGCAGTGTTAGTCTTACATGGTGATGTCCCCTGATTACTAACATGACATTACTACCAACCCATTGCAAATATTTCATTAGACTACAAAGAATTATTGGTTATAAAATGATTTATGAGCAATAAGTAATGTGCATGTTGTTTCAGTTTCTCTCAAATGGTAAGACAAGCTGAAACAACATGATACCACATGCTATATACCCGATAAACTCTATTTTAAGTAAATAATATGCAAAATGGAGACATTGTACTTTTAAAATGAATATAGGATTCCAATCCCATAATAGGGTGCTGTATCATAGCATTGTTTTCAGCCCTCTTGATCAAAGTGTGCTGGACACACACGGTTTAGTTGCAAGACTTCAGCTTAGCCTCAAAATCTTCCGCTAACTTTGAACCATACTTAGTTAGAAAGCTGAAAATGTAAAATAAAATACAGTTGCACAATATTTAAAAAAAAATTTCTTCTCACAGAAGATCCCATCGAAAGTTCTGTGATCCTCTGTTAAGAGAGGGGAGAGGATCTCCAATGTTTTTCGTGGTATAAACTTTGTATGGTATTAGGTCATTATAAAAGTGAATATAACTCTATTATTTGGCACGTAGCATATGTTTTTATTTGTAGTTTGTTTGTTTGTTTTGTTGTTTTGCTTTTTTTTCTGGCGTCATGTAATAGATGATGTTTTGAAAAGGAGACTTTGAAAACATTCAGTTTTGAAAATTGATTAAAATGAATATGAAAGGAGTATGCAATTTTGTGCCACAAATTGTACAGTACCCCTTGAAAAATGTAATGCTTACTATTGGATGAGATTGGGAAACCACTGATTCATGTAGAACACAAATATATAAGGTCCTCTGCCTATCCACGCCTCAATGACTCTGTTGGCGATGGCTACAGCCATCAGGTCGGCACAACGGGCTGTGGCAAGGGGAAAGTGTGCTTTTGTCAATTCTTTGTTTAATGTCTGAAAGCAGTTAATTAAATTGAACGTTTTAAGAAATATATGTAGTGGTAAACATGTTGGTCTAAATCAAACCCAAAGCGTATGATCACAACATCCCTAAGTCGCCCTTTTTTTTTTAGCGATGGGGGTGTGATGGAGGGTGGCGGGGCTTGTGGTAGTAATACTTCTTTGTGCCTTGCCAAAGCAGTGCAACATGTTGAATGGTTATTGCTGCTATTGCTGATGAAATAAGCTATACATTATGTTCTAGAATATGTTGAAACAGATTAACAAACCTCTGTAGCTGTGGTGGTAGCTGCAAATTTAAACCCATCACTGTAGACGGCAGCAGGACAGATAGTGGTCACACTGATGCCATCTCTGTAATAGTCCATCCTTAAGGCATCAAAGTAGCCCTTATAATAGAAAATAATGAGTCTATGACTAATCCAATATATCAGGTATGGGGAATCAAATGGGTACGTTTAGCTAAAATCTGTGTATTTATAACATTGATATCATTAACTGATTAAGCTGAGATTAAAGGATTGTTGGAACCTTTGCAAGATAAGGAACCCGAGGTTGATCAGAACATATATTAAAAATAAACTTGTGGACCATCATCATGAAATTTTGTTTACTGATACCTTATATTTTTTCATATTGAGAAATAAATAAACTGTCTTTCAGGCTTGACTTTATTATGAAAATATTTTGTATCAATATTTTAGGCATCATTTACAATACAAATGAATGGCGTACCCGATCTGTTACAATTCAATCTGTAATAAAACTAATGGGCAGGACAATGGCGAGGTGTGTACTGATTAAAGATGCAGGAATATTAACACTTGCAATGATGATTCGCAAGCAAAGGGCAGCACTGAATAGTGGCAGTGATATTGACTTTCTCACAAACTCAGGTGGCACCACATACATGCACACGAATGCAATAACGTTAAATTCATGCCAAATCACTGGCCAACAGTCTCTCATTGGTGATATATCATCTGCCCCTGATGTAAATGTGATGTTCTCGTTTTGTCAGAGATATGTCATTTTTGTTTGTGATTTGTAAAATATATAATCTTTGTTCTTGAGAAGAAACACTTACTTGTAAGCCAAATTTAGTGAGACAATATAGTGATGCAAACGACATCGCTGAAATAAACAAAGATGTGCATATAAACTAGTGCTGATACACAGTAACTTTCATTGTATGAAAAGACAACACATGAATGCATTTAAGATATTTTAACAGAAATTTGACATCTATTCAAACAATATTAGTTGTGAAATAAATCTCATTGACTATATAACCAGGTATAAGAAGAGTTCAGTACCAGCAAGCACCCAACATAAAAACAACGTTACACAGACGTTGATCGCCTGACATTGAAACACCATCACATCAATTTATCCCCCTATTCCTCATACTATATAATAGTTCTTCCAGTATGTGAGATTAGAACAATTACATAGTTTGTCACACAGCTGGTAGTAACTACTTCATGTCATTGATCCCTGTCAATAATACAATATAATTACCAGATTTGCCAAACAAGCTGCTGTTAACCACAATATGTCCTTGCTGTCTCTCTATAAAGTGTGGCAGTACTGCTTTGGTGAGAGACACAGGCCCCAATAGGTTAGTGCTAATAATTTGATGGTCCAGTTCACGGGAGAATTCATGAGGAAGTCCATGTGAAGATCTTCCAGCATTGTTGACAAGTATATCAATCTGGTTAATAATGTAATTTATCAAATAAAGACAAAAACAAAACAAGTTAATTGGCTGCAGTTTTAATATGTTCATAGTGTGTATATGAAAAAGATAGTGTTCTCAAGAATTTTCAAGTGGCTTGCTCTGAATGCATGATTTCAAAATTTTACAATCTCAACTCAATGCAACAGCTTATTTATCTTAAATATGTAAGATAATTACTATCGATTCATACAAAAAATGAATAATAACTTATACTATACTACGGCAAATATCTACTTTCGGCAGCTAAATTTTAGAATAGGATACATGTAAGTTGGTAATGTTCATACAAACCTTGGTGAAGTACTGCAAGACTTTTTCTACCAGACGTTCATGAATTTCAGCGTTAGCCATGTCAAAGGGCAGCACCAGGATGTCAGAAATACTCAAATCATTACACTCTAACAATGGAATAACATAGTATGTTAAATTGACATCTTACAGTAAAAATCTGCTAACTCAAATGTTTAGGGATGACAGTTAATGCTCAAGATAGGAATTATTCCAGATAACCAACTGAACTACATGTTCATAATGTGGTAAAGGGAAATAAAACTAACAACTATATCAAAAGTGTCCAAAGAACACGGCGTCGCTAGAACGACGTTGACTTATGGGCAATAAAGATATATACTGAATTTGAGAAGAGGAGAAAGCCTCAGAATGAATTAACAGCAATGATCAATATCCAGTGAAACATATTTCTCTGTGTGTTGCATGTTGCATTAGTACTATTTATATAACAGTTTCAAACCCAATCACCAATATTACTTAACACAGTTCAGTCACTGCAGTGATATACATGTACAAAAAAGCAAATAAATCTTTCATAAATTGCAAAAAGCCCACTTTAATTATAAAGTGCCCAAAATCAAATCACTTTGATGTCGCCTCATACCTCATAGTTGTGTAAACTTTGAACGAAATCGGTTCATCGGTAAAAGCTCTAGCTTGATCGGAGATATACATACATAGCTATTTACAAACGAACAAAACACAATGCTTCGCTTCAGCAGCTGAACTGAAGCGACACAATGAGATATTAACACATTTGAGATGGAAAATATCGAGTTAACGAGGTTCTTGTGTATCAATATTATAATTAACACGGTTTAAACAATAACTCTTGCAATGCCTTTAAGGAATAGTCTGTGTTTTCTTTAAGTACTGGTCACATAGACTAAAATTCACGTAAAAGCATGCATCAGCTTATGGCTTTCTTTGTTGTGAGCAACTTGTAAAAGTACTTACGTCTGAGACATTCCTTCTTGACCCTGTTGAGCTCTGCCTCTCTCCTGGCTGACAGCACCAGTTTACAGCCCGCCCGGGCCAGTCTGTAGGCCAAAGCCTCTCCTATACCACTGGATGCTCCTGTGATCCATACCACCTGACCAAGCAGGTTCTCTGGAATAAATTTGCAGTGTTCCATGTTGGTATTTGATATTTACCAGGTAAGGATTAGCCAAGACATTATGTATGTCATCTTAATCAAAGCTTGGCCATTTACAAATAAACAGTACCACATGCTTAAACGAGAAACATCCAAATACAGCAGCTAAACAGCTGCTCTGAAAATAAAATAATGTTATAAAAATAGAAACCATGTAAATGAAGTCATAGTAGCCAAACAACTTGCTACCTTTGCATCATGGAGAAGCTTTTAGAATGGGCCTTCATGTCATATCTTTTAAAGGCCTTGTCATAGGCTATATTCGGGCATGCACTCAATGCCATTCATACATTGTAGCCTTCAAATTGTCACATATTTCTTCAATCTTTGTCTGCTTTGTCTTAATCCTTCAAAATCAAGGACTATTTCCAAATAGTTCAAAATGTTTTCATGGTGAAATATGTAAATCAATAAAAAAAAACATCTGCAATACATTTTACATGAGTTAATTGACTTTGTTAAAGTCCTAACGTTGTGACGTTTTGACATCTAAGTGTAATGAACTATAATAACCTATACTGTAGTTGTGTTCTCAATTCAGTAACTGTTTCATAGTGAGGATTAATTATAGTCCATACACTCCCCCCTTAATGACAGAAGAAATATGTACTTTTTGGTTACCTGGTTTCTTTCCGAATATCGTGTAAAACTGAAGCACAGCATCACAGGGACCACATGCAATAAGCAGAAAATATACTCCAATACATGGTAAAACTGTAGCAATTATTTCCCAAAACATATCTAGTATAGTTGTATCCTGGAGCTACGAAGTATTTTGTAAATATCTAAAGTCTTTGCTCTGCATCAATTTTAATATGATGTCTATATAGAAGAAATGTCCACGTGCTGTGGCTCATTTTACCCCCAAATGGCTCTTTTTTACCCAGTGTACCGGTTTTAAACACTATCGTCTTTCAGTTATGTTACCTATTTGTTGCATCACCTGGTATATAATATATAAAATGTGTGATTCTCGCAGGTGTCAAATGTGTTGGTTGATAATTTAGTTGAAGGCTCTACTGTTTATTAAACAGTAGAGCCTCCAACTACGACTACCTCTCTAAAGAGACCATTATTCCATTTGGCCCCAAACCTTTAGCTTAAATAAAAATAGTAGACTGACTGAAGGGAAGCATCATACAGAGACAACCTCTCTATTGTGACCAGTTAAGGCTGCTCCAACGGGTGATCTTGATACGAACTTATGTCATTTTGTTCATCCAGATTATTTGATATAACATGAAAATTATTTCTGAAAAGCATCGAGATGTTCTATACCATGGGTATTTGCGCTTTATTATCTCTGGCATTCATTAAAATTGACTTCAAACCAGAAGGCATTATGCGTGTTGCATTTAAATAAGAATAAAAAGTACCCCCCTACCTTGATAGACACATATCACAGGGCGAAGTGCAAGAAATGCAAGGCCATAGCCGTATAGCAGAACATAAATATTGTTAATGTGTCTACTCTCGTAAACTATGAAATGTAGACTAATAAGGGCCACTAATGTGTAAAAAGGTCGTTCTAGGTCGATTTTCACATACAGTAACAGTTATAGTGAACCAACCAGGCACGTCATAGTTGGCTTACTTCAGAGACAGACATGACTATTTGTAATGCTAGGGTCCATACCACTTTCTGAGGAAACAGTTGGGATAGTTTTACTACGTATGGGATTGTGTTGTCTTTTTATTGCATTTTGTCACTCTGCTGCCGGTCTTCTGTTTTACAGAATATTCAGAAATAAATCAGGCAACCAAAATGTAGATAGTGGTTAGAAACTTTTACAAGCTCAATTCATGCATGGACCCCAGCATCATGAAAAGGGGCAGGGGATATGTAGATCTATAATACTATGATTTACAAAGTGAGTGATAAGTAGATAAGGCTTGTGTTCCATCTCCTAATATATTAGTTATGGTGTATATTACACTGACTATATCACAACAATAAAATAGATCAAATAAAATAGAAAATCAACCATAATTTTCATATTTTGAAAGTGTACAAATTTAACATAGTGCACTGAGCATTATTACGTATGATCATTTAAAAATTTTAAAAGTAACATAATACACTCAGCATAATTTAAGTCAATAATTTGTTGATGACCTTAATACATTTACATGTATGATTGTATGATGTACTGATTAGGACAATAGGGTATTAATGGTCATCATTTGCAAGTTAAAAACTCAAGCATCAACGCTGTAACCTGTTATATGTAGTGGGGTTACAAAGAGGACAGACCGACGTATAGTTGGATGCAATAATGTGTTATAAGCCAGAGTGTAGAACCAATGTGGAAAAAGCGCACCTAGTTCACAAATTTGACTCAAGTTGTTTGATTTTAAATACAATTTCTATAACACGATTTATTGATTCATGACTATCATATTTGGTAAAAAGCACATTGAGTTGACAAATTAGACTTATTTTTTAACGTTGCTTGTAATTAATATATCTGCAAATGAATTCTGGTCCACTTGCTTCTTAGCCATTAAAAGCGACATGCATGTTTGTTCTAACATTTAGGCTTATATTTGACAGTTCATAGACACTTTGAATACCAGCGTATTTCACGGTATAAAACCTATATATATATATAATATTTTAATTTAGATAATAATATATATATATATGTATATAATATTATATATAATAAATAATTTATATTATACTTTATTCGGCAATGTTATTAATTGGAAACCCAAATCGAGAAAAATTTTAATTGATGTATTAAAGATATGATGTACTCTAAACTTTTCCCGACCCGAAGGGAATGTCAATAGTAATTAGCTGTCAACTTCATAGAAAAATAGTGCCAAGCCAAATTAAGTAAGTAACTGTATAATTGAAAATACTTGCAGTCCAATGGCATCTCGACAAAATGATATTGCAGCCAAAAGGGAAAATTTATGGTATTGGCAGCTTTCAAAATTTTAGGGAAATTTGGGCAGGGCGGAAAAAAAATTGGCAAAAACAATAAACAAAATTGGAAACAAAAGCCCAATTTTCTCAATTGGGTTTGAT